>CAJHNH020003780.1:896967-923855 GCA_905116865.2 Candidula unifasciata
ATAGATAGATAGATAGATAGATAGATAGATAGATAGATAGATAGATAGATAGATAGATAGATAGATAGATAGATAGATAGATAGATAGATAGATAGATAGATAGATAGATAGATAGATAGATAGATAGATAGAATTGTTAACTTAGAGATTAAATCGTTTATCTGTTAATCTTCTCGCCACAGACAGACAGACAGACAGACAGACAGACAGGTAGGTAGGTAGGTAGGTAGGTAGATAAATCGGTAGACAGCTTTGTAAACGTACATATTAAATCGTTTATCTGTTGGCTACAGAGAGCGGTATGTGCATGAACGTATTAAAGCAATAATCTGAAAGAGAGAAGCCAGGTGTTTAACTATTCAACAGCTCTACTAACTGTCACATCCACACACAGCTGCCCTAAACCCAGTGTCAGGTTTAGGTATAAGCTAGATAAGCTACAGTTTAGGATCCCACAATCTGCATTGGCTCAACACATTCCCATCGTGTTTCCACAAATACAGTTTAAATATATTTTACGTGCAGTTTTTTTTTTTTTTTTAAATATTATTGTGTAACTGGGAAATCAACAACAATACAAACGTTTTAACTTGTAACTCAAAGCGTCTTAGAGGTTTTAAATCATTTATACGATTTAGGAAACACATTCTGTCCTATTTTTTAAATAAAATTCAAACGGCAATTCCATTATCCATAAATTTAAAATATGTATACATTTTAAAGTGTTCTGAGACTAGCTGGAATAATTTAAAACGGTAGGAGCTTCATGGCTTTATAGAGCTCAGGGCCTCATCAAGACAACATGTGGCCCTGACCTGACAGCACTCACCTCAATGGCGAAGTTGATGAAATCGTTCCAGGTGACCTGGCCCTCGTCGCAAGGGTCCATCTTCATGAAGGTGGTCTGGATGTGGTTGGTGCTGACGCCTTTGGCCAGCATGGGCATCAGCGCCTGCTCGAACTCAGCATTGTCCAGTCCGTTCATCTCCTTCCGGATCCGCAGGAACTTGGCCTGCAGTGTCCGGTTCACGTTTATCGACATTATTTATCTTAGATGTGTGTATATATGTGTGGATATACATGTGTATGTGTGTGATTGTGACTGTGTGAGCGTATATGTGAAACATGTGTGTACTTGTATGTGTATATGTGGCACGAAGTGCAGTAAACCCTGTACATATAATAATAACCACAAATATATTAATAAGTGCTGACAAAAAAGAAGGGACACGAATGAGATACCAGGCCTCAGTTTGATTCAGGGACACGGCAAGCTGCAAGATAAGGTTCAAACCCTTTAGGAGAAAATGAATAAGTGGCCGTGCATACTTGACCAACTTCACACACACACACACACACACACACACACACACACACACATACACACACAATCACTCACACACACACACATACTGTAACATATGCGCGGGCACACACAGAGACACAGTCGTGTTTCTCCAAGCATAACTGACTTCGACTTTCAAGTTGATTGGATATATCAATGGCTTGTGAATAATGTGTTATTATCAGCCTCGGTCCAAACATAACCAGAAACATGTGGGATAGGTAGCTTGTATAAATCAACTAAGGGGAGAGAAACACAATTAAACTTACTGAACGCAGGAAGGCGCGTGTACATTCCCTTGAAATAAATCTATTTTCAACGTAGCAGAGCCCTGGTGGCTTAGGCTCTCGCCGTTTAGGTAGATTTGTTTGATAAATCTGTCTATCTTCCAAGAGACAGAGTAAATAGGTATCATGAAATGTTGAGGAATGTAAAGGTGACCGGTGTAACGCTCATCAAATCGCTTTATACGTGTGGAATGGGATATAGAGGTATGGTGCTATCACAGGGTTACCTACTCGCCTGCCGGCTACAAAGATATGGTGCCATCACAGGGACATTCCTTGATTCACTCATGACAAAAACACCTAGAGGAGAACAACTGGGATACGATAGTATCTAGGACTGCATGGACATTTGACAGAAAGTGACAGAGACACATCAAACTGGCACAAGAAACGAATTGTCATGGATGATATCTCCTCCCAGATAACTTTAGTTACAAGATACATATTTTTTTTTTTACTTAGCTGATGCCAAATAGTTACGCAGAAATGGCGAAACATAAAATATTAAGACATTAACTCCTGACAGACAAACAATGAATTGGTTTGGCCATCTAGTGAGAATGCAACCAAAACAGATGCAAATGAGACTTTTTACAGTCGAACATCTGGCAAGAAGGCGAGAGGAAAACCAAGAAAGATAAGGATAAATGGTGTAGAAAAAACCTGTAAAAAAGTTGAACAAATCCATCACTCAAGCCACCCGAGAAGCGAAAGACAAATACAGAAAACTACGACACTTGGTTACAACCCGGTAACAGTGAGACGACAAAAGAAGAAGAAGAAGAAGAAGAAGAAGAAGAAGAAGAAGAAGAAGAAGAAGAAGAAGAAGAAGAAGAAGAAGAAGAAGAAGAAGAAGAAGAAGAAGAAGAAGAAGAAGAAGAAGAAGAAGAAGAAGAAGAAGAAGAAAGAAGAAGAAGAAGAAGAAGAAGAAGAAGAAGAAGAAGAAGAAGAAGAAGAAGAAGAAGAAGAAGAAGAAGAAGAAGAAGAAGAAGAAGAAGAAGAAGAAGAAGAAGAAGAAGAAGAAGAAGAAGAAGAAGAAGAAGAAGAAGAAGAAGAAGAAGAAGAAGAAGAAGAAGAAGAAGAAGAAGAAGAAGAAGAAGAAGAAGAAGAAGAAGAAGAAGAAGAAGAAGAAGAAGAAGAAGAAGAAGAAGAAGAAGAAGAAGAAGAAGAAGAAGAAGAAGAAGAAGAAGAAGAAGAAGAAGAAGAAGAAGAAGAAGAAGAGAAGAGAAGAAGAAGAAGAAGAAGAAGAAGAAGAAGAAGAAGAAGAAGAAGAAGAAGAAGAAGAAGAAGAAGAAGAAGAAGAAGAAGAAGAAGAAGAAGAAGAAGAAGAAGAAGAAGAAGAAGAAGAAGAAGAAGAAGAAGAAGAAGAAGAAGAAGAAGAAGAAGAAGAAGAAGAAGAAGAAGAAGAAGAAGAAGAAGAAAAACTCCTGACAGGTTGCAACAATAGAAAGAACACACCCTACACCTCTACGGCATTAACACCTCAGAGAGAGTGACAAGAACTTGCACAACCAGCTGTCTCCTTGTTAAATTCCTTATTTATAGGGGCAGATCATTACTTAGCCTCTACAGTGTGCATGTGATATAACAGACAAGTACTTAAACACTACACTTTAGCACTTGGAGTGGCAGACTTGTATATAAATGCTACACAGTTTGGCACAGGGTAAACGACGAGTACTTAAACAGTACAGTCTGGCACAGGGCGTGGGAGACAAGTGCTTAAACACTACAGTGTAGCACGTGAGATGACAGACAAGTACTTCGACACTACAGTGTTGCTGACTGACCTTGAGCTCGTCCAGCTGTTGTTTGCTGTTCTCATTTAGCTCCAGGATGCTGAAGGTTCCTCTCAGGAATTCACTCTTCTCTCCCAGCTCTATATTCGTGTCCGACTCGACCAGGTGGACGAACGTCCTCAGTAGTTGCAGCAATTCCCCCATATTGGTGCCTCTAGTAGTTCTTCAGCAGATCGTGTCAGGTGTTTCAGTAGAGTACACTTGTAGGTGTTTCTTTGAACTGTTACTCACAATCTCTGGCGTCGGCAGGAAGACTGTTTGGAGATCATCTTGCAAAAAAAAAGTCGCGGAGCGTCTGTAGAGTAATTTCACACTAAAACATCACCACCTGGGAAGATGACATTTAGACACTAAAGAGGATTGTAACTGACTAAGCAGATGTTTAAAACACAACTGAGTGTGCATTATTAATTGGTATCAAAAATGCATTACTTAAAATTACCTGAAAGAATATATCATCAGGTGCCTTGCCGACTGGCGTGGGCGATCATACCTCTCCATAATCTGCGATCTCCTGCAGCATGTATCAGTTCATGTGCCGACACATCTCCATGCCATGCAACAAGACTGTCAAGCATCTTCTCTCGTTGTCTTCCTCTATCCCTCCTTCCACAGATCTTTCCAGTGGTCACCAACATGTTCTATTTTCCCTCTTCTCATAACATGGCCGAAACATATATATATATATATATATATATATATATATATATATATATATATATATATATATATATATATATATATATAGGCTCTACAATCACATTGTCAAGTCGGACTTACCAGAAGTGAAAATGCGTGATAATGTATTGATCAGAACCAACGTTATGACGTTTCTCGGGGTGAGGTTCGATCGCAGCTTGTCATTCAGGGAACACGTTGACCATGTGATAACAAAAGCACGCAAAGGTCTATCTGCAATGAGGATTATGGCTGCTTCCAATATCGAGCAAAGACTGCTGGTGCTTCTATTCTACGGTCTGGTCCTTTCCCCCATTGAATACGCTCTGGCCATCCTCACTGTCAGTGCTACCCAGATTGAACGACTCGAGAAGGTGCAAAATGAAGCCATGCGTATTATTTTGGGATGTACAAGAGACACATCCTGTGGAGCAATGAGGTATTTACTTGACTTTCCAACAATGAACCAAAGGATCAGGATGTGGAGGGCTCGGGCATTACTCAAAATATGTGCTGATAAGAAACACCCACTGCATCAAGCGCTTTTTAGTGAAAAGGGCGACAGACTGAAGAGGGGAAAATCGTGGCTAGGTCGGGCAGAAGATGTTATTAGGCAAATATGCAGCCTAACCGACATCATACCTGGTGCAGAATGGATACCTGTGCCTCAGGCGTTTATTTGTACATTTTCCTGTATTGTCACACTCAACAGTCGATGTAGAGAAGAGAATCCTGTTGCTGTTAATGCAGAGGTCAACGCTCTCATCGGTGAAAATTCAGACGAAGCAGATGCACTAATCTATACAGACGGATCCGTTATACGCCAAAGAAGAAGCGCATGGGCATTTACAGCACGCTCAGCGGGCAGAACAGTCAAAGAAGCCAACGGCGCCTATTTCATGACAACCAGCAGCATGACGATGGAGGTGATGGCAGTGACGCAAGCGTTTGCCTGGCTTGAAACGCAAAAATACACCCGCATATGTATACTCAGTGATTCAATGAGTATGATCAGGAGGGTTCAGGCAGGTTCGGTGCGAAGACAATGGCTTGAATCAATTCAGAAGTCCACTGTGCGAGGAGTCACCTTTATTTTTGTTCCGGGGACACGCAGGCGTCGATGGAAATGAAAGAGCTGACAGGTTGGCTGGATCCGCTATCACTACCGACGGTCGGCCTATGGATCATGCTGATATTATCAATGCCCTCAGAGAAATGGGAAGGATAGAGGACTTTGGTGGCAGTGAATCCACATCACTCGCCAGGATGGCAGACTTGGGAATTAAGATCGGCACAGCAAAAAACGAGACGCACACCGGACACGTCAGAAGACTTGTTAATCAACATAGAACTGGTACTATTAGCCATCGGACGTTGGGATTCATACTGAGGGGAGGAACTGAGCACCTATGGACATGTCCGGAGTGCAATGATGATAACCCAACTAACTAACTAACTAACTAACTAACTAACTAACTAAGGCTCTACTGGCAAATTTGGCCGGTAAGGTAGACTGCTTCGGTCGGCTTAGCGGGGCTTAGTGGCACGACATACCATCAAATACCCAGAACATGTTATCGCATAGTCGGGCACATATGTGTTGATATGAAATTTAGAAAAGAAATCATTACATTAAAATGTACATTAAATGAGTGAACAGCTGACAAACACAACCATGCGAGAGTACGACCTGAATATCTCATATGTTTTTGACAGTACCTGACTGTTGCTGACATGGACGCAAACATCTCAGAATGCTCGCCCAAACTAAACCCAGTCCTAGCCCGTGCAGATATTGGCGTCTCTTTTAGTGGGACTTCCCCATGTGATGCCTAATTCTTTAACGTGTGTCAGCTGCCTTGCAGGGTAAGTCTCTTTAGACAAAAGCTATTAGAGTAAAACCATATACACACCGGTAGAAGGCAAGAGGAAACCAACGATGTATTATACCTAGTAAATCATGCCTCAAAACAGTAAGAAAAATAAACATGTTGTGACCACTGGAAAGATTTGTGGAAGGAGGGATGGAGGAAGACAACGAGAGAAGATTCTTGACAGTCTTGTTGCATGGCATGGAGGTGTGTCGGCACACGAACTGATACATCCTGCAGGAGATGATGATGATGATGTCACAGACACTTGTGTTCAGTTTTGTCATGTCAGTCTTTTGTTTTATTGCTTATGCATTGCAGGAAGAGTAAGATTTAGTTTCCTGTCTATTGCTAGTTGCGTAGACTGTGCTACCGTCATACTGCATTTCTGAAGTGTCTCGGTGTCTCCCTCCAGCCACCTCTTTCTTGGTTAGCCTCTTGCCCTGTAGCCTGCTGTTATCATGTAGTACACTCTAGCTCTAGCTGTTTGTCGACTTTGTTCCATTCTGACCAGATGACCAGTCCACTTAAGTCTTTTATGTTCTTTGAAACCCTTCACTAGAATTTTGCCTACCGTTGTTCTGATTTATTCTTTAGTGACTATCCCCTCTTGATTCCCCCCCCCCCTTTTTTTTCCCCCCATTTTCCCCCCTTTTGCATTTGTTGTAACCTCCTCACATGTCGTAATTGAGCGTTTATGTTATTCTAGCACTGTCCATGTGTGGCATTGACAGCATAAAGCTTTTGTATATCCTTTTTGGTATGTTAATGTCTCAAAAGTGGCGCTTTTTGGTAATTTCCTGTTGCTGGTCTTCTGTCGTCTGTTTACCATTTCTCTGTCCAATCTTCCATTGTCCAAGAATATTCTCATGTCATGTCAATATCAGCAGATCATCCAGTCATGTCAGTAGTGAAGGATACTTTTTTTTTTTGAGCCGTCAGGTGTGTTTGGCTTATAGGACTAGACCGATATTTTATAGACGACTCAGAAATTGATGGATGAGATGATCAGTACCACACCGGTCGCCTTTACTTCACAGGACTGTACCTGGTACCCACTCAAGGCTGGGTCGACTTGGTGCCAAGGTCATTTTTTTTTTAAATTTAAAATAGTCTGGTTCCACTAAATCTGTTGTTCCTTGTCATCTCTGAGCGTTGACTGATGAAAACAATTTGTGTTACGAGCTTGTAGTGTTTGTGGCTAAATCTGTTGTTCCTTGTCATCTCTGAGTGTTGACAGGTAAAAACAATTTCTGTTACGAGCTTGTAGTGTTTGTGGCTAACCTAGCTGTTTCTTGTCATCGCTGAGTGTTGACTGATGAACACAATTTCTGTTAAGAGCTTGCAGTGTTTGTGGCTAACTTTGTTGTTCCTTGTCATCTCTGAGTGTTGACTGAAGAACACAATTTATGTTACGAGCTTGTAGTGTTTGTGGCTAACTTTGTTGTTCCTTGTCATCTCTGAGTGTTGACTGAAGAACACAATTTCTGTTACGAGCTTGTAGTGTTTGTGGTTAACTTTGTTGTTCCTTGTCATCTCTGAGTGTTGACTGAAGAACACAATTTCTGTTTTGAGCTTTTAGTGTTTGTGGCTAACTTTGTTGTTCCTTGTCATCTCTGAGTGTTGACTGATGAACACAATTTCTGTTACGAGCTTGTAGTGTTTGTGGTTAACTTTGTTGTTCCTTGTCATCTCTGAGTGTTGACTGATGAACTCAATTTCTGTTACGAGCTTGTAGTGTTTGTTTGCTTACGTTGGTTGTTCTCGTCGCCATTTCTCCTTCTGTTTCGATGTTGCAAGATTGTGGAAATCCGGTTTGCAGCTGGAGCTACTGAGTTTAGTGCTCCTGGCGGCATTATGAGCTGTGATGATCGGTTATTGACCGAGTTCTAGAATCGCAAATAGTGGCAATGTGGATGATGTATTTTTCTTCGCTGTGTTCCTGGTACAAGGCGTGTGCTATAGCTGCTATTTATTTGCTGACTGTGGCTGCAACTTGGCCGAGGACTTGTGGAGAATAGTCAGGAATAGTTTTAATCTACTCACCACCCAGTTATTCGTCGAATGAAGTTGATTTTCAGCAACGACGCCTGGTCTCGCAGTGTGTTTAAGGAGGCAAGCACCTTCTGGTTTGCCAGATCAAATCGTGTGTGTTTTGCTGAATGAGGACACTATATGGCTACGGCATTCACTTGAAGTATCCAGCGTATCTGACTCAGAATCACTGGCATAGGCGGTGGAGCAATTATGGGCCAAGCTCGTTTGCTGTGATGCAGGAACCGTAACGAGTAAACTAACTAACTAATTAATCTTGACTTGACGTTTTACACCACCAGGATATCGAACACGATAAACATCAGGTGATGTAAAGTGCCACTATTCGGGTGAGGATCACCTAAGGAATGGCCCTAAAAACCTCTTTCAACCCATAGACTGGGTTAAATTATGGTCCCTGGCAACAGTCTGACTGGGGCTTTAAAATTAAGACAAATTTCGTCCTACATCAACATTAGTTTGAGGCATTCTTTTAGGCCTCCTACTGTGGCACAGTCGTGCCTATACATCCCCCAAGAAATAGATGTGCCTAAGTCGGCCAAGTGAATGAATATAGTTCGTATCTCTCTTCAATCGTACTCAAGAACAAGGCCAGTGATGTAACAATTACACAAGAGCTGTTTATTTACAATATTCCAGTCATAGAGGCTTTATAAATTCAATAGTATATGAACACTGTATTATCTGGATACAGGCTATTCGTATGACTCTCTACGAGTTCCTTAACCACTGTTCTAGCTAAACTCCAAGTTTAACATATACCTTCTAAACGAAGTAAATCACTAGTTTTCTCCTAACCGGTCTTTCCAGCGGTTCAGCCCTAACCTGTCCTATCAAGCGGTTCCGTGGCTAACTGTCCTCTCCAGCGGTTCCGGGACTAACTAACCTCTCAAGCGGTCCCGGGGCTAACTCACTTCTCAAGCCCCTGGCTCTGACTTTATTCCCGCTTTCCCGCTCCTCCTGGCGTACCTTCTCCATCACTTCTCTGTCACCTGTCTTTGGGTGGTCACGTCTGGATGAACGTATCTCATCCGCTGGTCACAGTTCACGGGCACTCGTCGAATGTTTCATCCCTCACTGTCAGATGTCATGGCGGTGTGTTCTGCATAGCTGGCTAGGCCATGGCTTTCTAATCACCTATTTCTGTCATTTCACACAGTGATGGATTAGTACGCCGTGTGGTGGTCTGAAATGTATGCTTGTTCATTTAACCCCTTTCTGCCTATATTTCATTACATTCGCCCTTCACACTTTTTAACAAAATTGTTTCCTATCTTCAATTTTTATAAAAACTACTCTAATTATACCGCTACCTAACGAAACCTTATGTGAACATCTAGCCACGTAATGAAAGCATACAACATAACAAGTAACATCATAAAATTCATGCAGAATAATGAAAACGTGACATGCATACAATAACTAATAGTCAATAATTCTAAAGACATAAAAAAAAAAAAAAACGATACAACTCCCTCGTTGTATTAGCATAACAACCTCTTATTCACTGGTATCCCTAATGAATGTGCGGAGTTGTCTGAAGTATAAAGGAATAGTATCTGTATTCCTCCTTTATAAACTCAAACCTGAAAACATTGTATACAAGAAATGACATGCCATGTATCCCCAGTTTTCAATAAAATAAAACTCGAAAATGTCATCTCCCCAAGAAAGGATGAAAATAGAATCTCTGAGAAAGTCAACATAGATTGAATAATAAGGTATAACCTTTACAGAGTATAAATAATTCTTATACCGTTAGGTATATTATTTGAAGAGAAATTTCTCGGAAACCATAGTAGCATTTCCTCAAGTCGAATGTACAATGCCACCACCTGTATTTACAGGCATTTATCTACTGTGATAATCCACAGGGTTTATTGTTGCTTCCCTAAGAGGTTGCTTCCTCTGTTTAATGCATATCGCATCTTCTGTAAAGAAATAGCCGGCCTATATTCAGGTACCAATCATGTCATGCTTTGGACTGGCTTATCGTCAAGTACGTTTCTAACTGTGTACCTCAGTAAAGTCTGGTTAATCTCAAATCAGTCATCATTCTGACAGAATGTATAAGAGAGGTTTTGTGGCCAGTAACTCTCTTAGCGAACATAAAACATGTAGATATTGTAATCTTCACCCACAACCGAACGTGTGGATTTTCACTTGTCCGAGAGAGTACAACACGAGAAAAAAACGTTCATAGTGCAAAACCAAATGTAAATATTAAATGGTAAGGACAAAACAACGATATATATTTAATCTTGTCGGACAAATGACATGTAGACACAACAACAGAATATGTGTAGCGAGCGCGGTACCTCTGTACACAGCAATATAGCGTACGTAAATATTAATAAAACTAATTACTTGTTATACACCTTACAATCCCACATTTATTGAACCATTTTACGAACGATCCCATTTCAGTCAGTCATGGGGGAAGAAAGGGTGGGGGGGGGGGGGGGGGAGGGGGAAAGCTGTAATTAATGTATGGTTTACTCAGGGTATAAATTCAGTCTACCCCCTGATGATTCTGGCCTACTAACTGTAGTGGATGCTAATTGTTCTAGTTCTATTTCTTCTTCTGTCTTATTAGTGATCTGTGTTTTTTCTTTTGTTTAATGATTAGTTACTTTTGTACATTTAAAGCCTTTCCGTCGCAAATAAAGAAAAGTTATAAGTCCCATCAATTTGCATAAACCAGATATCAGTATGATCCTGTTTCTGTGTGTATTTAACGTATTTTATTGTAAATCAAGTTATGCATCGTACATATGTGTTCGCCTTAATTATACTAAAAGGTGTCGTGTATGCCATTTATTAGACGCTCCAGAGCTCTGAAATAAAGTGGAACAACTTATTAATTTTGCTATATTCGGTAGATGCCACTTCATTACGACACTTCTGGCTACTTTTATTTCCGTGTAAATTTCCATCTAATACATTTGATTTTCTCGCATCTTTATTTTCCTGTAAACCATGCCGCTCGTTTAAATCGGTGTGCGAATTTTTAATGCCCGACATTCTTGTCTCCTGTTTTGCTCTTTTGTTAGGCGAAGTTTCTACTGTTTCTTCTTCTTCTCTTCTACTATTACATGTACCTTTAACTGGTACTTCTGACGGTTTTAATTCTTTCACACTAGACGGAGTATTAGTCCTGGTTCTAACCGCGACTAAAATTCTACGACCCGTTTTGTTTGTGATCCCAATTTCACTATCTGCGTCGTAGTTTTCGGAGAATAGATCTACCTCTATGTTACTAACTACAAACGGTAATGTATTTATTCCTTCACCTTCTTCTTCTGTAGGCATCACCTGTGCATAAGACAAACCCTGCTGATTTATTTCTTTAATTGTCCTCACCCTCTCTACTTTCCTATGTGTGCTATTGCTATCTAGCCTTTTTACTCCTACCGCGTTTACTTCCCATAACCATTCCATTGCTAAACAACCCTCTTTATCTTCTTCTTGTTCCGACTTAACTTTAGTCGGTGTTAACTCCTTATGTGTCTCTATGTTCCCTTCTTCTTTAAAAAATTGACCGCGTGTCCCGTTTACAGTTACCGCATTTACTTCGTTAATGTAGCTTTTATTAAACCGTTTCATGGGATTCCTCTCTTTTAACCCTCTTACTTCTAATCTGTTTGTCTCATCATCAGCAACGCACGTGCTTTTATTACCTGTCTGCCAAACCCCGTTATAGTTACTGACCTCGCGATTATTTCCTAAGTTTTGCAATCTTATATTCTTATTGTAGCCTAATTTTCTTAACCTGTCTCTTTTGAATTTGTTGGCTTGATTAGTGCTCATCATGCGGAATCTGGTATCTGAATTACATGACCTAACTCGACTTCGGTTATTATCATGGATATTTCCTACTCTATTTATGTTCTGATATCTGCTACCAAAATTACGCCACTGCTCCTGTGCTCTGATATTTCTGTTATTTTCTAATTTTTGTAAAACGCTCAGCTCTGTTAAAGTTAATTATTTGCCCACTTCCGTTTTGTACACATGACCTCAGTTGACCCTGAATGTCATGGTATGGATTCGGTCTCTGTGGTCTGAAACTCTGCTTATCTATATTGTAGTCTGCTCTCTCGTTATCATATCTTCGCCTACCGGAGAAACCGGTAAATCGATTAGCATCGACTTTATGTGTAGTAACAGTTGCTATTTTATAGCTATTCCTTCCTCTCGGTGCCTCTCCCGTTGAACTATTTACCTCTAGAATATCTCTATCTACGTTTAGCTACAATATTTCCTTTCTTCAATTTTACGGTTTTCCCTGTCGCGTTTGTGATAAGGACCGGAAAACAAAGTCTTTTACCTAACGTTACAATGCCATCTGTAGTTGATAAGCACGGTTCGTTTAACAGTGCTTCCTAAAGCGCTGTTGTTCGAATAGTTTGACCTGGCAGGAAATATGGGTTTCTTTTTTAAACCCGACATCACTACGTTGATTGAATTAGGTTTTAGGATGACTGTTTGTTTAGCACGTACCACCGAAGCAACGTGAATGTCATCTCTAAGATCTACGTACCTATCTCTAATTCTAAGCTTTTTTTAAGGTCAAAATATAGCCTTATGCCATGTTTAACTAATATGTCCCGTCCTATAATTAAATGACGGTTCATTGTTTTTACTATGATAAAAGGATGTGTCATATGTATACCACCGATGGAAAACGGAATCATGGCTTTACCTAAAACTGATAGGCTGGCTCCGGTGAGAGACTGTAAGTTCTCTTTTGTGTGATGTAACTCTATACTACCTCTAATCCTCTTAAATACCGAGTAATTTAGAAGTGACAAATCTGCTCCTGAATCCACCAGACTATTAAACTTATTATTGTTGATTTCTATTAAACAGCAACACGGGCTGCCTGATGCATTAATCTGTCTATGGTTTGTAACTCTCTTCTGCCTATTTATTTCGTTATCTCTCTTGTGTCTTACTGAACTTTTAGAGGCTATGTCTCGTCCGTCGCTCAGCTGTGCCCCGGTCAGCGAGCGGATTGCGCGTTTCCCGAATAATGGTTTCTCCAGCCGCCGTTATTTTGTGTGTTAAAAATCCCTGACTTCTGTGACTGACCTGCCACGACCTTTCACCTCTGAAATCTGTGTTAACGAGCGGTCGTTTATCGGCTGTGTTGTGGGTCGGTTACCTGCCGGGGCAAAATAGGACTTTATGGGGGACCTGAACAGTTATAACACGTTAAAGTGTGTTGCACTGCCTGTATGTTAGAGTGTCTGTGTCTCTCATTTGTGTGTCTTTCTCTGTGTGGTCTAAAATGTGATATGTCCATGGGTTCCGTCAACCTAATATCTTCTTCTTCTTCTGTTCTTCGTCCAGTTTAAAGGAACACTTTTCGTCTTAAACTCTCTTCTTTAAGAGTTATGGCTACTGCCTGTTCTAGAGTTGTTGGCCCAGAACGCAATAAACGAAGTTTTTGTGAACAGTCCCTTAAACTGTCACTGAAGACTGAAACTAAAATAAGCTGAGTTTGTTGTGATTGTATCTCTTCTTTAAGAAATGCATCTTGCGCGAGACTCTGTATTCTCTGATAATTCTGTACGCTCTCATCTTTGCCCTGTTTGATCTGTTGTAAGAGGGAAAAGGCCATCTGTCTGTCTGTGACATCGCTGAAATTTTGTGCTAAGTCTCTTTTCAGTTCTTCCCATGTTTCTTCTTCATTCTGCTCTAATCTTCTTCTTATGTGTTCTGAAACCGGGGAAGAACTCATCTGGTATGCTAAACGTTTGATGTCGAAACTTGTCGCACCTGAAAGGAAAGCATACTTTTCTATCTCGTTTACCCACTTTTTAAACTTTTTTGTGTCTCCTCTGAAAGGTTCAATAACCCCTGTTATTCCCTGTCTCCGAACGCTACAATCTTATCTGGAGACAGCCTTGCTGACTTCTCCTAAAACTCTGCTGAACTGGGCTTCTACTGTTCCGTGTTCTGCCATTTTTAAAAAATCTGGGAAATTAATCTAATGCAAGTAAATTAAAATTGAAAAAACAGAAAATGTCAAATTACCTTGTTGAGTGCGGTCTGAAAAAAAAATTCTCTTTTCACAACACACTGTAATTAAAAATCGGCACTGTCCTGGAATTATTTTCTAAGTTAATAGGAAAGGTAGGGAAAGATAAGAAAAGGTTTTCCCTACACCACTGTAAATTGAAAATCACAATATATTTAAACTAATTAATGTTAATGTTCAAGGTTCTTTAAAATCGCGCTTATTTTGCAGTTCCTATTTGTAAAATCGGACAGCTCACAGTTCTTGACTTTCCTATAATCTTCCTAGTGTGTAAAGTTAGGAAAAGTTTATATTATGGCTCCAGACTAGAACGGGCGCGTCCCCCTGATTCTAGTGTAGACGGTTTGCTCCGGGCTAGAACGGGCGTGTCCCCCTGATTCTAGTGTAGACGGTTTACTCCAGGCTAGAACGGGCGTGTCCCCCTGATTCTAGTGTAGACGGTTGGCTCCAAAAGGTGGTGCAGGCTGTTGGTCTGGTTTACGTCTCTCCAATCTGATGACGGGTTTATCGACTTTTTTGTTTTACTCAGCAGGTACAATCATAAACTTGCTTTTAGTTCACCTTTTTATAGCAGTTGCTTATTTGTTATGTTGTAACAGCAGTCTTGTTTTTTAAAGATGTCGAGTACACAAGACTGATCCTGGTCACGGCACCAAATATCCACATTACTTGTGGCACAGTCGTGCCTATACATCTCCCAAGAAATAGATGTGCCTAAGTCGGCCAAGTGAATGAATATAGTTCGTATCTCTCTTCAATCGTACTCAAGAACAAGGCCAGTGATGTAACAATTACACAAGAGCTGTTTATTTACAATATTCCAGTCATAGAGGCTTTATAAATTCAATAGTATATGAACACTGTATTATCTGGATACAGGCTATTCGTATGACTCTCTACGAGTTCCTTAACCACTGTTCTAGCTAAACTCCAAGTTTAACATATACCTTCTAAACGAAGTAAATCACTAGTTTTCTCCTAACCGGTCTTTCCAGCGGTTCAGCCCTAACCTGTCCTATCAAGCGGTTCCGTGGCTAACTGTCCTCTCCAGCGGTTCCGGGACTAACTAACCTCTCAAGCGGTCCCGGGGCTAACTCACTTCTCAAGCCCCTGGCTCTGACTTTATTCCCGCTTTCCCGCTCCTCCTGGCGTACCTTCTCCATCACTTCTCTGTCACCTGTCTTTGGTGGTCACGTCTGGATGAACGTATCTCATCCGCTGGTCACAGTTCACGGGCACTCGTCGAATGTTTCATCCCTCACTGTCAGATGTCATGGCGGTGTGTTCTGCATAGCTGGCTAGGCCATGGCTTTCTAATCACCTATTTCTGTCATTTCACACAGTGATGGATTAGTACGCCGTGTGGTGGTCTGAAATGTATGCTTGTTCATTTAACCCCTTTCTGCCTATATTTCATTACACTACTTCCTTACCTCTTTTTCTCAGTGTTAAAACTGTTGATACTAGTAGTAGCCGAGACATCGCTCTTATTTCTTCACCCATATCAAATTCGTCCTGGTTTTTTTTCAGCATTTTTCTTATGATTTGTTTCGGAAAGCATCTAACTTTCGTTCCATATCTTTAGTGCTTCTCTAAATTTTACTGGCATATGTTAATATTAAAATAATGTTTGAAATGAAAATACGTAGTTTGGTTTTAAAATTGTACTTTTCAGATCTCTCTCTCTCTCTCTCTCTCTCTCTCTCTCTCTCTCTCTTTCTGTCTCTCTCTCTCTGTGTGTATGTAACTCTCTCTCTCTCTCTCTCTCTCTCTCTCTCTCTCTCTCTCTCTCTCTCTCTCTCTCCTCTTTTTTAACTGTCAAAATTACTACCTAAATAAGTCAGTTGAACTGTACTTTTAATTTATTTTGTCTAAAGGGCTACATCTGACCTATTATTGGTGTCTTCAAAATGCTTGTCTTTTCCTGACTTGTTTGTCATAACACAAATGGCATGTCTTAAAAGAGATTCCGGGTTAACAAGAAGAGATGCAATTTAAAATAAAGTAATTAGAAGAAGACTGGCCTGAAACCAGTTATACATTTTACTACAAAACAACATATGGAAAAGTGTTGCCATCAGATGAGACTGCTCTGATACAAGCTGACACAAAGAGCCACGCTGAAGTACGGCAGTGGATACAAGTAGCCCAGAAAAACCACCACAGCCATCAAATGCTGGAGTGGTACTTCAACGTCCTCTAACTGATACAGCGCATTTCCCCTCCCCCCCCCCCACATCCCCTTCCCCCCACCAAAGCTCCTACCCCTCCCTCCCTCCATCCAACAATTCAATAAAATTTAATGGACGAAGAGAAGAAGAAGATGAAGAAGAAGAAGAAGAAGAAGAAGAAGAAGAAGAAGAAGAAGAAGAAGAAGAAGAAGAAGAAGAAGAAGAAGAAGAAGAAGAAGAAGAAGAAGAAGAAGAAGAAGAAGAAGAAGAAGAAGAAGAAGAAGAAGAAGAAGAAGAAGAAGAAGAAATACTTAGGACAAAGTTGGAAGATATCCTGGCATATAATGCTAGCTGTTCGGGGCTGGGATCTTAGCCATATGGTGCTCTCTTGATCCAGTTTCCCCCAGTGTAATGAAGATAATAAATGTTTTTTCTAGCTGCTGTCTTACACTTGTCAAATGTCACGATCTTATCTGTAGCCACTGATCTAGCTAGCGGTGATAAGGGTAGAGAGGCGAGGAAAGGAACAATACACCTAAACACAACGCTGGAAATAAGCTGACTATATAGGTTGATTCAAAAAAGCGATGTTACAATATGAGATAATAAAAATGCATTACCCGCTTCCCTCCTGGAACCACACACACACGCGCGCGCGCGCGCACACACACACACATACATACACGCACATACACTACAGAAACTATAAATGATTCCACCAATAGAAAGGAATTGCAGCAGAAAATATACCTTAACGTCTTCCACCCAAAAATTTACCCAACAACTGATTAGCACTCATAGAACTAAATAGAAAGACAAGAGGACGCACTAGACAACAGAAAAATTTAAAACTACAGCTATGCTCGGGAATATGCTCTTTTTTTTTCATAGGGGTGATAGGGTTAGTTAATGTTCCTATTAAACCGTTACCCGCATATAATATTGGACTTTCTCCTGGAACACTGGGAATCCCCGTTTTTGGGGTGAATTATAAAAAATAAGGATCCTTTGTCTACTTATTTCTATAAGTATGATGAATGCTTGTATATTTGTTTGTTACAATTAATGCCTCGTGAGTTCCCGTCTGGTCATTTCTAAGCTGTAGGGGTACATATCTGAGCATTATTTGTCAGAACAACTGTGACGGACACTTTGTGGTAAGTACCGTAAGCCTTCTTATAAACTTTCTGGTATACACCATAATATTTATTCCTTAATAATAGGCCCTGAAAATATTACTGTACTGGTATATATAAAAATTAAAAAAGAAAAGGACCCTTTTCAACACCTTTCATGCGTATTGAGTATATAGAGCAAGACCCATATATTATAGACCAAAAGGGACTTGGTGGGTGATGTGGGTCAGAATCACGCTATGTTTTATAGACGACTCAGAAATTGATGGATGAGATGATCAGCATCACACTGGTCGCCTTTACTTCCCAGGACTATTCCTGGTAGCCACACAAATTTGGGTCGACCTGGGGGAGCCAAGGACAGAAACCTCACGCACAACTTTCCGATACGCAGGCGATCGTCTAGCCGCTGGACCACGGCGGCTGTCAGTCGTACACATGACATTTTCGATTATAATGCCGTAGTGCAGATGTGTAAACAACAACTGGTATGTGAACTGTTGGTCTACAACGTCACGCCAAGTTGTCAGGCACGTGACTACAGACAGATAACGGAATCACACAGAGACGTTTCATTTAACCAGTTCTATTTTCAGAAGGCAGATAAAAGATGTGTGCTTGTGTATATTGTATAAATGATGGCTGGCAGCCCCTGTGACAAACTGAAGGTAAGTTTACCGTGACATTAGGCCGTGACATTAGTAGTTCCTCCCCTGTGATGTTTCTTTGATCTACATTAGCCCAAGTGTGCTCCGATCTACTGCTGCCTTCGGGAATACCCTGTGGCAAGTTTACTGTCTCTTCCACGGTGCGCCTCTAAAGCAATGTCAGAAATCCAAGAGAAAAGCTACTTTTTTTTTCCATCTGGGAACCGAACACTGTTAGTCTAGGACTGTGACATGTTCTCACTTACCTCTCAGTCAGCTCTCAGTCATTTCTCATTTACCTCTCAGTCACTTCTTACTTACCTCCCAGGTAACTTAGTCACCTCATATTTACCTCTCAGTTCTCTCTCAGTCAATTCTCAGTCACTTCTAACTTTTCTCTCAGTCACCTCTTACTTACATTTCAGTCACCTGTGGCTTACCTCTCAGTCAACTCCCAGTCACTTCTAACTTTTCTCTCAGTCACCTCTCACTTAATTTCAGTCACCTCTGACTTACCTCTCAGTCACCTCCCACTCCCTTCTAACTTACCTTTCAGTCACCTCTCACTTACATCTCAGTCACCTCTGACTTACCTTCCAGGCAACTCTCAGTCACCCCTCACTTACCTCTCAGTCACCTCCATCTCCCTTCTAACTTACCTCTCAGTCACCTCTCACTTACATTTCAGTCACCTCTAACTTACCTTCCAGGCAACTCTCAGTCACCCCTCACTTACCTCTCAGTCAACTCTTACTTAAAAGAATTTGTGGAGAAGTACTCTTATCCGGGCCATTATGAGTACTAAGTATGTAGTGAAGGAATCTGTTTCACTCATTGAGGCGTATTAAGCAAATTTAGTTAGACTTTTATTTTATAGACCAATCAACACTGTAGGTGATGTGGTCAGCATCACGCCGGCCGCCTTTACCTCCCCCTCCCCCTTTCCAGGACTTTTACCTTGAACTCATTTTAGGCTGGGTCAATCTGCGAGTCAAGGTCATTTTAAGGAAAACAATTCAGCCCGATGCGGATTTGAGCCCACGACCTTTGGGCTTTAGGCGAGCCTTTGGCTGCTACAACAGGGCTGTTCCCAGTCCAAGGAAAAGAGGTTGGTGTATACTACAAATACTGTGAGGTGGCACGCTAGAAGCAATGTGAGACACAGCAGCTGTCAATCATATCCTTAGAGCACACTACCCTTGTCAGGTGAGCCGAGATGGCATTTTAGTTGGATAACGCCCACACATATTGACACACATACACTGACATATATATATACATATACACATGCGCACACACACTGACATGCACAACTGATTGTTGTATAATCTCTGAGGTCACATAAGCTGCTGGGAAAATGTCCTTGAGCTCTAAGCGAATTATATTTTGTAATCAGATATAAAAGAACAAGATTGAATCTTTTCAGATTTGCCAGGAGTCCTGCATCCATCCAGATGGTATCTTGTGATCTACAGAGGTGAAATATTTTATTTACTGAGGGAAAAAGTGGTCTAAAACATTGTGAATTCCGTATTCACTGGAAGGGGTATGAACATATAACTAGGGGGATTTTGTATCTACTGTGAAGACAAAAGCTATCTACCAAGGTTTAAGTTTGTTTCCACTGCGAGTACACAGGTGATCTACAGAGGTAGAATCTTGTCTCCACTGTTAAGAAAAAACGGTGGTTTACGGAGGTGGAATCTTAAATCCACTGTGAGGAGAAAGATATTGAAATATTCAGCATGATGGGGGAATCTGCAACGGTTGTCACGGGTTGCAGAGGGCAGCATTCAATTCGAAACAGGACAGGTTAACGGTATGTCAATGATATACATTGTACTCAAGTGCACTAAGTGCTAAGGAAATACATTGTGGTTAAGTGCACTAACTATACATTAAGGTTAACCGAACTGTCAATGATATACATTAAGGTAAACCGAACTATCAAGGATATAAATTATGGGAAAGTGAACTAACTGTCAGAGATACTCAACATTGTCAAGAAACTGTCTAACAATATTTTACGGACATAACTGCAGTGACAGATAAGGGTACACTGTGTCTTAGGGGGTGACTTTAAGACACACAAAACCGCAGCATCTGTTGTAAGATTTCTAAGATTTAGCAGGCACTGCTGGGAGAAACCAGACGGTAGAGCTCCACTCACTTTTGTTAGCAGAATAAGATCAGCCATCAATGGCAGCTCACTGGTGTAACACGCCTGGCACCTGGCCCGGCGAGGGGAAACCTTCAAGGCGGCGACACAGCGACACCCACCTTCTGGTCAACCCTATCAACAGGATCAAGAAGATGGAACTCACTCGCCAACATAGCCTCCCAGACACTCACAGCAAACAGCTGGATAAAATATTCGAAAGTGCTGCACTAGACGCTACACACGACGATGATGATGGCTGGCTACAGGAAGCGGGAATTCATTCTAAGTTTGTCCACAAGATGGATGCTAATTCTGCACACAGCTTGGGGGAGAATATACAAGTAAGGCAATCCGAGAAGAAAGGTTTGTACTCACGGAGATCATCTCAACACTTCGGGATGTTTGACAAGGCTTCGAAAACTTTATATTCTTCGGATCCAGACATCTACTCCGGACAGGCACATCTGGGCTACTCAGGTTTGCCTACTGGTCAATGTAACCTCCATGACCTCACGGCTGACCTGGAGCATGACCACGAGTATGACGGTGACCGAGGCACACAGACGCCTTCCAAGATCATCAACATTTTTAGCACTATTGTGCCCTCCTTCCACAACCAGACCAGGAAATCAAAGAAAGGACTGCGACTAACTAGGAAGCACAGTCTGGACTCGCACTTGATATCTACGAAGAAGCAGCAGAACTCTAGATCAGCTGAAAGTAAACGAGCAATAAAAATCTCCCGCCCTGATCACGTGAGCGCTATCTACATATCTGGGGTAGACACTCTCGGGGGTCTCCCAGATGACGAAGACAGCCAACGTCTGCACCGTATGCACTTGATGTCCCGTCTCAGTGGCCTGTATCTAGAGTTAGATCCTCAAGGCACGATGTCCAGGGGGTCCTCGTGTCCCGTCATTTTCGAGGGAGAGGAGTCGGACGAAAGTTTCGATGTTGAAAACCAGCCACACCTCTCATCCAGCTTAGACAGAGACAGTCGTTTGCTGTCGCTGAGGCAGAGAGATGACCTATTGATATCTGACCACACAGCGTCATCTTCGGGAGAACTGAACTGCCAGTCTCCCCAGGTTTTCGGTAATACTGAAAAATCGCGCCACTTCTTTATCGGTAACGATCCCTTTGACGAGTCTGATGAAATAGACCCAAGTAATATCCCTTTAGAGTTGAATGCTGCTACTCCCAGAGTGGACAGGGTATCTGTGGTAGAGAATGCACGCAAGTCCAAGCTTCCCCGACCAGTGGACAAAAGTCTCCTAAAGCCAGTACACACTAGATCTGTCCGAGAACCGACAGTAAAACAGGAGCAAGAGGCTTCCAGAAAACACGTTACGGTCACAACAGCTGATGGCAGGTCGAAGACACAACCGCTGACCACGAGAGATGCTACGATTGTCACATTAGAAACACCTGGGGCAAAAAAGAAGCCTGCGACTTGTGACTTGAAAACATGTACTGGAGGCAGCAACAACACAGAGTCCAGGGATTTTAGGTCAGCGGTGGAGACCGGCAATATTAGGACCAAACAAGCCTCTAGTGACGATGACTCAGACACCTCTACCTCCAAGTCACACCATTCATCAGTTACAAGCTCAGCCGATGAGTCGTCTTCCTAATGGAAGTTACAGTTTTTACTTGTTACTTCTTCACGTCGTATACAACCTGTGGTAAAACAAGCGTTAGTCTCCCTATTTACACAGTGTTACACACTAGCTCACGTCTGATTGGTCGACCTTCAACCTAGCTGACTTCTGATTGGTCGACCCTGAGCTATGTTACCTTGCCAACAGGTTACAGGGGTTTTCCGCAATGCTGTTGATTTCGCGTGCTGTATATTTAAGCACACCTGCGCTTTTAACACTCCAAAAACATCAACAATCTGGGTCTAAAACAAAACCCCTTTAGAGAGTGATAAAACTTATGTGACCTGCATTCTCTTTCTCGGAATAAAAAGTAAATGCAAGACAACCCAGAAAGCAAACAACAGAGCGGTACACCCGTAACCTGCAGAAAAGTAGACGAGCCCAACAAACGTATGAATGGTTTGTGACCTACTTTGTTTGCGGAGACTAACGTTTATTTAACCCAACTTCTCAAACTGTGCTAGCTATGTTTGTTTAACTTGCGAAAACAGTCAACTTCTTTATCTCTGTCTGTTACACTGACACAGTCCGGTTAAGTGATGCTTCTGTGATAAGTATCGACTTTGATTACCCACGACTCACAGACCACCAAGGATGCTGCTGGTCAAATGTATACCCTTGTTTCTTAACTGTTTCCTGACACCAGTTTCCCATGGGCCATCAATCACACAGCTTACGAGCGGAAGCAGAGTTACCGCTGCTGCTGAATAAACCCTGAATGACACTATAAGCACTTTAAGTTAAAGTTCATCTCAGTAGTTGTAACGTTGTGGTCCGCAAAAAGAGTGTGACTTCCCTTCCCATTCATACCTCTTCGGGTCGCAGACAGACAGACTAACGGACGGACATTCAAGAATGTTAGCCAGAGACATACAGACAAGAATTCTAGCCACTTGTTGATGTTAAGTGTCTGTCAGGCAGGCTTAAAGACAAACAGACGTGCACGTGAGTCACGTCGTGATGCATGGCATCTGACAGACAGACATGCAGAGGCACAGACAGACAGGCATGTTAGCCACGTGGTGATGTATTGTGCTAATGTATTGTGATAGTCAGACATGCAAAGCTGGTGTTGACGTTTGGTGTCACACACAGACAGACATGCCTATCACATGTTGATGTATTATGTCGGATCCAGACAGACATGCAAAGCTGGTGTTGACGTTCGGTGTCCCACACAAACAGACATGCCTATCACATGTTGATGTATTATGTCGGACCCAGACAGACATGCAAAGCTGGTGTTGACGTTTGGTGTCACACACAGACAGACATGCCTATCACATGTTGATGTATTATGTCGGACCCAGACAGACATGCAAAGATCGTCTTGGAGTATTGTGTCTGGCATGCCTATCACGTGTTGATGTATTATATCAGTCAGACATGCAAATAACGTCTCGGTGTATTGTGTTAGTCCAACCAACATGAAAATCTCCTGTTTATGTATTATCTCAGACAGACATAAAGACGTGGGAGCCACATGTTGATGTCTTACCAGTCTTCTAATGTTGATGTTTTTTATGATTTAAAACACAGCCTTGACCTAACAAGTCACACTTGAACTGCGTGCCGCTTGTTAGGAATGCATTTCCTGTCTCTCATTTGCGCCAAATCAACAAATCCCTATCTACATCTTTTATCCCTTCAGACCCACACAGTGTTACTGTCTTAAACTCTGGTATTTTGAGAACCTCCCAAACGCTCCGGTCTAAAGTCTCTGTCTAGCTGTCGTTATGTGTGAAATATTACGTAAAGCGGTCTTCGATTGGCCTCCCTGGTGGGATATCATGTATTAAAACAAACACCTGTCTGTAAATATATGACAGTGTGAGATTTGCATCACCATATTTCGGTTCTCACACCGGGTCTTGTTCAACTGTAGCGGGTAGACAAGTACACAAACAAAGCTTGAGCCAGGAAACCTGATATCTGGGGATCGATTAATCAGAACAAGGAGTGTGAACAAGGCACCGGGCTATCACGCAGCTTGTGCGTGTTCCGTCTGTACAGCCGATTACTGTAGCGAACAGTCTTCCAGAAGTGGATAGAGCAAAATATATCACACTCATATGTCTGACCAATGGACAGACAACAGATACACAGACACACCAGAATAAATATATCCAACGAGACAGCTTCAATCAGACATGCAGAAAGTAGGTTCTATGTCATGTGATACTGATGTCTGAACCATAAGTACCGGAATTGGGGACTAAGCACCTCCCCCCCCCCCCCCCCCCCCCTTTTTTTTTTTACAAAGACACAAACACACTCGTTGCCACAAATAAACCAGACAAATGTGATTTCAACACAATATGTGTACATTTTTTTTGAGTATTGCAGAGGCCGGCCTCCACTACAAAATAAAGAGGTGTGCAAGAGAGGCATACATAGTACAGGTATTGAGATGGACTTGTGGGAATACAATGTCATGGACCGTGGTGTGCGGATAGGGCAGATCGTGAAAGGAGTGAGAAGGAATAAATGATTGCAGACAGGACGAGAGTTGAACGTCTCAGAAGAAATACGCTCAACGCAAATGTTGTTATCATCATCATCATTATGTGCTCTGCCAACTGGCGTAGGCGCTTGTGCATCTCCACAGATCACAATCCATGGCTGTCAGGAATAGCTCTCTTGACGATATCGGCCCATGACCTCGTTTCAGTCCATTCAGCATCACTTCTCTTGGTCTGTCGCTACCTCTCTTTCCACTGATTTTCCCAGTTGTCACAATGTTTTCAAATGCCTCTCTTTTCATTACGTGGCCAAAGAACAGTGTTTGTCTTCTTCTTCTTATTTTATATAGAGATCTACTTTCATGTAGCTTCTTTCAAACGATCGTTGTTAGTTACTCTGGCCGTCCAAGGTAATCGTAACATTCGTCTCAGAAACCACATCTCTGTTGCTTCTAAATTCTTCTTAATGTATTCACCGACATTCCAAGATTCGCTGCCACACAGCAGAACAGGATCTATGTAACATTTGAGCACTCTATGACATTAAATGAGAGCGACTTATTGCATAAGACATTTTTTCTTTTCTGAAATGCTACCTTGGCTTGTCCTATTCTCATTTTAATCTGTCACCCATTTCCCGTCTGATGATATGATTGTTCCCAGATATTTGAATTTATTGACTTGGTTAACTCTTTTGCCTTCAATGGAGGAATCACAATGTGGCTTTGATTTAACCAATACTTCCGTTTTCTTAATATTCAAGGAAAGTCCTTTCTTAGCACTCTCCATCCCCACAATATCCATATGTTGTAAATCTTTTGCGTTTGCAGTTATAAAAACTGTATCGTCTGCATATTGCAAATTGTTTATATTGTATCCTCCATCTGTTATTTCTGCTTCCTATTTCATTTCTCTCAAAACTATTTCACTGTACAGAGAGAAAATGTCTGGTGATAAGATACATCCCTGTCTTACTGCTTGCTTTATCTGTTCACAAGTCTGTTTTCTACTTTAATTGCTGCTACTTGGTTCCCGTAAATGTTTTTAATTTTTCTGAGAACTTTTCCGTCTGCATTGATGTAAATCAACCTTTTTATAATTTCCTCATGTTTAACTGTCAAATTCTTTGGTGTAATCTATAAAGCACAAATATCAACACAAATTGTGTGTGCTCATTGATCTTACTATCAGTGTTCGTAATATGTATATTGCATTACTTGTCCCTTTAGCTTCCATAAATCAATACTGCTCTTTACTCATTATTCATTCCTATTTTTTCCTTTTATTCTTCTCATTATAATTCCAACTAATAATTTGGTGACATGATCTATTAAATGGATTGTACGGAATTCTTCACATTCAATTGCTCCTAGTCTTTTTGCTAACGCAATAAATGCAGATTTCATCGTATCACTTGGTATTTTATCCAGTGTTATAAATGCCATTCATCAGTTTAATTAGGTATAGCAATGGATCGTTTTGTTTCGTTTATTTTGCTATACATTTTCGTCGGTATCTATAGAAGCGATTGCGACCCGAAAATTTGAAAACCAATTGTCTGTTATTCAGAAATTATTTTTCTTTGCTCTTTACGTGAAAGATAAAATCGGAAAAGTTAGTAGAAGTTATTGGAGAGATGCCAGGCTTTCACCTGAGATGGTTTTGACGCGTATAAAAAAAATCTATTTTTTTTTTGGGCAGCACGCAGTGAATAACGGTAAGTAATTTCGTAAATATCTTTTTAATTAGCCAGAATACCGCAAGTGTGTTGTATTTTTAAATTCTGCGGTAATTTTTTATATAAGTGTGGGAAATTTCACAAAGATTGGCAATACAGCACATGTTAAAATAAATTGTTTAGTGGCATCACTGTTTTGGCTTTAAATTCAAAAACGGTAAGTAATTTCGTAAATATCTTTTTAATTAGCCAGATTACCGCAAAGTGTGTTGTATTTTTGAATTCTGCGTTAATTTTTATATAAGTGTGGGAAATTTCACAAAGATTGGCAATACAGCACATGTTTAAAAAAAAAAATTTGTTTAGTAGCATCACTGTTTTCGCTTTAAATCCAATATGTTTTCACTAGGAGACCGTTTTTGCCGCTTTACAATTAACTTAAAATAATTATTAAATTAAATAACGTTATTTTAATCATTTTTTTTTAAAAATCCACAACCATTGTAGCATTTGTTCGTGCATCTGTCATTATTTAGAGCCCCTCGTATTCTCTGTTGGAGATATTTTTGCCTGATCACCCCCTAATCCCAATAATTAATTTAGGCCATCACTGGTAAGATGATTCTTTGGTGATGATTCTTTGGTAATTAACTTAGGATGCTTAGTAAATTGACAATGTTATGTGAGTTACTTTTTAAACATCCACAAACATTGTACCATTTTTTCATGTGTTTGTCATTATTTAGAGTTTACAGAATTTTTTATGTTGGAGATATTTTTACCTGCCCATATCTTTGATCACGAATTTCACAAAATCTAGCAAAATCAAAATTTTTGTGTGTGTGCGGATCGTGTACGAGTTTATAATTGGGAGCAACTTCGAAGTCAGA
>CAJHNH020003781.1:0-57530 GCA_905116865.2 Candidula unifasciata
TGCTTCTGCTTCTGCTTTGCTTCTGCTCTGCCTTCTGCTTCGGGATTCTGCTTGCTTCTGTTCTGCTTCGCTTCTGCTTCTGCTTCTGCTTCTGCTTCTGCTTTCTGCTTCTGCTTCTGCTTCGCTTCTGCTTCTGCTTATGCTTCAGCTTCGGCTTCTGCTCTGCTTCCTGCTTCTTGCTTCTGCTTCTGCTTCTGCTTCTGCTCTGCTTCTGCTTCTGCTTTTTTTTCTGCTTTGCTTCTTGCTTTTCTGCTGCTGCTTCTGCTTTCTGCTTTTGCTTCTGCTTCTGCTTTCTGCCTCTTTGATTCGCTTTCGGATTCTGATTCTGCTTTCTGCTTTCTGCTTCTGCTTCTGCTCTGTGCTTCTGCTTCTGTTCTGCTTCTGCTTCTGCTTCTGCTTCTGCTTGTGCTCTGACTTCTGCTTCTGCTTCTGCTGCTTCTGCTTCTGCTTCTGCTTCTGCTTCTTCTTCTGCTTCTTCTAGCCTTCTGCTGCTTCTGCTTCTGCTTCTGCTTTATTCTGCTTCTGCTTTATTCTGCTTCTGCTTTATTCTGCTTCTGCTTTATTCTGCTTCTGCTTCTGCTTTATTCTGCTTCTGCTTCTGCTTTATTCTGCTTCTGCTTCTTCTTCTGCTTCTGCTTCTGCTTCTGCTGGGGCTGCTTCTGCTTCTGCTTTTGCTTCTCTTCTGCTTCTGCTTCTGCTTCTGCTTCTGCTTCTGCTTTCTGCTTCTGCTTCTGCTTCCTGCTTCTGCTTCTGCTTCTGCTGCTGCTGCTTCTGCTTCTGCTTCTGCTTTCTTCTTCTCTGCTTCTGCTTCTTGCTGCTTTGCCTTCTGCTTGCTGCTGCTGCTTCTTGCTTCTGCTTTCTGCTTCTTTCCTTGCTATCTGCGCTTCTGCTTCCTGCTGCTTCTGCTGCCTTCTGCTTCTGCTTCTTCTGCGAGCTTCTGCTTCTTCTGCTGCTTCTTCATTCTGCTTCTGCTTCTTGCTTTCTGCTTCTTCTGCTGCTTCTGCTGCTGCTTCTGCTTCTGCTTCTGGCTTCTGTTCTTGCTTTCTGCTTCTGCTTCTGCTGCTGCTTCTGCTGCTTCTGCGCTTCTGCTTCTGCTGTCTGCTTCTGCTTCTGCTTCTGCTTCTGCTTCTGCTTCTCTTGCTTCTGCTTCTGCTTCTGCTGCTGCTTCTGCTTCCTGCTTCTGCTTCTGCTTCTGCTTGGCTGCTTCTGCCTGCTTCTGCTGCTCTGCTTCTGCTTCTGCTTCTTCTGCTGCTTCTGCTTCCTTCTTCTGCTGCTGCTCTGCTTCTGCTTCTGCTTCTGCTTCTGCTCTCTGCTGTTCTGCTTCTGCTTCTGCTGCTGCTTTCTGCTTCTGCTTCTGCTTCTGCTTCTGCTTCTGCTTCTGCTTCTGCTTCTGCTTCTCTGCTTCTGCTTCTTCTTCTGCTTCTGCTTCTGCTTCTTCTTCTGCTTCTGCTTCTGCTTCTGCTTCTGCTTCTTGCTTCTGCTTCTGCTTCTGCTTCTTCTTCTGCTTCTGCTTCTGCTTTCTTCTTCTTCTTCTTCTTCTGCTTCTGCTTCTGCTTCTGCTTCTTTCTTCTTCTTGCTTCTCTGCTTCTGGCTTCTTCTGCTTCTGCTTCTGCTTCTGCTTCGGCTTCTGCTTCTGCTTCTGTCTTCTTCTGCTTCTTTCTTCTGCTTCTGCTTCTGCTCTTCTGCTGCTGCTTCTGCTGCTGCTGCTTCTGCTTCGCTTCTGCTTCTGCTTCTGCTTCTGCTTTCTGCTTCTGCTTCTGCTTCTGCTTCTGCTTCTGCTTCTGCTTCTGCTTCGTCTTCTGCTTCTGCTTCTGCTTCTGCTTCTGCTTCTTTCTGCTTCTTCTCCTGCTTTCTTCTTCTTCTTCTTCTTCTTCTTCTTCTTCTTCTTCTTCTTGCTTCTTCTTCTTCTTCTTTCTTCTTCTTTCTTCTTCTTCTTCTTCTTCTTCTCTTCTTCTTCTTCTTCTTTTCTTCTTCTTCTTCTTCTTCTTCTTCTTCTTTCTTCATTTCTTCTTCCTTCTTCTTCTTCTTCTTCCTCCTTCTTTTCCCTTCTTCTTCTTCTCTTCTTCTTCTTCTTCTTCTTCTTCTTCTTCTCTTCTTCTTCTTCTTCTTCTTCTTCTCTTCTTCTTCTTCTTCTTCTATCTTCTTCTTCTTCTTCTTCTTCTTACTTCTTCTTCTTCTCTTCTTCTTCTTCTTCTTCTTCTTCTTCTTCTTCTTCTTCTTCCTCTTCTTCTTCTTTCTTCTTCTTCTTCTTCTTCTTCTTCTTCTTCTTCTTCTGATCTTCTTCTGCTTCTTCTTCTTCTTCTTCTTCTTCTTCTTCTTCCTTCTTCTTCTTCTTTCTTCTTCTTCTTCTCTTCTTCTTCTTCTTTCTTCTTCTTCTTCTCCTTCTTCTTTCTTCTCTTTTCTTCTTCTTCTTCTTCTCCTTCTGCTTCTGCTTCTGCCTGCTTCTTCTTCTTCTTCTTCTTCTTCTCCTTCTTCTTCTTCTTCTTCTTCTTCTTCTCCTTCTGCTCTTTCTTCTTCTTCTTCTTTCTTCTTCTTCTTCTTCTTCTTCTTCTTCTTCTTCTTCTTCTTCTTCTTCTTCTTCTTCTTCTTCTTCTTCTTCCTTCTTCTTCTTCTTCTTCTTCTTCCTTCTTCTTCTTCTTCCCCCTTTTTCCTTCTTGCTTCTTCTTCTTCTTCTTTCTTCTTCTTCTTCTTCTTCTTCTTCTTCTTCTCTTCTTCTTCTGCTTCTTCTTCTTCTTCTTCTTCTTCTTCTTCTTCTTCTTCTTCTTCTTCTTCTTCTTCTTCTTCACACTTGCTGCTGCGTCTTCTCTTCTTTCTGCTTCTTCTTCTGCTTCTTGCTTCTGTCTTCTGCTTCTTCTTCTTCTTCTTCTGTTCTTCTTCTTCTTCTTCTTCTTCTTCTTACTTCTTCTTCTTCTTCGGCTTTCTTCTTCTTCTTCTTCTTCTTCTTCTCTTCTTCTTTCCCTTCTTCTTCTTCTTCTTCCTTCCTTCTTCTTCTTCCTTCTTGCTTCTCTTCTTCTTCTTTCTTCTTCTTCTTCTCTTCTTCTTCTTTCTTCTTCTTCTTCTTCTTCCTTCTTTCTTCTTCTTCTTCTTCTCTTCTTCTTCTTCTTCCTCTTCTTCTCTTCTTCTTCTTTCTTCTTCTTCTTCTTCTTCTTCTTCTTCTTCTTCTTCTTCATTCTTCTTCTTCTTCTGCTTCTTCTTCTTCTTCTTCTTCTTCTTCTTCTTCTTCTTCGTCTTCTTCTTCTTCTTTCTGCTTCTTCTTCTTCTTCTTCTCTTCTTCTTTCTTCTTCTTCTTCTTCTTCTTCTTCTTCTTCTTCTTCTTCTTCCTTCTTCTTCTCTCTTCTTCTTCTTCTTTCTTCCTTCTTCTTCTTGCTTCTTCTTCTTCTTCTTCTTCCTTCTTCTTCTTCTTCTTCTTCTTCTTCTTCTTCTTCTTCTTCTCTTCTTCTTCTTCTCTTCTTCTTCTTCTCTTCCTCTTCTTCTTCTTCTTCTTCTGCTTCTTCCCCTTCTTCTTCTTTCTTCTTCTTCTTCTTCTTCTTCTTCTTCTTCTTCTTCTTCTCTTCTTCTTCTTCTTCTTCTTCTTCTTCTTCTTCTGCTTCTTCTTCTGCTTCTTCTTCTGCTTCTTCCTTCTTCTTCTTCTTCTGCTTCTTCTTCTTCTTCTTCTTCTGATATGCTTCTTCTGCTTGCTTCTGCTTCTGCTTCTGCTTCTGCTTCTGCTTCTGCTTTGCTTCTGCTTCTGCTTCTGCTGCTGCTCCTTCTTCTTCTTCTGCTTTCCTTCTTCTTCTGCTTCTTCTTCTTCTGCTTCGTCTTCTTCTTCTTCTTCCTTTTTTCTCTCCTTCTTTCTTCTTCTTCTTCTCTCTTCTTCTTCTTGCTTCTTCTTCTTCTTCTTCTTCTTCTTCTTCTTCTTCTTCTTCTTCTTCTTCTTCTTCTCCCTCTTCTTCTTCTTCTTTCTTCTTCCTTCTTCTTCTTCTTCTTCTTCTCTTTTCTTCTTCTTCTTTCTCTTCTTCTTCTTCTTCTCTTCTTCCTTCTTCTTCTTCTCTTCTTCTTCTTCTTCCCTTCCTTCTTCTTCTTTCTTCTTCTTCTTCTTCTTCCTCTTCTTCTTCTTCTTCTGCTTCTTCCTTCTTTCTCTTCTTCTGCCTTCTCTTCTTCTTCTCCTTCTTCTGCTATTCTGGCTGCTTCAACACATCATAGTGCTGTAGAGTTTCTCTGATGTTATCTCCCCATCTTGCTCTTGGTCTACCTGTTGCTCTACTTCCCTCTCCTCATTTGATATATGTCGTGTATGGTACAGCATCAGAAGGCATTCTCTCCAAGTCAGCAAACCATTTGATTTGTTGTCTTTGTAATTTAGAATTGGTTCTGTTCCGACTTGTGTGACTTCAATCCTGATTTTATCTCTTCTGGTCACTCCTACAGTCTTTCTTGGACTCATCATTTTCTTTTGTGTTTTGTTATGAGTGACCACGTCTGGCACTGGTAGCATAGGGTGGGATTGAATAAGCTTTGTACGAGGTGAATCTTTGTGCTGACTGGGACTGTCTTATGCTGTAAGAGGGGAACTAGCTGCCCCAATACTTCCCCTGCTTTGCTGCATCGGATGTTTATTTCTTCGTTCAGTTTACCATCTTCAGTAAATGTTGTTCCAAGATATTTAAACTCAGATGCCTGTCTAATATATGTATGCTCTAGTGCTATGTTTAAATCCTGCTTCTTTTTTCCCCATTGACATTACTTTTGTCCTTTCGATGTTGATTCTCATATTATTTGATTTACTTTTTTTATTGATGAATGTGAGAGGCTGTTGCAAATTCATGGCTGTGTCTGCAAACAAGGCCTGGTCGTCGGCAAAGAGTAATTCGTTGATGTTACTATTTTTTTCGTTCCTTGGCCTGGCATCTTTGCTTTTCTCTCAGTGTAGGTGATAAACATGAGTGGTGATAAGACACACCCCTGTCTTACTCCAGGTGTTACTTTAAATGGTTTAGATGTTCCCTAATTTATTCTATCTCTAATTACGCCTCTACAATCGCTTAAAAAGCTTTTGCAAACGTCAATGAGGTGTTCACTTACTCCATATTGAGCCATTACTTTCTATAGTTTTTGTCTATCGACCCTGTCGAAAGCGTTCTCCTGGTCTACAAATGCTACAAATAAGTTCTGAACATATTATAAATTCTTTTCTATTAACTGTTTAAGTGTGAAGATTGCATCTGTGCAGCTTCTATTTCTTCTGAAACAACTCTGTTCTTCTGTCAAATGTGGTTCTATCACTGTTCGCAGCCTCGTTTCCATTATCTCATCATACATGGATGGATGGATAGAGTATTGATAGCTGAAATAATGCAAAAATGGGGAAAAGATGAATGGTCGTATGGGTTACTTAGTGGATGGATGGGTGGATGGATAGATGCATGAATGAATAGTTTCTTCAATTTATTGCCAGGCATATTTCGCTGTATCTCATCAGGTGCGTTACTACAGAGTTACATCAACATCAATCACAAAACTAAATAAATTCAACTGTAATGTGGATAGTTTCTTCCATTTATTGCTACAACGGATCACCATCATGGCACAAGGGTGGTAACCCATATGTGCTCCGTTCTACTTCTAACTCAGGTCTGAGTCCGAAGAATCTCAACGCAGTGCTTAAACTTCGTAGCACCGGCGAGGATCCTGAAATACTATATGTAGATTTTTAACTCTAAATTTTTTCTGTGCAGTGCCATTAGGTTATCTTTTCGATTTCCAACTGCCAAGGAATTTTTTACCTGCGCAACAGTACACACAGGCGTCCGATCTTACTGCACACTGACCAGGGAAAATTACTAAAATCCACATGAAAAACGCCCAGTCTTTACCAGGAATTGAACCCGAGACCTCTAGGACTCTAGGCGGACTCTATGCCTCGAGACCACTCAGCCACTCTGGATAATAATGTATGAATGAATGAACGAATCAACCAATGTGCATGATATGCCACACAGCTGCATTCATTTTTCTTCCTCCAAACTTCTGACCGTTGCATCTAGTCGTAGCAGGCAAGCGTTTAACTGTCTGCCAGTCACTGAACTGTCCCCCAGGACCAATTTCCCGTAACTGTTGGTTGGGTTTATCTCAAAGTCATACTAAGTTATCTCTCTTGGCACAACCTCGCACGCCCATTTGGCGTTGACAGGGCATACTATTTCCTGGTCTGTTAAACTATCGCTGCCATTGTTTGAGGTTGGTAATTTGGCAGATACTTCACACCAGGGTAGCATCATAAATATCTGAACTTGTGGGTTTGGACACTTTTGAGACCTGATGCCCTAGACTTCGGGACCTATGCCTTACCGTCGCTTGCAACCTTGATTGATCTCTTGAGTAGTAGTAGATTTTTACCCCACTAGGACATTACACAAGCGATAAACACCCGATGACACAAAGTGCCACCATGTGGATTAGGATCACCGTGGTGAGGTCCCAGAAACCGTGTTCAGCCATTAGGCCATATTCATGCCCTGGCTATACTGCAGCCCCTGGCAAAAGCCAGAGTTGGGCTTCAAAAAAAAACGAAAAATTTTATCCTAAAAAGGACAGAAAGTGAGTAGTTAACAGGATAGTAAGGAGCTGACTGACTGACTTTCTACCCCACCAGGACATCACACAAGCGATAAACACCTGATGACACAAGTGCCACCATGCGGGTGAAGATCACAGTGGAGAGGTCCCAGAAACCTTTCATTCATTCATTCATTCAGTAGCATGTCCCTCGCGGAACCTCGCTGCCATAACAACCCTCCGGAAAACCTTCCTATCCTGAGCAAGATGTCCTGCGTCTGATACACCCATCTGGAGATCATCTGCCACATCCTGCACCCATCTTCTCCTTGGCCTTCCTCTTCCTCTCTTCCCAGGCATATACCCCTCCATTATTGTTCTCTCTAGACTTCCATGACGTTTCAAGTGACCAAAATATTTCAATTTTCTTTGTTTTATTGTCTTTACTAGCCAACCCTCTTCAATATTCAGCTCTTGAAGTATGGATGCATTTGTTCTTTTCTTTACCCAAGATATTCTTAGAACCTGTCTGTAACATTTATATTCAAATGCATTTATGCGCTGTTCCGCTTGTTTAGTAAGTGTTCAGGTCTCACAGGCGCATGTTGCAATGGGAAAGATGCATGCTCTTAAAAATCTGACCTTTGTAATTCTATCTGTACAATTCCATAACAGAAACCTTTAGGCCATATTTATTGCCAGGCTATATTCCGGCCCCTGGCAAAAGCCAGAGTAGGGCTTCAAATAACGAAACATGTCATCCTGAAAAGGACGGGAAGTATATTAGACAAAGTAGTTCGGAGCTGACTGACTGACTTCCTACCCCACCAGGACATCATACAAGCGAGAAACACCCGATGACACAATAGGCCACCATGTGGATGAGGATCACCGTGGAGAGGTACCAGAAACCACGTTCAGCCAGTTTGCCATATTTACGGCCAGGATATATTGCGGCCCCTGGCAAAAGCGCGAGTAGGGCTTCGAATAACAAAATATTTCATCTTGAAAACGACGGTAAGTATATAAGTATAAGAAATATGATGTCCGATACGGTCAGTCGCTCCCCAATTCATACTATAAATCACTCTTTCTGTATTTCGTGTCTTTTTTATAAATGAAGTGTTAACTCCTCCCAAAACTTGACCAATACACTGGTTAACTATTCATTTGCTAATATGACCTCAATGTTCAATTTAACGGTTACAATGGTGACCCAGCTTATTGTGCATTTCTTTATTTTTTGCGAGGTACCCAGTAAAAGTAGATTTACGCTGGAGTCATATATATATATATATATATATATATATATAATATATATATATATATAATATATATATATATATATATATGTCTGGGACAGTACCTTTGTCGATCTTACATTATTAAATACTGGTGTTAGTATTACGGGGAATGCCTCTGGCAATGACTAAAGATACGGCAGAGGTGGAGATAAGAGATGAAGTATAAGACGGAATTTTAAATTCAGGGTTTTAGTTAGACCCTCTTTTCCACCGTGCCTACATATAAGGCAGCCGTGGAAACCAAGATGACGTAGAGGATGGAAGAATAAGACATTTTATTTTCACAATCACAGGCGAAGCCAGGCAATTATATCTAGTAATAAATAAGAAAGGAGTTTGATGAACTGACCAGCGCTTGATAAACTGACCAGCACTGGGTTAACAGCTCGAGCGTTGAATACTTTTCACCCGATAGTTTAATTCTCATTAGACATGAAATGAGATGTCACGCCAGGCTGGACACGACGGCCAGCGTCTCCCCGGGATCTTTTCCCGGTCCAGTGTTTCCCTGGGGAGGCAAGCCAGTAAATGATGGACAGCGGGGGCTAGCGGTCAGTAATGCTCGCGGTGACTGGAAGCTGCAAGTACTGATGTGTTTGGCGTCATTTGCCCCTTCAGCTGTTCGTACTGTGTCAGTGTCTGCCGATTAGCGTCTGGTATTGATTACAGTTGGATTCGCTTTAACGCTAATATCACACCGCTTTGTTATTTTGGACTCATACAGCACGAGGGTTGGCGTTTGTGGCTTAGGCGTTGCGAACGGGCTTCGTAACGCCAGGGTGCCGGGTTCGATCCCTGCTGCGGACGACTTGTCTTGCGTTATCTTCGACAGTGTTACCGAAAGCTGACCGTTCAGACGGCAGTGGCAAACTACTGAACTTAAAATTGCCTAGAAAAACCATAACAGCCAATAGATGCCAGGGTTGGTTCTGCAACGTCTTGTAAAGGATAGGCAACTAACTTAACAGCACGAGGTATAAGGTATCTCCCACTCCTTCGAGTACCTCGGTTGTAAACTCTGACGGAAGGACAATTAGTAATAATCTTGAGTGCCTCCGCAGAATAGAGGGAATTAAATGGTATGATAGAATCACTAATGTAGAGCTTTGGAAAAGAACTCAACAAGTTCAAGTAGACCAAAAGGTGAGGAGAAGACGCTGGCATTGGATAGGACACACGTTGAGAAAACATGAAAACACTATTACTAGAATGTCTTTGTTCTGGAAGCCACAGTAGCGGAGCGTGGAAATAAAGGAAGACACCCACACACACAAAAACACAGAGAAGGGAGAGGGGAGAGTAAAGTTAAAAAGATAGGGAGGACATGGAAAAACTGCAAACGATAGCGAGGGATAGAACAACTTGATGTGAGTTGGTTGACAGCCTATGCTCCACTGGGGGTTAGAAAAGTTTGAAGTTTGAACAACGTATCAACATCATGGCACACGATTGTAACCCATAAGTGCTCTGTTCTTCTTCTAACTCAAGTCTGAGTCCGATGAAGTTCAGCACAGTGCACAGGCTCTGCAGCACCAGCGACGATCCTGAAATACTGTGGGTAGATTATTGACTTCAAATTTTACCCGGCTGCGCCTTTAGGCTACTCTGTTCAATTTCTAACTGCCAAGGGATTTTTGTACGTGCGAAACGCGGGCGTCCGTTCTTACTATCCAGAGACCAGGGGGAATTACTAGAAGTACAAGTCCATGTGAAAAAATTCCAGCCCTTACCGGGGATAGCACTCGAGGTGGACACCATGCATCAAGACCACGCAGCCCCCTAAAAAAAAAAAGAAGAAGAAGAATCCCCAGTGGAGCATAGGCTCACAACCAACTCATGCCAAGTCGTCCTAACTTTTGGTATCGTATACAGCTCACCCATTTTCTTCGAATTATTCACTTTCAACAGATTTGCCAGAAAAGGCCCGTAGCCCTAGTTGAACAATCAAAAGATTTTCTTGGTTGTCTCTCTTAGCCCAAAACAGTTTGCGATTGATTAGTTTGTCCCGTGTGTGCTTTTATGGGGCGAAAATCACGAAGTTCAGCCAACATCTCCGAAGAGGGAGCTTTAGGTTATCTTCTTCCTCTTCTTGTTCACCGGCTGTGAATTCCGGCGGTAAGTCGCGGTTGTTCGTCCAAATAGACTTTTGGCTTTTACATTGACCTGAGTTTTGCTCGACATCCGTTTTACTGGCTAATTTGTTTGCAGTTCTCGTTCCCCGCCTCTCCGGCAGATGTACTCCGACTTCAAGGGAAGACGTCAAGCCTATTTCTAGGTTGACTGTGGCCATTGTTTTGTGTGGGTCGAGATGTTGCCTCATTTGTGTGGTGTCCTCTTTGACCTTTAACAGGTGTGGCCCCCGGAATGTCGTCCTTAAGGCAGCCCTAGGTATAATTGTCAGCCCTCAAGGGAAGGCAGAGGCAGATCATGGGCATTCCCCGCCATCCAAGGAGGCTTCCATAAATGCAGAGCCGACACATGATGCTCTGGTTCTGGGCTCACCCAAGGAATCGTCACGTCCTGCCCATGACTGCTTAACCTCACAATCGTGTATTGAGCTTCCTGCGCTACAAGGCTGCGCTCTCCGGAGATCAGCGGGAAGCAGCCCGCAGGTCCAGGACTTTTCTGGCCACACAAATGGGTACATTCTTTTTTTATCGTACGTTAGACACCTTTAACGTTGTTTCAGCTGTGCCCTTAGCACGACAGAATGGGGAAGCAAAATGCGTCAGGCGTGGCTTCACCTGTTTGGTCCCAACACTCGGGCGAGTAGGACCAGTGGATACGGACATTTTGACTTCTTCCTAATCGGTACGAATTATGATCGTCGGACTTTGATCTTGCATGTGTGCCGTGGGGTATAACTTTGTCGGACATTATTTCCTAGCCAGCATATGAAAAGTTGCTGCTGTGGTGTACCTCAGCGCGGTGACGACGACACCGAGGATTGACAGAGAATGTCACGGTAGGTAGGCATCTTGCTGCGAGTACGTCGCCCAAAAGAGATGTTACTCGTCTTGCTGCGGGTAATCTCTCAGTCCCATGGTTGAGTCTCAGCAGCACAGTTTTCCCTTCGCTCCAGATATTTTAACAGAGAGTTTTGTCATTTGATGTGTACAATTTAGCAAGCAATCCTTAGTGTTGTTAGACTTTTTAATACCCATGCGTTTTGGGTGCGGGCTGGGAGAGCCAGAAAGGACACTACACCTCTAGGGGCCGCCAGCTCCGAGATCCCCTGCCAGCTCTGTTAATGCTCATTTGAGACATTATCCGTGGCGCACGACGGGGACGTGCAGCAGGAGTCTTGAATGAGGTTCCGTAAAACCAGAACAGTGAAGGACTGGCGCCCGAGTGGGGTACGGAGTATCTCCTTATACACATCACATCAGACTTAATTTTGCCTCATGCCTGTGACCGAAATCACCGCGCCACCTTTAGGTTATAATTGTGACTACGTTTTTTGCGCCATATCAAATGGCTTAGAACTGCACGCCACCAAGAGACCTGAAAAGCACTCCTGCAGTGTTGATACGATCAAAATATTGTCCCGACAGGCGACGAAGTCGTCTACCAGCGAACCAATGGGTAATCCTTCACCGATCTGATGCTGTAATTTGTTCCATTGGCTTATTTATTGCAGTATTTAAGTTTCTTGCAATTCATTTTACCTTCCTTGATTATTCTGTATGGGGTATACAGTTCATTAACTTCGTTTGGTTTGATAATTCTCTTAAGTTAATCCATTTAGTTACAGTCGTCTTCCCTGTCTGGCTTCCGGGGCCCCATTGTGGGGCAAAATAAGAATAGACCCACTGCCTCCCCAACAAGCATGTCATAAAAGTCTACTAATTGGGGGTTTGCTTCAAAGTCGGAGTGCATATGGCTGAGAGGCAAGGAACCAACAGTCTGCGCATATAATAAGTCGCATCTGTAAAACGGATGTGGATGCAACAGTCAGATTTTGGAGCAAGTCCAGAGGTGGATGAACAACCAGAACTTTCCTTGAGAGTTTACAGTCGGTGAACGCGAAGAAGAAGCAGAAAAAGAAGAAGAAGAAGAAGAAGAAGAAGAAGAAGAAGAAAAAGAAGAAAAAGAAGAAGAAGAAGAAGAAGAAGAAGAAGAAGAAGAAGAAGAAGAGGAAGAAGTCACAAGTGTTATAGTATCATTTTCTTTTTTGCCTTATATTTGCTTCATATGAACTACTGAAGAGAGATTGTTTCTTGTCTTTCTTTTTTTTTCTCTTTCTTTCTTTCTTTCTTTCTTTCTTTCTTTCTTTCTTTCTTTCTTTCTTTCTTTTCTTCTTAGTCTTTCATTTCTTTCGTCTTTCTCTTTCTTTCCTTTTGTCTTTCTTTTTCTTATCTTTCTTTCTTTTTCTTTCCTTTCTTTCTTTCCTTGTTTCTTTCTTTCTTTCTTTCTTTCTTTCTTTCTTTCTTTCTTTCTTTCTTTCTTTCTTTCTTTCTTTCTTTCTTTCTTTCTTTCTTTCATCTTTCTTTCTTTCTTTCTTCCTTAGCGTTAATTTTTACTCTTTTTCAATTATTTTAATTGCACACAAAAAAAAGGTATATTTACAAGCCCATAGTGTATGTTCTCTTGTTCGTGTCCTTATGGTTTGTATGTCGGGCTTTCAGCTGTGTGAAAAATTATTTTTCACTGAATAGACTGCACATCCTGGTTGCACCAACTGGAGCCACGAGACAGCAAAAGCACGTGGGAGCTACCCGTCGTTACATCAACCGGAACAGAATGTGAGTTGTTAGCCTAAAAACATTTGGAGACATACCCAGGAGGAGACCGGAGCACTTAGGGTCATGTGAATTAGATCCCAAAAATCTAACAATGAAAAATGATTTCCAGACAATCTCTACGCGTTTATCATTTACTGTACATTCTATTTTTAAGGGTGCACACATTTTAAGTTAAACAAAGATCTAAGAAATTCACCGCTTTAAGGAAACAACAGCACTTGGGCAACTGTGAGTTATAAAATCCTAAGGACCTGAGAAATCTAAGGCCATGTGCAAACATTTGGGTTAATCTGTACAGGAGATATTTGTTAAAGTGTGAGGGGACGAATTTTTGAAACGCACAGTATCTAAGCAAGTCACCGCAATATGCATGCATGGCCCACGACCGGCCCCAGCTGACTGGCCGTGCTGCTGACGTCACCGGGTCGGGCTAACGATGCGTTAACGTAGCGGTTCTCAAACAAGAAATAAACTATTTTCGACAGTGGCGAGGGAAGGCAACTTAAATTTCAACTTTTTAATAATATAGTACACATATCATTGCTGGCGAGAGCGTCGAAAACAGCACTACGTGACACCCCTGTAACATAGACTGGCGCGTTTGAAAGGTCAGGAAGCATGATTGAAAGGCCAATTACGCTTCATTGGGGGTTGAAAACGTAACAAGAACCATTTAATTGAATGTATTCTCTGTCTGTGTACACGGTTTCGCTGTGTGTTTTTGTATTATACGTCTGTATACAAGTTTTTTTTTTAAACCATATGTGAAACATAATGTTAACGATGATGTAACGTTAACTTACAAACAAACAGCAAGTTTTTCCTTTGAAAATTATACCATGTAAAGCAAAGTGGATTTAACCTCTGACCCAAGACGTGACCCGACAAGCGACCATGCTAATTACATATGTGAAATATTCGGTGTCAAATGTCAAGGTTAAAAATATTTCAGACTTCAATAACAATGAAATCATGTTTCATCGTTCTGTAAGGGATACACAGAGAGAGAGAGAGAGAGAGAGAGAGAGAGAGAGAGAGAGAGAGAGAGAGAGAGAGAAGAGAGAAAGAGAGAAAGAAAGAAAGAGAAAGAAAGAAAGAAAGAAAGAAAAAGAAGAAAAGAAAGAAAGAAAGAAAGAAAGAAAGAAAGAAGAAAGAAAGAAAGAAAGAAAGAAGAAAGAAAGAAAGAAAAAGGAAAGAAAGAAGAAGAAAGAAAGAAAGAAAGAAAAAAGAGGACAGAACAGAAAAGAAGAGCTTAATAAGAAAGAAATAAATGCAGAAAGAAAGAAGGAAAGACGTAGACAACAGGAAAGCTGGAAGGAAGGTAGGAAGGCCAGAAAGAAAAAAAGGAAAAGAAGATAGGAAAGAAGAAAAGGAAGAAGGAGGAAGGAAGGAAGGAAGGAAGGAAGGAAGGAAGGAAGGAAGGAAGGAAAGGAAGGAAGAAAAGAAGGAAGGAAGGAAGGAACGAAGGAAGAAGGAAGGAAGGAATGGAAGGAAGGAAGGAAGGAGGAAGAAGGGAGGGAGGAAGGAGAAAAGGAAGGAAGGGAAGGACAGGAAGGAAGGAAGGAAGGAAGGAAGGAAGGAAGGAAGGGAGGAAGGGATGGAAGGGAGGAAGGGGGGAGGGAGGGGGAGGAGGGAGGGGAGGAGGGAAGAAGGAAGGAAGGAAGGAAGGAAGGAAAGGAAGGAGGGAGGGAGGGAGGGAGGAGGAGGGGAGGGAGGGAGGGGGGGGAGGAAAGGAATGAAGGAAGGAAGGAAGGAAGGAAGGAAGGAAGGAAGGAAGGAAGGAAGGAAGGAAGGAAGGAAGGAAGGAAGGAAGGAAGGACGGCCGGGCGGGCGGGCGGGCGGGCGGGCGGGCGGGGGTTTTGGGCGGGCGGGCGGGAGGGAGGGAGGGAGGGAGGGAGGGAGGGAGGGAGGGAGGGAAGGGAAGGGAAGGGAAGGGAAGGGAAGGGAAGGGAAGGGGAAAGGGGAAAGGGGAAAGGGGAAAGGGGAAAGGGGGAAATGGGAAGGGGAGGGGAATGGGAGGGGAAGGGGAGGGGAAGGGGAGGGGAAGGGAAGGGGAGAAAAGGGGGAGGGAAAGGAAGGAATTGAGGGAGGAAGGAAAGAAGGGAGGGAGGGAAGGAGGGAGGAAGGAAGGAAGGGAGGAAAAGAGAAGGGAAGAAGGGAAGGAAGGAACAATTTGGCACTCAGGCCACCATGTTTGTCTATTGCAACATCATTTCACACATGATAAATAAACACCTCCGGTAACGTTCAAACCTAAAGTACAAATGCTAGAATAAGCTGTAATTATACCCACATTGCTAAACAACAATAATCATTCTAAGTACTGTGCATGTGCTCCCAGGTCGACCCAGCCTTGAGTGGGTACCAGGTGCAGTCTTGGGAAGTAAAGGCAGTCGGCGTGATGCTAACCACATCACCCATCTTGTGCCGATTGGTCTATAAAATATAGGTCTAGCCCTATATGCCCTATACGCATATAGGCGTGAAAAAGAGACCTTTATAGTACATGTGGCCCCTTTAAAAAAAATCTTTCGATAACCTAGTTTGCTTATGTTTGCCCGATGGATTTTGAAGCGCAGTTCAAATGAACATTCTGAGCATCGTTATTATATTGTTTTATTTTAACATTAAAACTCGGAGGAAATATTTTATTCATATCACACAAACGATAAACACCCGATGACACAATGTGCTACTATGTGGGTGAGGATCACCGTGGAGAGGTCCCAGGATCCGCCTTCAGCCTTTAAACCATATTTATGGCCGGGCTATATTGCGGTCCCTGGCAAGAGCCAGAGTTGGGCTTCAAATAACGAAAAATTCATCCTAAAAAGGACGAAAAGTAGTGTATAATATAGTAGACGATTTTTTTTTAGTTGGTGAACATTAAAATCTCATTTAGTTTTTACTTTCTTAAGGGGTCTTAAAACGGACTTTTCGTGCAGTCATTTTCAAGAAGAAGAAGAAGAAGAAAAAAGTAGGAGGAGGAGGATGAAGAGAAGGAGGAGAAAGAAACGTATGACAAAAAAAAAGGGACATAAGGGTGTAGAAAAAAAATGTGGGTGACGATAAAGATGAGAAAAAGGTCAAAAGGTCAAGAAGAGCAAGAATAAGAGGGCGATAATGATACATAGAGACAGGAAGGATAATAGAAAGGATGAGGAAGCCATGAAAAGGAGGTCAATGACAAGCAGTATCAATAAGAATGTTTAAGAAAAACAATATTCGTTGACATTTCCACATAGCATTCCTTTGGACAAGATACTATTTGTGTATGTGTGTGTATGTGCCTGTGTGTATGTATCTGTGTGTGTGTATGTATGTATGTATGTGTGTTTGTCTAATCCTGCACTTATCCCCCAAGATCCTCTTCACGCCCAGTTGACACAGAGGCTGTATGTAAAGGAACAAACTCCATATCCCAACAACACGGCTTGGTTAAGTAGAACAGTCCTGCAGGCTTGCACACAACAAATGGATTTGTCGCGCCCTCTCAATAGCGAAGTCAACATTCACAACTCTGGTGTTTGTAGGAAGTCTAACGAATCCCCTTAGCTCACGGGTTCCTACTCCATCGGTCGCGACCCCAAATAGGGTCGTAAAGAGTTTTGTGTGGGGACGTCAGGGCAGTGGTGAATTCTCAAAATGAAAAAAACTATTCCCTCATCTCTCCTTTACAGAGGTTTACAAGCACCTGAGCACAATCTGCAGGCCCGCTAACTCTACCTCCCACCACCAAAAGAAACTGTCTCTTCTTCATCGTCTTCTTCAAGTTCGGTTTCGTTTGCTCAGATCAGACCATTAGGTGGGTCACCCCTATGAACTCGGATGTCAGTAGCAGGTCCTTCGTGGTTCTCCATAGCTGGCTCTGCACACTTTGCTCTCGAGGCTAGGTGTCTTTTCGAAGTTGTAGGTAGAGTGTGCAGGTCTACAGTATGTGCTCAAGTGTTTGTCGTCCTACTCGAGACAGAGTCACGAATGAGAAGTCTATATATTAGGATAGGTACACCAATCCAGAGAACTGGCGCACATACATCTTAGCCATGCACGTGTCGCTAATAAACCAGACCACAAATACACTGTTCAAAAAAAAAAAAAAAAAAAAAAGAAACGCATAGTTATCCGACCGCGCGTTTTATTAGATTGTTAATAAAATATCGTACTCGGGTATTTGAAAAGCAGACTCAAATGTTGTTTACAGTATCCAGTGGACACGTGGGCGTGAATTGCTTGGGTATTGGTAATCACTACAACGCAGTGGTCAATTGTGTTTAAGACAATATTTTTGAGCATAGCTCATAATGCGCGCATGAGAAAGCAACACAATTTGCAGTGAACATATCTGCAGCATATAAATTAAAACCCTGTAAAAGGATAACGCTAAACAAAAATGATCAGTTCATTTTCAAGCAGTCACGAATGACGCCTCTATCGATAAATTTAAGGAATGTTGCTATTGGCCGATTGCAGACAGGAGAAAGTCAAAGTCAGGTTGCCAGACATCTAACCGTGCATCAGAGTACCATCAGTCTACGTTGGCACCTGTCCCAAGCCACTGGTTTAGTTGAAGACCGAAATCACAGTGGACGACCCAGAGTGACAACAGCAGTGGAGAATCGCTTTATTCGGCTTCGTCACCTCAGAGACAGGTTTACAACAGCTTTCTCAACTGCGCAGGCTTTGCTTTCAGGACGTCATGTGTTTGATCAAACTGTTTAAAACAGACTGCATGATGTTGGACTTTGGGCTCGACGAGACCACACTGAGGACCTGTCCTTATGCGTCGCCACCGCCAAAATCGACTATTTTGGGCCAACCAATATCGTCCCTGGGCAAGTGACAATCAGTGGAGACGTGTCTGGTTTATTGACGAATCTTTCTTTTTGTTGCAGCGTCATGATAGACGGCGTAGGGTCTACCGTAGACGAAATGAAGGTTTAGCCCAAAATTGTGTTGATGAAGCTCTGCTGCACGGTGCTGGAGGTGTAATATTATGTAGAATGACCAGTTACAACGGAAGGAGTCAAGTGGTGCACATTTAAGGAAGCTTGAATGCGCAATGATGCGTCTATGAAATTCTTCGACCACATTTTGGGATGCCAACAGATATCTTTTTCAACAGGACAACGCCAGACCCCATTCTGCACAGTTGACCACGCAGTTCCTGGCAGCAAATAACATTCAACCCTTCCCTGGCCATCCCTGTCTGCAGCAATGAGTCCGATTGAGCACCTGTGGGATGCGCTGCAAAGACGTGTTTGTCGCCGAAACGTTGCTCCAACCAATGGTCGTGATCTGCTCCAGGCACTCCAGTAAGAGTGCATCCCACAGGCCCATATCAGACATCTCATCGCATCCATGCCCGCGAGATGCCAGCCACTGATCCACGCAAGAGGAGGCCACACACCAAACTAACGCGAAAAGCTTACGCTTGAAAACGATCGTGACCCAGATGCAAAAAAAGGTGTCAAATGATTGGTGGACCCCTAAGGTATTCTTGTGTGAAATTTGAGTAATTTCACTTGATGCATTACAAAGATGCAAAATATCAAAAATTGTGAGTATTTTTTTTTTCTTTCAAAGAAACTATGCGTTTATTTTTTTTATTTTTTTAAACGGTATGTAACCAGAGCTTCGCTGCCAACAGCAGGTTGAGCCTGGTGGAGTTTTTTTAATTGTTTTCCTAAAACGGTACGGTTGACCTAATTCCTATGTCGACTGGTCTTTGCAAGTACGAGTCTAACATACTTCACCTAGCGTGTCACTGGCGAAAAACTGGTACTTTGTTTGGTGCATATTTCTATAAAGGGTCTATAACGTAAGAAAGGTGGACACAGGCATGCTCCGTGCAGAGTGGCAAGCAACGCTTCAGAGACCCCGGGTAGTTAGTGTCCTTTGGATATTTTCTCCAAGTTCTGCTGGTGTGTAAGGAAACGAGCAGGCAGATAGACAGACCGGTTATGCACCATTTGGTGGTGAACTAATGTATGACGAACTGGGTGTTGTGAGGGTCCTTTGGGAGCGAGTGAACAGTGCGGAGGCACAAACAGATCATTACGGTCTGAGGAGAATGGTTCGAGGAGTTACCAGAGGATCAGGCCGACGTTCAACACTCACGGAAAAGGCGAGACGGATATACAATCAGACAGTTACTGGTACCATCGGAATCGGAACTCTTCGCCTACTGCTGAATGGGGACAGAGCATGGTACAACTCATGATGACATGCCCAAAAAGAAAGTGACTTCCCTTCCCATTCATGACTGTCGCAGGGCTTGCCCTATGTTGCCGGGGTATTACGCTTTATCACCGGGCAGCGATATCGCATGTTCTATATTCCACGATGTGAGCGCCTTTAACGGTCCCAAAAATGCAGAACTGGCCCTAACCCTAACACCCCCTACGTCCCACGAGTGATCGCAGCTTAGGTCGCACGACTGCATGCAGCCTATAATAAACGAGTTGTACACCGTGCGCTTATGTGAGTGTCCCTCGTACTGTGATATCGATTCTGAATGACATGATCCATCTCTCAGTCCACTTTGTTAACTCTAACGAAAAGGTAATATTAATCATCGAACAATGCACGATCCAGAAGCTGCCTGCGAACCCAGGATAAAGACCAAGTTTTAGATTGGTAACGTTTTCCGTTTTTGTTTCGAGACCCTATTATTTTTTAGAAAGGGGTGGGGGAGGGGAGGGGGAGAGGAGGAAAAAAAAGGGGGGGGGTTGACCCACTACCTCCCTAACAAGCATGTCATAAAAGACGACCAAGTCAGAGCACATCTCCCTGAGAGGCAAGGGATTGTCTGCTGATAAGTAAGCAAGGTCTGTAAAATGGACATGGGCAATAATTAAACTTCTGGAATAAGACTAAAATCCAGAAGTGGACAAACAACCAGAATTTTCTGCCCGTTTACAGTCGGTAAACGCAGACAGAAGAAGGGTATTCGGACGGTATAGGGCGAATACAATACAGACCCCTTTCCTAGTTTTATGAGGCATGTTGAAAATATGATGCTTAACCACATATTTCTATAGTAAGTAAGTAAAGTAAATGACCCTTTTCCACGCCTTTAGGCGTATAGGGCATATAGGGCTAGACCTATATTTATAGACCAATCGGCACAAGATAGGTAATGTGGTCAGCATCACGCGGGCTGCCTTTACTTCCCGAGACTGTATCCGGTACCCACTCAAGGCTAGGTCGACTTGGGAGTCAAGGGCATTTTTTTTTAAAGTCTTTGAAAAAAGTACGGCTCCGCCAGGGAGCGAACCCACGACCTTCTGATCCGTACGCGAGCGTCTAGCCGCTATACCACGTTGAAACCCTTATTTATATATACAGATCAACAATGTATGGTCTTGTCAGTCAATATAAAACCGGTCGACTTTGACTCCTGAGAAATTTCCTGCAGCTATACATATGCACAACATTATTTACAGCTCAAGAGCAGTGTCCCATTGTCTTGAATTTGACCAGCTGGAGAATCGTGGGAAGATGCAGAATTCACACACTAGCCTAGGCATTATGTTAATCAGTTAGTTTCGTCCCCTCTCTAATGAAACCACAGGACACGGGCCTCGTCACAAGTTTGCTTATCAGCCCACAGCGTTGAAATTGGCATGTTCTTGTATTTGTCTGCCCCTGGCGCTGTCACCGAACACACATTACCTGCCCTTGTCAGTTTGTTTCCGCTGCTCTTGGGCCGAACGGAGGAGCTGCAGGAGCTTCTTCTTTAGAGTTTGGTCGGTGCTGTAAGCTTGTACTGGTAGTTTTGACAGTTCTTATTTCTTCGTAGAAGAGGAGAGATAAAGTGTTCCACAAGAAAAATCAACGAACTGTAAGTATTGACGCTGGGTTCTGTAGCGTAACGGTTACTGAACATGTTTATTGGTTTAATTATCTTCAAACGGGAGCCGCTGTGCTCTAGCGGCTAGACGCTCGCCTGCGAATAGGAAGCTCGTGGGTTCGGTTCCTGACGGGGGCCAGAGTTTTTTTCAAAAATGACATTGGCTCCCGGGTCGACCCAACCTTGAGTGGGTACCAGGTGCAATTCTGGGAAGCAGAGGCGACCGGTGTGGTGCTGACCACATCACCCACCGAGTACCGTTTGGTATATAAAATATAGGTCTAGCCCCATACACCCAAAAAACACATAAAAGGCGTGAAAAAGGATCTTTCAAGTTTACTTTTGATTATCCCCAAGTTCTGGAGTTAGATTTCCACATTGGACGGTCTGCTGTTTGAACCGTTCTAGTGGTTTTAGAACTTTAGCGGTAGAGTCACCACGTGATTAACCCAATATAAAGTTTAAATTTTTGGTTTTTGTGGCTATGGTTTTTACAGGATGAGGTAGCCAACCTCAAGCCCAACCCTACCCTTAGTCGCCTCTTACGACATGCCTGGTAGGGTGCAGTGTCACTATTCTTTGCTTCCAGTGAGGGCCCCGGTGTCTTTGCACTGGAACCCACAGGGGCATAGGAATAAAGGAAGGCCAAAAAACACATGGAGAAGAGAGCTGGAGAACGAGGTTAGAAAGATTGGGAGGACATGGGGAGAGCTCAATGCAATGGCGAAGGATAGAATGACTTGGCGTGAGTTGGTTGAGATCCTATGCTCCATTGGGGGATAGAAAGGCAGAAGAAGAAGAAGAAGAAGAAGAAAGTTTAAATTATTATAAATTTATGTAACTTATGGTGACATTTCTGTCGTTTGAGATGAATTATATTCGTATTTCATAGTTGTGAATTTCAAACTGTACGACAGACATGGCCAATGAAGACACCCTCCCCCCCCCCCCCCTTTCCCCAGCCTTTTTTTAAGGGTTGCCTAGTTGGTCATGATCTTAGTAATGTTTCCATACCGAGGCGCACACGCCATCTGGAGGTAACAGGTTCGATTCCCGGCACGGTAACTGTAGTTTTCGATTTGTATGTTGTCTTGTGTGTTCTTCTGTCTTTCTACTTCTTTCTGTGAGTGCCGATCAGTACATTAATTGTTTGTTTATTATATGTATAATATTACTTCTGGTTTTTCTTAATGTAATTAACCCCAGGACGGCAATGTAGTGAAAAAAAAGTAAAGGTCCCTTTTTCACGCATTTAGGCGTATAGGGCATATAGGGCTAGACATAAATTTTTATAGACCAATCAGCACAAGATGGGTGATGTGGTCAGCATCACGCCGGTCGCCTTTACTTTCAGGGACTGCACCCGGTGTCCACTCAAGGCTGGGTCGACCTGGCAGTAAAGGTCATTTTTGAAAAAAGTCAGACTCCGCAAGGGAACGAACCCACGACCTTCCGATCCGCACGCGAGCGTCTAGCCGCTACGCCACGGTTTTAAAAAAGTTGGTCGCGTATCCTTTGCAGAACCAACCCAGCTTTCTCGGCTGTTGTGGTATTTCTAGGCAAATTTTACGTACAGTAGTTTGCCATTGCTTACTGATAGGTCAGCTCTCGGTACCATTGTCGAAACCAAAGTAAGACAGATCGTCCGCACCTGGGATCGAACCCGGCACCAAGGCATTACGAATCGCATTCGCAACGCCTAAGCCACGGAGGCCAACCTCTTCTGTAGAGGGTATGGTAATTTATTTTGTCACGTTTTGACCTTATTGTTGGGTGCACAGTCAGTTGATTGTATCAGTTGTATTAGGTCATTGTTGTGTAGTTGTTGGGTCTGTGGGCTTAGGCTTTGAAAGTCCTGAGTTTCTTCTTCTTTCTCCTCTTCTTCTTCTTCTCCTTCTTCTTCTTTGAATTCACCAGCTGTGAACTTCGGTGGAAAGTTCTGGGTTTTCGTCGACCTCGAAACTTTACTCTTGTTTAAGAACTTGTGTATTGTGTGCACATCCGTTCCACTCATATGGCTTTTTTGTTGTTGTTGAGACTCTTGGTTCCTTGCCTCTCAGGCAGATTTACTCCCACTTTAAAGGACGCTTTCTGATTAGTCGGCTCCTACGACATGCTTGTGTGTTGCAGTAGGTCTATTCCTGTTTTGCTCACAATAGGGTCCCGGAACCCCCACCGGGGTTTATGAGATCGGGATCCTTTAGGGGGGTGGGGTGGGGGAGGAATAGATCCACTGCTTGAGTTCATGAACAAATTAGTTGCGTATCTTTTACATCTGTTGTGGTTTTTCTAGGCAAATTATACGTTCATTATTTTGCTATTGCACAGGATCGGTCAGCTCTCGGTCGAAACCACAGCGAGACAAACCGTCCGCAGCTGGGATCGACCCCGGCACCCCGACATTAGGAAGTGCGTTCGCAACACTTAAGCCACCAAGGCCGATAAGGCATCATAAATGTCAATTAATTAGGTGTTTGCTGAAATCATCTGTGTCGGCACAGATGCTCAGATGTCGCAGTCCGGCTGAAAAACCACAACCTAACCTGTCAACCGCAGTTTTGATTACCAGAAATAATAATTTCGGATTCTTTCCTGCAATTAGCAAGTGTAAATCGTTTCTGAGGGAACTGGAATGTCGTTGGAGTAACGGAGGTTTATAGTTTGTGGGTTTTTGACATGAGGCCACCGAACGTTCTGCTTGAGAAACAATAATCGTCACATTCAACTTGCATTCTTGAAGGGCAGCTGTAGGTTATAATTGTGACTAGGTCATGTGCGACATATACAATGGCAATTAGCATCGCACACCACCAAGAGAGCTCCCCCCCCCCCCACACACACACACACATACACACATAATTACATTAATAAAAATCCGTTGCCTATGTAAACGCAATAATTCGTGAGTTCTGAAAACACGGTGACCTATTACTTGACTGTTGTACATGAGCTCGGGATGTTGTTCAGTTGTTTGTTTGTTTGTTTTAGTATCCAGCAGCAATGAGTTGTTAGCCCTTAGGCTCGGTATTATGGATATCGCAACCTTTCGGCCTTGATTCCATTGTAAATACCGTAAAATCTGGGAGAAATGTGGCTTTCCTACCTACCCCTGGGATTGAACCTGGACCACAAGGAGTTCTTCATCCGGTCTCCCCGCAATCCGGTTTAGCCAACTACGCTAGAGAGCCGCTGTTGAGTTAAAACATGTTTGAAGTAATTTAGAAACGACCGTCTGTGAGCACCCGTCATGAACTGACCGAGACCGCCTGACCACGAAGTCTGTGTTGTTGCTGGAAAGTGCGCCAGCTTATCCATCTCATGCAGATCGAGAGAAGCTCACACGAGATTTCTCTTTCCGCGGTGAACTGTGTGTGTCAGTCCGTCTCTGCAGAATGAGGTTTCCTGTTAGTTCATCTGTGGGAGTTTGTTCGTTGTAACTTGCTGTTTAAGGTTGCCATATGTAGGCGCTAACTTGTTAATTGTAAACTAGAGAACATAGAAACCACATCCTCGCGAATTGTTGCCTATTATTGTTCTTGGATACCATCTACACACTAACTGTTGTCAGCCAGAGGGGCAAGATACTGTCTACATTCTAATTATTGGCTACCGGTGTGCCCAGATGTTATCTACACACTGTGTACAACGGGAGAACCTGGATGCTCTAAATTCTACCAGTAACTTTGCCGTTGTACGTGGAGAGAAATTCATTACGGTGAGTTGGCCTTTGTTGTTTTGATTCATTGTTTTCGAGCATTGCATTGCAGTCTGTCACCTCCAGGATTGGAGGATTAACATTTTTTTTTTAAATCTTTTGTCGTCTCACTGTGATGCCAGGATGTAGCCCTGTGTCGTGGATTCCTGTTTTGTCTTGTGCTTCTCAGGTAGCTTGGATGCTAGAATTTTACAAGTGTGAGCTACACCACTTATCCTTCTTTATTGGGCTTTCCTTGCCTTCCTCCCATGTGTTCTTATGTTTGGTCTGGCTGTATTCTCACTAGATAGCAGAACTCATTCGTCAATACGATCCAGTCTTATTCTTTCTCTCTAATGCTGGTATTCGTAACCTTGTCTCTTTTTGTGTTATCGACCTTGCGGAGGCAACGCATTTCACCTTTTTTTTTTTCTTCTAGTGCCCTATTCATTGTTCATGTTTGGCACTGATAGTGTAAATAGGGGATCGTCATCATAATCACTTCTGACGCTAAGCGAATTTGGGAGGAATAATTTGTGATCCAGTGCACGCTGGCTGCCACTTGCTATTGTCATGCCTTGAAGACGCATTGTCTTTAATGTTGTCAATCCGTTTTTTCGCTGCCGTCCTCTTGCTCGTGTAGCTGATCTTCTGAGATGTAGTGCTTGTGATGGTATCTGATCTTGCTGCATTCTAACGAGGTGGCCAAACCACTTGATCTGCTGTTTCTCGAAGAATCTAGTCCAAGGTGTCGATGCCTCTGTCTGATAGTATCATTGTTCATTCGATTTTTGATTATAATATTGGCGACTTTTCTCAGGCACCTCATCTCTCAAGTGGTGATTTTGCGTACACGGGCTTTAGTGTCCATGTTTGGCACTGGTACCCTAATGTTGGAATGAAAATGTTGGTCTCTTTGCACTCAGTTATGTGTGGGTGTCTTTAAAATGGTAATAATTGGTATATAAGTGCTCCGACATAGGGCTTCTATTTATGGCAGTTCTACCAGTAGTAAGGACGAAGATACTATTAGTCATTTTGCTGTTTTGCTGAAAAGGAGACATCTAAGTGACTAAACAGATTAACATATGGAGGGTGATATTCCTAGATGTTCAAGCCCGGATAAACCCTTTTCAGTCTTCAAATATATTGGGCCCTCTGTAGGCTGGGATTCTATGTAATTTGGAACGTACAGTGGCATAGTAGGCATCTGCGGCTCAGGCGTAGCAAACGCGTTCTGTATTGCCGGGGGTGCCGAGTTCGATTCCAGCTGCGGTCTTACATTGGTTTCGACAGTGGTACCGAGAGCTGACCGTTTAGTAGTGGCAAACTACAGAACGTAACATTTTGCCTTCAAAAACCACAACAGCCTTAAAAATTATGGGGTTGGATGTGCAAAGGAAGGGTAACTAACTTAACAATGACCAACTAGAGCCTAGTCCACCGATTCTTCGCTAGTTTGCCATTCTTTCCTTCTTGGCAATGGTCACTCAGGACATGCGACAGTCATTGTAGTGTGATCGTCTGCTTACCAGCGGGAAACTTGAGGACATAACTATCTGCTCTCATGTCAAAGGTTAAAGGTGAGAGGATCGACTTCATTGCACCGGGTTTTATCTCATATGGCTCCGTTTTTCTCCGCAGAACTTCTAGCCACATGCCGAGAGCGTCACACAAAGCACGGAGCTCCGTTAGCTCCTGCGACAAACCCCCCCCCCTCTTCTCTCTCTCTCTCTCTCTCTCTCTCTCTCTCTCTCTCTCTCTCTCTCTCTCTCTCTCTCTCTCCCTCTCTCTCTCTCCCAGGATCTCTGTAAAAATTGCTGGCGTCAACTGATCAACGAAGACGTGAAACGATGCCACGACTTTCAGGGTGTCAGAGTAACGCTTTAGCACGTCGTCATGGAGATTCCCCGTTGCCATGGTTTCACATGACATCTGTATTACTATGCCCTGTTAAGACTATAGGTTGCTTCGTAACTGTATGAGACCCCAATATTATGTAGTTACACCGGGAAGGCTAACCCGGTCTAACAAATGCCCGCAGAAGTCGGATGTGTTGGCCGAAAGGCGGAAATATCGCAGCCATGCTGTAAACGGACACAGCGCAATTACATCTTCGGATGAACGCAGAAGAAGATATATAGTTACGGTTGAACGGGGTTTCAGGCATTTGTACCCAGGGTAATTCTCATCCGCATACTCTTTTGGTCACCAGGTGCTAGACGTTCACTTGTGGGTGTTCAGCTTCTCTCACGTTACCCTGGTAGTATGAGGGTAAACAGGTACTGCGCCTTGTCCACGGGTATCCTATTGGTTAACGGAGAGGAGATGCGCTTACTTCTCATACGATCGCGGGCAATCGTTCCCAAGATAGTCATCTCAATGGAACATAGGCCTTCAACGAACTCACGCAATATCGTTATGTCCTTCGCTATCGCATGCATCTCCCCCCCCCCCCCATCCCCCCTCATATCCTCCCCATCTGAACTTCTCTCTAGCCCCCTGCTTCATGTGTGGTTTTTTGTTTTTGTGAAAAGGGGCGGGAGTCCTCCATTTCTATGCCCCTGTGGGTTCCAGTGCAAATACATTCGTTATATTACTCTCAGGTTTTCTCAACGTGTGTCCTATCTAACGCCGTTTTCCCTCGTCTTAGCCAGTTGGAACTTCTCTTCTGTCATTCAGTTAATAGAAATTGAAACTAGTGTTAATCTGGAATACAGGGTAAACAAGGAATGAGACCTTTAAATTCAGATAAGCAGTAAACGATGTGGCAAGGAATCAATGCGCGCCCTCTGATGTCTAGATAATTAGTGATCCATAGATGTGATGACCCTGCTTTGCATGGTCTCCACGAGTACATTGTGGCAAGCAGGAAGTCCGTGCTACAAGTGACGGCACGAGATAATTGTGGCCGATGGAGTAAGCGAGGGGAAGCCCGAGCTAGCCTCGTGGTCAGTCGATCATGAGAAGTCAGAGAAGACGGTTGTAGTATTTGAAGATGTAGTTTTTATGTCGGGCAAATGGTTAATGTTCGAATGTGTCGCGAGTGATAAAGTGTGAATAATGTTTGAACATGTGAAATAAATGGACCAGAATAAACTGACAGAATGTACAATGAAGCTGAGTGGCGTTAGTGTTGTCAACCCTAGACGTTGAAGCCGGTGTAAACCAAGGTTCTTTCCAAGCCGAACCAAGGTTCATTCCAAGTTGAATAAGAATCATTTCAATAGATAACCCAGAATTGACATCTCCTCATATCTCTCCGTCACTGAATGAAAGATCCAACGATCGGTCAGGTTTTCAGGTAACTTGTACAAGCAATATTTATCAGCATTCTGTATTTGGTAAGCCTTCCGGTTCAAGGTTTCGAGTCTGAAATTAATTGCTCACAAAAAAGCTTAAAAAAAAATCTGACAGTGAATGTAGCTGACGTGTTGACTGCTGTCAGGGGACAGAGTATCCCCCCGAGTGGGTTCCGGGGCCCTATTATAGGAAAAACAAGAATAGACCCACAGCCTACCCAAAAGCATGTCGTAAGAGTCGACTAATTGGGAGGCAAGGAACCAACAATCTGCACACAACTGTTTCAGATCTGTCAAACAGATGTACACACACCACTCAGGGTCTGGAACAGGACTGCAGTCCAGAAGTGGACAAACAGCCAAAACTTTCCACCAGAGTTTTACAGCTGGTGAATGTAAAGAAAGAAGGGAACTTAACGTTCCCATAAGCGCTCCATCCCCATCTTCACTAGCTAGGGCAGAGTTCTAATACCAATGCTGCCAGTCCGACTGGCTGTTCCTCACTTAGTAGATCCCTTAGAGAACGTCGCTCTTATCACGGCAGGCTGAAAAGTATCATTATTGCAAGTCAGTTTTCCAGCCTCATGTACTTTCCAAGCCATGACATCTCTAGTGTCTTATACCCACCTACCCAAGTTAGTTTAGATCGGCTTCTGTCATGTTTTCCTTGCGTAGATATCGCAACCTAACTGTAAACAACACAACGCGACAACCGCTTTGTAAATGAACGCAGAGACTGATTTGGCAATCTGAGCTACCATAGGTTTAAACAGGTCTGAGTGGCAGTGCGGTCAAGCCCTGTCACGAGCGCTCTGATGATTGTGGTTCAAACTTTCAGTCCCTGAGCACATGTTTCAAGAGATCCATGAGGTTCGTCCCTGGAGCTACTGACCTGCGTGCTTTTTTGGGGGTTCTCGTCGGACCAACAGCCGTTATTGTGGAGAAACCCGGTGCTATGAAGCGGCTGGCCGAACGGCTAAGAACATAGGGCTGTCATGCGACGGACTAAGAATCAAATCCTCAATAAGTTTGGAAGTTTGTTTTTGTTGTTGTCTGGGCAAAAAAAAAAAAAAAAAAAAATACAACCCACTTGCACAGTCCGTGGCGATAGCACTAGCCACGCAGCTCTAAATCCAGACTCAAAAACGCCTCTGCCTACGCCGCAAAAGTGATAAACACAGGCAGTGTTTGTATGATCGTTAGCTTCGACTGCCCTTTTTGTTTAATGCTAAGGAAGGAAACCTACAGTAAGACGTGAAACTCTTCCACACGGACGCTCAACAAATAAAACATTGGTCAAGTCAGTATTCCTCTTAACTAAACATTGCCAGCAGAGTTGCTGACACAGAACGGAGACGGGGTCTAAGCCCTTTTTGTCCTAAGAGCCGTGAGCCTCAGTTGTTTTAATGAGTAATAATAATAAAAGCTAGTTGCATATGCTTTACATGACATTGCAAAACCAATCCCATCATTTCTAGGCAAATTTACATCCACTAGTTTGTCATTGCTTACTGAACGGTCGGCTTCTCAATACCACTATCGAAACCGACAAGGAGCAAGGGCCTCAACTGGGATCGAGCCCAGGACCTCGGCACTACGAAGCTCGCTCGCAATGCCTAAGCCACAGACGCCATTATGCGCTTCTTCGTGTCCTGGTGCTCTTTTCATGTCGGGGGCAAAATAAAATCCTCACCTGCACAGTCGTGGCGACAGCACTAGCCACGCGGGCATAAATTCTCAGGCTCAAAGACACCCCCCCCCCCCCACCCCCACGTCTACACCGCAAAAGTGGTATATTTGGCAGTTGGTTTTAATGCACTGAAGGGCAGCTGGAAACGATTTGGAATATATACAGAAACAAATGACCTTGCCACCACAAGATAAGAGGATCAAGATGAGAGGAGACAAATATACAAGAGAATGTAAATACATCATTAAAAGAACCCAATTAGCTGTCTTGAAGAAACCCAATTAGCTGTCTTGAAGGAACCCAGTTAGCTGTCTTGAAGGAACCCAATTAGCTGTCTTGAAGGAACCCAATTAGCTGTCTTGAAGGAACCCAATTAGCTGTCTTGAAGGAACCCAATTAGCTGTCTTGAAGGAACCCAATTAGCTGTCTTGAAGGAACCCAATTAGCTGTCTTGAAGGAACCCAATTAGCTGTCTTGAAGGAACCCAATTAGCTGTCTTGAAGGAACCCAATTAGCTGTCTTGAAGGAACCCAATTAGCTGTCTTGAAGGAACCCAATTAGCTGTCTTGAAGGAACCCAATTAGCTGTCTTGAAGGAACCCAATTAGCTGTCTTGAAGGAACCCAATTGTCTTGCTAATTTTATGGAAAGGGGTTAGTGCAGACCCCCCCCCCCCCCCCCAGAGGCCCCTAAAATTGTTGGGAGGCGGGGCTCATGGGGAGCATACCCCCTAGGTTCTAGCGACTTTGATCGTTGTCTACCTTAAACTGTAGTCTGCAAGTCAGCCTACTAAACAAGGCACGGTTTATCGGATGTTCAACTGTGTTCTTATTCTTTGACTCCATTGTGAACAAGGAGTGTTCCACTGCCCCTGCTAACAAGCATGTAGTCGTTTTTTCTTCAAAGTCAGAGTTCATCTGCCTGAAAGGCAAGCAATTAGAAGTCTGCATGCAAATAAGCCAAATATATGAAACTGATGTATATGCACAACTGGTTGTGGATCAAGACCATCGTTCAGAAGTGGACGAACAAATATGACTTTCCACCAGAGTTTCATCATCATCCCGTAACACTGCATGTTGTTGGGTTACCGGTTGTGATTGACTGATAAACTCTCTCCACCTTTGGCAGTCAATTGCAATGGACTTCATGGCTGCATGCCTGAGGCCTGTCCAGTCAGTCAGGCTCTGTAACCAGGTCTTTCTTGGTCTGTTTCTTCTACTCTTCCCCTCTACTGAACACTATAGTATTGTGCAGGAGACTGGAGAGGCTGTTACATCTTATTACATTTCCATACCATTGAATTTTCTTCAGGTTCATAATTGCCTGTGTGCAGGTTACTTGAACAGCAAATCTCATGTGTGGTATGGTCTCTGTCAAAAACGTTTCTGAACATCTCGTTTCCAATGCTTGTATTTTCTTTTTTGAGTTCAGCTATCAAGTTGGTTGTTTTCGTCGGTTTATTGGTCAAGCACTAACATTCTTTAATACAGTACCGCTGTTGTTCTCTTGGTACTGTCTGTATGCAGTTGTTGGTATAGTGTGTATTTCTATTAATCTGTGAGAAACTCAACAACAAAAATCACATTATCATCATGTGTGGACTTCCCCAGATCTGCCAGCTAGGACACTCATCATGGTGGTCAACGGCGAGGTGCTCAGGGCGGATGACAAGAAACAGGTGTTTGCTATGGAGGTGGTCGCCAAGCCTGATGCTGCCAATGGAAAAGTGGACTTTGATGTCGGTAAGTTTGCCATCAATAAATGTTTGATATTGTCTGGGCATTGTTTAGTAAGTAAAGACAAGGAAGGCAGCAGGGCACTTAACAGAAATGACTACCAACACAATATGGCATAAACTAGTCATATTTTGGAGACAAATCAGCACGGTGGGAGATTTGGTTTATATCATGCCGGCCGCCTTTACTTTCCAGTAGATTACTTGGTACCATTGTAAACCGGGTCAAAATGGCAGCCAAAGTCAATTTTGTGTTTTACTTTTTCAGTGCCAGGTAACTTTCCCTGGGTTACTGGCAATTACTCGTGTGTATCAGTTATTGCATACGTATATGTTATGTATATGTACAACAAAAGTTTGTAAAAAAATTTTAAAAACTGAAATTATCCGTGATTCTGGTGATCATGTGAGATGGTGAAACATCACAGCCTGCACTCAACAGATGGCACATGATGATCTTGATGATGATAAACATCTATCGTTTGGTCAGTCTAACAACACATGTTTTTCCTGCAATGAACATGTACTTGCTTCTTGTGGATGTAGTAGTACATTGGTGATTTTATTGTGGCCATTTCTGCCTTTTCTGAATGATGGCGGGTCTTGTTAGTCACAATCGCCATCGCCATGGGTTGCGAGTCACATGCCTCCTCATAGTGTAGTATAACACTATCATCTGGAAAGACAGACTGGTGCTAATCATTATTGCCTCACTCAGGCATCAGATATCTTCTGGGTGCCGAAACAAAAAGTAAAGTGCTTTGGTGCCCATTTGAACCCACGACATACAGGTCATCAGATAAGTGGGTTATATAAAGTAACCGGACATGCATTCACTGTCTGATGTAAAGATAGTTGGCCTCTGTGGCTTAGGCGCTGTGTCTGTCTCATAATTCATAGGTGCCTGGTTCGATTCTAGTTTGGCGTCTGGGTAGGAGACCATTTTGCGTTCACTTCGACATTGGTATTGAGAGCTGACCATCATGAGCAGGACGTTTACAGAACCTTGCTCTCATCACGGTCTGCCTGAAAGAAACTCGATCTCCATCTTCATGCACTTTCATATCCAAGGAGTCACTTATCCTGTGTCCATCTTTGTTTTTGTCTACCCCTGCTTCTCCTTCCTTGTACCATGCCTTCTGCTATTTTTCCCCAATTCGTTTTGGCGATTATTACCAAAATATTTCAGCTACAGAGGTAAGGTACTGTATCGTTTTTGATTTTCAGATCTTTTTGAATAAATATTAATAAAAGAGTAAACTTCTGAATAAAACCAAACAGCCAACAAATGTTGGGGTTGGTTCTGCAACGCCTTGTGAATGATTTACAATGACCTTCTCATTACTTTTTTTTTTAAATTTTTGTATTGTCTGTGTATGTATTGACCAGCAAGTGTAGACTCTGTTGTTTCTTTCTTAGACTGCAAGCCAAAGATGAGCAAGACGACCATTTTGAAGAATGTCTTTGTTGTCAGCCTTGGTTTCACGTTTCTCTTCACGGCCTTCAATTCCATGGCCAACCTGCAGACAAGTCTTAATAAGGAAGAAGGTAGGCTGTTGTGTAGTAGGCTGTTGTGTAGCAGGCTGTTGTGTAGCAGGCTGTTGTTTAATAATGCCACTGCTGTTTATTGTCCATACTTGGATGGACGCCACGCTCAAGGAGCTGACAGGACTTATGAAATAGGTCGGCCCAGTTGCCAGGAGGAAGCGATTTTATGACTTTGCCATTGTTTACCATGACAACCTGTCGCCCACATTTGGCATGCCAGAGATTGGAACAGTGTGCAGGCCAGAAATCCCCAGAGGACACCATGACATTGGCACGGAAGAGCTTTACCATCCCTGACTACCTTTGATACAGCCATATGTCCACCCAGAGCTAGGGAGATGGGCCGCTGGTGATAACATCTGTCTTGTGGGTTTCACTGTAAATTTTGTAGTTTGGGTGTTGAAGTTTAAAAAAAAAAAAAAAAAAAGCTCACTTATACAGCAAAAGAATCCATTTGATATCTTTTGTGACTTTAATATCCCCTGTTCCATAGGTGACTTAAACACAAGGTTCAGTGATAATTTTGATGTAAATAAATTTTGCATAAAGTTAAAATAACCATCTTTGTAGAAAGTGGTAAATTATTACCTCTCCCCTCCCCCCCCCCCCCCCCCCCCCCTCAATTATTTACCCACACAATGATCTTAAAAATGAGTACCTTGCTGAAGTTGTACAAAGGAAATTATTGGTACATTACAAGATTTAATTATATAATTGACAGATTCATTACAACAGTATTTACGCTAACATGTAATGAAGCACGAAGCATGCATCTGTTTGACTGAAACACAGAATTTATAGCTTGCTTTTAATACTGTACATCTCACCAACAGAAGTCTAAGATTAACCGTGTGATCTGTTTGTTGATACAAAGCTGAATTGTTCTTTTTAGTGAATCAAACAAAAATGTTTCCTCTCGTCTGAGGGCAGCTACCTAGTTTGACCCTCCAGCAACACCCGAAGCCCAGCATGGATATCAGTCCAACAGGACAAGTGCCAGCCTCCTAGGACATGGTTATGGCTGTGTAACATCGCCAGTTAATGACTTTAGTTTGCTAGTAATTATTTTGGTGGTTGTGTCATATTTAATGTCAGATGATAGAAGTAATGACTATACACAAGGGAGGCAGACCAAGAAGAACATGGAGAGATAATGTCAAGACAGACCTGAAAACACTTGGTGTCACCAACTGGAAAGAGAAGGCCAACCAGAGAGATGAGTGGAGGTGGGTGATATCTGCAGCAATGAACCTCAAGGGCTCGGAATGCTGAAGAAGGTCAACCAGAGAGATGAATGGAGGCGGGTGATATCTGCAGCAATGAACCTCAAGTAATCAGAATGCTGAAGAAGAAGAAACAATTTTAATGACGGATATGTTTCAAAATGACATAATGTGGCCTCTCTGTAACTTGTGCCCCATCACGCAGGTGTGGGCGCCTGGAGCATGTCCACAATATACGTGACCATGATCTGTTCCTGCATGTTTCTGCCCAACTTCGTCATCGGCCGGCTGGGCTGTAAGTGGACCATCCCCATGGCCATGCTGGGCTACATCCTCTTTATGTGTGCCAACTTTTACGCTGTCAAAGGTAAGGCTGATTTCCGTCATTATGACTGTTTCCTACATTAACAGAACATAATCATCATCATAAACCACTTCTGCCGTTAAGCATCGTGGGAAGGAATAATTTGCGATCCAGTGCACGCTGGCTGCCACTGGTTATTGTCATGTCGTGAAGGGGTAGTGTGTCTTTAATGTTGTCAGTCCATGCTTTCCACAGTCGCCCTCTTGCTCTTGTGGCTGTTCTTCTGCATGAGATGACACACCTTTTATATTAACTGTTTTGCTGGTTCACCACCAGGATGAGGAAAACTCTTGATGATCCAATGAAGGTCCAGTGAGGATGACCATAATTATAACCAGAAGGACATTTTTCTAGAAAAATAGATGCTGGTACTAGCCAAAATCTTACAGCAGAAGTGAGGGAAAAAAAGGATGGCTAATTAAAATAAAAAATAGCTGGTACTGCGCACCATTGCATACCACCAGAAAGCTCCAATAATCAGTAATGACACTGATTTTCTTGTGATGACAGTGACTGCCACAGCGGTAAAGACAGCTGCCACAGAGATGGCCAAAGACATTGACTGTGAGATGACAGCAATGTTGGGATTGATGACAGTCAGTGGCAATGGTGACCATGATGTTGGCAGTGTAGAAATCAGTGTTGACAGTGATTGACAGCAACTTTGGCAGTGGTGACAGTGATGACATTAATGTTGACAGTGATGTTGACAGTGGTGCTGACAGTGAATCTGACAGTAATGTTGACAGTGGTGATGACAGTGGTGATGACAGTGATGTTTACAGTGATGTTGACAGTTATGTTGACAGTGCTGATGACAGTGGTGATGACAGTGATGCTGACAGTAATGTTGACAGTGATGCTGACAGTAATGTTGACAGTGGTGATGACAGTGATGTTGACAATGATGTTGACAGTGATGTTGACAGTGCTGATGACAGTGGTGATGATAGTGGTGATGACAGTGGTGATGACAGTGGTGATGACAGTGGTGATGACAGTGGTGATGACAGTGATGCTGACAGTGCTGATGCCATTGGTGATGACAGTGGTAATGACAGTGATGATGACAGTGATGCTGACAGTGATGTTGACAGTGATGTTGACAGTGATGTTGACAGTGGTGTTGACAGTGGTGATGACAGTGGTGATGACAGTCATGTTGACATTCATGTTGACAGTGGTGTTGACAGTGATGCTGACAGTGGTGATGACAGTGATGCTGACAGTGATGTTGACAGTGGTGATGACAGTGGTGATGACAGTGGTGATGACAGTGGTGATGACAGTGGTGATGACAGTGATGATAACAGTGATGCTGACAGTGATGCTGACAGTGATGTTGACAGTGGTGTTGACAGTGGTGATGACAGTCATGTTGACATTCATGTTGACAGTGGTGTTGACAGTGGTGTTGACAGTGATGCTGACAGTGGTGATGACAGTGATGTTGACAGTGGTGATGACAGTGATGATAACAGTGATGTTGACAGTGGTGTTGACAGTGGTGTTGACAGTGGTGATGACAGTGGTGATGACAGTGGTGATGACAGTGGTGTTGACAGTGGTGATGACAGTGGTGATGACAGTGGTGATGACAGTGGTCACAGTGACAGTAATAGTTTTGACAGTGATTATGAGAGCAGTTTTGGCAGTGATTGTGACAGTGATCTGTGACATCATCGATGACACTGGCAGCATGTATCTTATGTCATCACTCACTCACCAGGCACCATGATCCCCTCGTCAATCATTCTGGGCCTGGGGGCGGCACCTCTGTGGTCTGCCAAGTGCACGTATCTGACCCAGCTGGGAGTCTGGTACGCCAAGCTAACGTCCAGGGACCAGGACGCTGTCATTAACATGTTTTTTGGCTTCTTCTTCCTCTTCTTCCAGAGCTGTGAGTATGTTGTTTGACATTTCATTATGGTGTTAACGTTGAAATGGTTAAAATTGATCAAAGTCACTGCACCAGGTTGTCTCCCACATAGCTCAGCCAGCCTCTGCGGAATGGCTAGCCACCTGCTGGGAGCGTTGCATAAAGCACAGGACTGCAGACAGTAGGATTAACATCTCATGGATCAAAATCAAGCAGGATCAACTTTTTGAAATGCTGTTCAACTTTAAAACAGATCATTGTAATGACATAAATATCCCCATCTATTAAGTCTGAGTTTAAAAAAAGACATGTTGGGAAATATTAACTTGTGCAAAGAAATTCTGAAACAATATAATAAGGCCCCCGTGTAGGTTCCGGGGCCCTATTGTGGGAAAAACAAGAATAGACCCACTGCCTCCCCAAAAGCATGTCGTAAGAGTCGACTAACTGGGGAGCTTCCTTTGAAGTCGGAGTGCATCTGCCTGAGAGGCAAGGAACCAGCAGTCTGCATTCAATTGAATCAGATCTGTAAAACTGATGCACACGCAACACTCAGGTTCTGGAGCAGGACTGCAGTCCAGAAGTGGACGAACAACCAGAACTTTACACCAGAGTGTACAGCTGGTGAACACGAAGAAGAAGAAGAATATAATAAGGCAGACACTAAAGACTATGCATTATAACAGCACACCACATTCTTTAGAAAACCATATTAGGGAGACATTTTTAGGCTTATGAGTGAGTGGGCAATGTTCTAAGAGACACACAGAAATCAAGATACAGTCATGATGGAGCCAGGTGTCTGCACTTTATCCCCCAGTGGAGCATAAGTCTTCAACTAACTCATGACAGGTTGGTTGTCTTGTTCTTTGCTATCACATGCATTGCACCCCATCTTACCTACCTCAGTTTAAAAATAAAAAATTGGCCTTTATTCCTTTCATCCCGTGGATTCCAGTCTAATGACATTCTGGTTATGTCATTTTCTCAATGTATCCTGTCCAGTGCCAGTATCTTTTCCTCATCTCTTAATTTACTGATTCCTTTTCCCCCCTCCTAATTCTAAATGACTTGGTCCTTAGTCGATTTTACAACGGAATACCCCATAACAGTTCCAATTCTGTGCCAGTAGAAATGATACAAAATGACCTTCAATGTCCCATTTAAAAACTGGTGAAAACCCAGTCAGTTCCAGCAGAATGTTGATTCTTTTACATGCAAAGTAAATGCATTAGACAGCCATCAGATGTGCCATCACTACCAGTACCACACAAGAATTGCAGCTGACTGTTCATGCAAGCAGTCAGTTACAAAAGCCAGCAGTGTACACGCAGTATGACATAACTACAGGCAATTGACCACCCACCATTTTAAGTGTAGTTCACTACAAAAAGCCATTGTGGGCACAGCAGGAAAATGTCACATGAAATCCACAGCTCAGTGTGGCACGAGCCCTCAACTCAGTAGCTGGGTGTTGTAACCGCGGTAATGATGCCATACCGTATAATTCCCTTTATTCTGTACAGAAATTTGCTAAAGCAGGTTTGTACTTTACTTGAGTGATCGCCAAACTTTGTATCTGCAGTTTTCATTTTTGGCTTTGTTCCCTTCCAGTCGTCTGTCGGCCAGGGAGTCTGTCAGTCAGGGAGTCTGACAGCCAGGGAATCTGTCAGCCAGGGAATCTGTCAGCCAGGGAGTCTGTCAGTCAGGGAGTCTATCAGTCAGGGAGTCTGTCAGTCAGGGAGTCTGTCAGTCAGGGAGTCTGCCAGTCAGGGAGTCTGCCAGTCAGGGAGTCTGCCAGTCAGGGAGTCTGTCAGTCAGGGAGTCTGTCAGTCAGGCAGTCTGTCAGTCAGGCAGTCTGTCAGTCAGGCAGTCTGTCAGTCAGGGAGTCTGTCAGTCAGGGAGTCTGTCAGTCAGGGAGTCTGAGGGAGTCTGTCAGTCAGGGAGTCTGTCAGTCAGGGAGTCTGTCAGTCAGGGAGTCTGTCAGCCAGGGAGTCTGTCAGCCAGGGAGTCTGTCAGCCAGGGAGTCTATCAGCCAGGGAGTCGAGTCTGTCAGCCAGGGAGTCTGTCAGCCAGGGAGTCTGTCAGTCAGGGAGTCTGTCAGTCAGGGAGTCTGTCAGTCAGGGAGTCTGTCAGTCAGGGAGTCTATCAGCCAGGGAGTCTGTCAGCCAGGGAGTCTGTCAGTCAGGGAGTCGAGTCTGTCAGCCAGGGAGTCTGTCAGTCAGGGAGTCTGTCAGTCAGGGAGTCTGTCAGTCAGGGAGTCTGTCAGTCAGGGAGTCTGTCAGTCAGGGAGTCGAGTCTGTCAGCCAGGGAATCAGACATAATGTATATCTAGGGGCAGAAGAGACACTGCCAGGTTTTCTGTGCTGTCAACCTTCATCGTAGAAATCCTACTGCATGGTAATATAGATTTGTACTTGATAGTGGGCCCTCCAGTGGTGTAGTGGTTAAACACTTGTGTGCCCATCCAAAGGTCTTGGGTTGAAACCCCACAGTGAGTAGACTGTTTAAAAACAAAAATGATTTTGCCTCACAGGTCAACCCAGCCTAAAATGGGTACTAGGTAAAGTCGTGGGAAGTCAAGGAGGCTGGCATGATGTTGACCACCTCACCTATTAAGTGCCCATTGGTCAACAAAACAGAGTCCAGCGGTCAACAAAACAGAGTCCAGCGGTCAACAAAACAGAGTCCAGCGGTCAACAAAACAGAGTCCAGCGGTCAACAAAACAAAGTCCAGCGGTCAACAAAACAAAGTCCAGCGGTCAACAAAACAGAGTCCAGCAGTCAACAAAACAGAGTCCAGCATTAACCGACCATTATATTTAGTGGACAAGCACCGCACAGAACTGAACATCTGCTACAGACATTCTCTCTACGAGCAGTAGAGAGATCCCAGGTTAGGTTGGTTGAGAGTCCACTAGAAACCAAGCCGTATGTAACAGTGGAAGACAGACGCCGCCACACAGACTTTATGGAGACCTGTGGCCTCGTCTGTAAACTCCTGGCACAAAGAATGACAAGAAAGAAATGACTCAGCATACACCACTGGCGTAAAGTTTATTTATCGTCTAAGCTTGGTGTGTGTGTGAGTAAAGGATCCTTTTCCACGACAAGTATTTTGGGCATATAGGGCTAGACCTATATTTAATGACCAGTTGGTACTAGGTGGGTGAAATGGTCAGCATAATGCCGCCACCTTTACTTCCCAGGAATCCACCTGCTACCCATTCAAGGCTGGGTCAACCTGGGAGCCAAAGTCACTTAAAAAGTCTGTAGATGTCAGAACCTGAACTCATGACCTCCCAAACTGCAGGCGAGTCTCTAGCTGCTAGACCATTGCTGCTTCCCTTAGTGTGTAAGTTTTGTTGAACTGAAACTAATTTTCCTCAGCTCAGATCTGGGGAAACCTCATCTCCTCCCTGGTCTTCACACCAGCCACGCACAACCAAACATCCGACAGGGAATGTGGTGCCCAGTTCAACCCTCATGATGCGGTGCAGGGCAACAAGTCTAACAACTTTGAACAGTCCCATGACAAGGTTGGGCCTTGTAGTTAGTTCATTTGTTGTGAAATAGTACAACAGTTCATTAGTTAAATAATGGTACAACAGTTCATTAGTTGTATAACGATACAACACTTCAATAGTTCTATAATTTTACAACACTTCATTAGTTGTATAATGGTACAACAGCTTATTAGTTGTATATTGGTGCAACAGTTCATTAGTTGTATAATGGTACAACAGCTCATTAGTTGTATAATGGTACAATAGTTCATTAGTTGTATAATGGTACAACACCTCATTAGTTGTATAATGGTACAACAGTTCATTAGTTGTATAATGGTACAACAGCTCATTAGTTGTATAATGGTACAACAGTTCATTAGTTGTATAATGGTACAACAGCTCATTAGTTATATAATGGTACAACAGCTCATTAGTTGCATAATGGTACAACAGCTCATTAGTTGTATAATGGTACAACAGCTCATTAGTTGTATAATGGTACAACAGTTCATTAGCTGTTGAATGATACAACAGTTCATTAAATGTCAGAACAAAAAAAGATGTTTTAGGATGAAATTTCTCTAGTTGTGAAATAGGATAACAGTTCATTAGTTGTATAATGGTACAATAGTTCATTAGTTGTATAATGGTACAACACCTCATTAGTTGTATAATGGTACAACAGTTCATTAGTTGTATAATGGTACAACAGTTGATTAGCTGTATAATGGTACAACAGTTCATTAGTTGTATAATGGTACAATAGTTCATTAGTTGTATAATGGTACAACACCTCATTAGTTGTATAATGGTACAACAGTTCATTAGTTGTATAATGGTACAACAGTTGATTAGCTGTATAATGGTACAACAGTTCATTAGTTGTATAATGGTACAACAGTTCATTAGTTGTATAATGGTACAACAGTTCATTAGTTGTATAATGGTACATCAGTTCATTAGCTGTTGAATGGTACAACAGTTCATTAGTTGTATAATGGTACATCAGTTCATTAGTTGTATAATGGTACATCAGTTCATTAGTTGTATAATGGTACAACAGTTCATTAGTTGTATAATGGTACAACAGTTCATTAGTTGTATAATGGTACAACAGTTCATTAGTTGTATAATGGTACAACAGTTCATTAGTTGTATAATGGTACAACAGTTCATTAGTTGTATAATGGTACAACAGTTCATTAGTTGTATAATGGTACATCAGTTCATTAGCTGTTGAATGGTACAACAGTTCATTAGTCGTTGAATGATACCAACAGTTCATTAAATGTCAGAACAAAAATACATGTTTTGGGATGAAATTTCTCTAGTTGTGAAATAGAAAAAACAGTTCATTATTTGGGCAGTGGAACCAACATTCTTTAGTTGTGAAGTAGGATGAATATTTAGATGAGATATAGGACAGACATTGGGGTGGGGTGGGGAGAAGGGGCACAGGTTTAGGTTTTCTAAACATTTCTGGAAAACTTTCTACGTATTCTGTGAAACTTTTTGTGGATATAGTTTAGCCATTTACCCACCATTGTTTGTGTAACAACTGAGTCTGCGTTATTGATAATCAAAATAATTACATTTTTTGTGCATCTATACTTTGGTTTACTAAAAACTTGTGTGTGTCTAAAAGTACACTGAAAAGTCGGTATTACATAAAAAAATAAAAAAGTAGCATTTTGTTGACGGGTGGCTGTCGGACTTGACTGAATTGTGGCAAGCTATGGTAAATTTTAGTGAACTGCCCCCCACCTACACTATTATGAAAAAAACAGAAATATTTTTGTGTGAAATATGATAAGACATTGTATACTTGTGAAATATAACAGAAAATTAGTAAGGAAATTGAGTGAACAAACAGTTGTGAAAGATGAGATATTATTTAGTTGTGCCACATGATGAACAGAATAAACAGTGGGACACACAAAGTGCTGACTCTGTAGCCCTAGCAGCTATCCTCAGGAGTCTCCATTTGAAAATGCTCAGAGCTCCACATTAATGATTATCATAGCATTTATTTCTGTTCTGCCTATGTGCCACAACATACTGCATATCCCTTGTGTATTCATCTCATGTCCGCTTCTTGGTGGATGCATTTTAGGGTTGTCCTCTACCATTCAGTAAGCAATGGCAAACTACTGAATGTAAAAACTACCTAGTAAAACCTGGCAGCCATAAAATACTGGGGTTGGTTGTGGAAAGTTCTGTAAGACATAGTTCTGTAAATTCTTCTTTTGCCTTGTTAATTCCAGAGTCGACTTTCTTTGCTAGTAAGTTAATCTGTTTTATGTCCAGAGGACATGTAGATATCTTGGGCCCATTGGGGGACAGATCCAACTCTCCTTAGCAAGCATGTCATAAAAGGCAACTAGTTTGTTAAAATCAGATATGCTAGGTCAAAGGTACAGATATCATAGCCAGGCTAACGCACCTCACCAGTAGCCTTTTGAGGGTCAATGAAGAGTGAAGAAGATTCACTGACATTGTGTGTTTAAGCAACCATTATTATCCTCCCTGCCATTTATTTACAAAAGTTTCCATTGAGTCATTCCTCCCCCATGTAGGTTCTGAGGCCCCATTGTAGGGAATACAAGAACAGACCCACTGCCACTCCAGTAAGCATGTCATAAGAGTCTAATCATTGGGAGCTTCCTTCGAAATTGGAGTGCATCTGCCTGAGCGGCAAGGAACAACAAACTGTACACAAATAGGCCAGTAAAATGGATGTGCACACAACACTGTCTCTGCCACAAAGCCAAAATTCAGATGGAGAAACAACCAGGACTTTCCACCAGAGCTTACAGCTGGTCAACAAAGAAGAGTCATTCCACATCACCTTTAACTCTTCCTGTGTTTGATACTTATTCATGTAACTCCCCAGTGGCCAGGATGCTCTCCCCTTTGTGTTTATGCTGATAAAGGCTGCTGACAAAATGTCTGACTGAGGCTATTTTTTTTTTTAAACCCTTCCCATCTTCTGTAAGCTTCTTAGTCAGTTATTGAGCATACTTCATCTTAGTAGTTCACCACTTTGCCCTTGTGGGCTGTGTAGGTTGAAGTGCGTCAAGAATTGACATCACAGCACACAGAGCATTCCCATGTGTGCTCCGTCCTCATCTTCAGCAGCCAGCAGAGTTCCAAGACTGGTGGTACCGTTCACAATCTGGTTATATGTCCATCTTGCCTTTTCTAAATATAATCAGCTGGCCAGACCCTCTGATTACACCCAGGTGCCTCATTCTCTCCAGGCCAAAATAATCTTGTTTCTCTACTGGTTTCGTTGCTTGTTCCCAAAAGACCTTGACTGAGCTATCTGGAAAGACTGCCGTCCTGCAAGTCTATCCTATATACAGCACATTACCCAGGGAATACTGACCCAGTGAGTCAACACAAGTTTAATGGAACTAAAAGGGAACTCAAAATAAAAAAAATATTGTCATTTTCACCACAAGAATTCTGTGTAAATGGCAAGAAGTCGGTCACACTCTAGCATAGTTGCATGCAAGGTTACATACAAGCATAGCTACATACAAAGTTACATTTTCTTCATCTGTACAGGTGTTTACAGTGTGCGGTATCTACCTGGGTTCAGCCGTTGTTGCTGCCATCATTGTTTCTATCTTCCTTGACCCAATAGTTCTTGACAAGGAAAGAAGTGAAGATGACAGAAAGCTGAGTCCACGGCTTCTAGTGTCAACTTTCCGACACCTCATCTCCTCTCCCATTCAGCTGATGCTTATTCCAGTCACCATCTACAGTGGACTTGAGCAGGCATTCATGGGAGGGGATTTTACCAAGGTAAGCACTTGGGTCCCAAATATTGGGACAGCTAGACCGTTTCTTCCAGCAAAAGACACTCATGATCAGCACTAACGTCTCATACAAAGCATATTTATTCCCACTCTGCGCTACCAGTGCCAGACATGGTCACTCAAACCAAACAAAAACATGCAAATGAGATGTATGCATAAGAAGGACACAATCCTACGGTTCCGAGGCCCCTGTGTGGCTTTAAATAAAAACAAAAATAGACTAACTGCCCCCCTAACAAAACTCCTCTAATTCAGGATTGTCTTCACAGTCGGAGTGCATCTGCTGAGGCAAGAAACCAACAGTCTGCATAAAAAAATGCCAGATTTATGAAACGGATGTGCGCAAGACCCTAGTCCAGTAGTGAATGAACAACCAGAATTTTTCAGTTTAGTCAGTGAATGCGAATAAGGAAAAAAGCTGGCACAGAACCAATTATAATTGACAAATAAAGACAGCAGGTCAAATGATTTGCCAACTTAAAGAGGATTCCTTGTGACACCAAACCATACAAGATATACACTACAACAGGATGTAGAGCCATGGGGTAGACCAAGAACAAGATGTAAAGATAACAGTGAAACTCAACAGCAGGAAGTGTTTGTGGTCAAGCTGACCAGAAAAGCAGGAACTAGCAGGACATTATATCCGCCTCAACAACTAAAGCCAAAATAGGATATGAAGAGAGAAGCATTTGAGTAACTTATACATTCATATATATATATATATATATATCGTCATCCGTCATGTAGCAGGTCCTTTTACAGAACGTCGCTCTCATCACAGTCTGCCTGAAAGAAACTCGGTCTCTCGCCAGTTCTCCCGCCTCATGTACTTTCATACTCAAGAAGTCACTTATATCCTGTGCCCATTTTCGTGTCGGTCGGCCCCTGCCCCTCCTTCCTGGTACCATGTCTTCTGCTATAATTTTTTTCCAATCCGCCGTTGCGCTTGATATGACCAAAATATTTCAGCTTTCGAGAAAGGATGCTGTTTATTAGCCAATCTTCCTTGATGTTCAGATCTTCTAAGATGTCAATATTTCTCGTCTTTGTCCAAGATATTCTGAGAATCTTTCTATAGCATTTCAGCTCAAAAGCCCCGATATATATATGAATGTATTTTACCCAAGTGCTTCTTTCATCTGTAAAAGCAATAGTGCACCCTGACTGGGCAAATATATATACTGTGTGTGTGTGTGTGTGTGTGTGGCGCTCATGCACGCAGACACTCACACACACACTCTTCATCATCAGGTGCCTTGTTGACTGGCGTGGGCTATCATGCCTCTCCACAATCTGTGATCTCCTGCAGCATGTGCAGACACACCTCCATGCCATGCAACAAGACTGTCTAGAATCTTTTCTTGTCTTTTCTCTATTCCTTCTTCCAAAGATCTTTGCAGGGGTCACATTTTCCATTCTACCATTTACTTTTTTTTTACAGTAGCTGGATGACGGTTGGGTGTCACCCCTAAAACATGATGCTCCCTAATGGACGAAGCCATTCCACTGGAATCCCCATTCACCTCACTATCTGAATTTGTAATGTTTAGAGGCATGATTATCTAGGGATAATAGAGGTTTCCCCTTGACTTCCGCCAGTTTGTGTATGGTTTGACTACAATAGCTTTGTCTAAAGAGACTTACCCTGCAAGGTCACTTTTTCAATATATTCGTGGCTAACCTCTACATCTAGACGCCTTTTCACCATCAGCCACCTGGTTGGCGAGCCTAGTAGTAGGACAGGCTTCTACCCCAGGGAATATTCTTTAGCCACGCCAAAAATACATTTGCTCAGTGAGATCTGGCTAGAGGGGTGCACTATTGCTTTTGCATGTCTCCTTCCAGACATGTCCGTTAGTCTGCTAGTATTCAGTTTACTTGGCTTTAATCAATAATTTATCCATTGTTTATACTGGCTTAATTAATGGAGAAAATAAGGGCTTTTAAGCTGAAATGCTTTAGAGATTCTCTTAATACCCAAGGCCCAAAGCGAAAAGAAATACTGACATCCTAAGAGACCTAAACATCTTTAGAGATTGGCTAGAAAACATCTTGGCTAGGAAACATCTTGGCTTGGAAACATCTTGGCTAGGAAACATCTTGGCTAGGAAACATCTTGGCTAGGAAACATCTTGGCCAGGAAACATCTTGGCCAGGAAACATCTTGGCCTGGAAACATCTTGGCTAGGAAACATCTTGGCTAGGAAACATCTTGGCTAGGAAACATCTTGGCCAGGAAACATCTTGGCCAGGAAACATCTTGGCCAGGAAACATCTTGGCCAGGAAACATCTTGGCCAGGAAACATCTTGGCCAGGAAACATCTTGGCCAGGAAACATCTTGGCCAGGAAACATCTTGGCCAGGAAACATCTTGGCCAGGAAACATCTTGGCTAGGAAACATCTTGGCTAGGAAACATCTTGGCTAGGAAACATCTTGGCTTGGAAATGGTTAGTAAACATCTTGGCTTGGAAACTGAAATATTTTGGCCATCTCAAGAACAATAGCAGAAGGCAAGTTACCAGCAAAGAGGAGCAGGGCTAGCTAGGATGATGAAAGGCAGAGGATATTAATGATACTTTGAGTGGGAAAGTGCTGAAGCGGGAGAGCTTGCTTTGTTCATTTACCTTAGGCATTTGTTTTCATCATAAAGATGTCACTGATTATGTTAGTTGAGTTAGATGTGTGCAGTTTTCATAGAAATATTGTCTCTTCACTTCTAGGCTTACATCAGCTGTACTCTAGGCATCTGGAATGTTGGCTACATCATGATCTGCTACGGTGTGGCCGACGCCATCTGCTCCATCCTGTTTGGTCGGCTTGTGCAATATGTTGGCCATATTCCTTTCTTCATTCTCGGTGAGTAGAATTTCCCTCTTAACACTTCCCTTCTCCCGTGTTTGTTCTGGGACTTGATTTTTGAACAACTCCCCTGTTATAAGACCCAACCATTTAAGGGTTGGCTGAGATTGGATCTGTTGGACTGATAGTGCAGCCTCGCTGTAAACCAAGAAATATGTTTTTCAAGAGTGATAGTAGTGAATGAAAGTTGTGGTTAGTGCACCTCGCTACAGCTCTCTGGCTCAGAATAGCCTCAGATTAATCATTAAGCACACTAAGTATGGGGTTAGAGCATCAGAACAGGAGGGGGGTTCCAGAATCAACAACCTTGGAGCTGAGCGTTTTTCTCAGTTGATTTGATTTGATACAAGAACTGACATCACAGCACTCGGGGCATTCCCATAAGCGCTCCGTCCCCATCTTCAGCAGCCAGCGAAGAGTTCCAATACTAATGGTGCCAGTAGCATTCTGATTAAACGTCCGTCTTGCCTTTCCTCTGAGCCTCAAGCATTTGTCAGAACCTCTCGTCACTTCCAGCTGCATTAGTTGAAGTATATTTAAAAATCTCTTTTGAACTTTGCAACAAGGCAGGCAGGATGCTTTGTCTCCATTAACCATGACATAACTTATCAGTTGTTCTTTGAAGGGTCTATTTCTCTTCTTCAGTAGCTTCATGTAAGTGACTGGGGGAGATGTTAGGGTATTCTTGGGCTGTGCTGTGCAAGCTGATCTGAAATTCTTTAAGACTATCCTTGATGCTGCCCTTGCTCTCTGTTCATTATATTTCTTAGCAAAGTTATTTGTTTTGTAGCAGCTGGTACCAGGGCATGCTGGGCAGGTGGCCAAACCATCATTTGTGATGTCTATCATGTAGCAAGAATCCCTGTGTGTGTTCCTGGACCCCATTGTGGTGAAAACTAGAACAGACCCACTGCCTGCCCAGCAGTAAAGTTTGGTTGTTCATCCACTTCTGGACTTTAGTCTTGTTCTAGAATCTGCGGTTTATGTGCACATCCATTTTATAGAGATGATTTTTGTGTGTGCAGACTGCTTGTTCCTTAAACTGACCACCAGTTAATCAACTCTTATGCCATGCTTGTTGGTGGAAAATGTGGGGAGGGGGGAGGGGGAAGATGTCTGTTCATTTTTTACCCACAGTTGGTCCCTGGAACCAACATTAGAATCAAATATTTGATCTCACATAATTTGTGAAGCCCACTTAGTCATTCCTTGAAATATAACTGAATTGTTTTATCCGTTTTATTCCTGCTGTTACTTTAAACTTATTTGTATTGTTTTACCTTAGTTATGGCTTTAAATCATCATGAAAATTGATGGTCATCTTGTTTGAATGCAACCACAACTAACACAGGCACTACCTATGATCATATCTGGTGTGACAGCAAGATGGCGCCAAAACACAATATCCAATACCATACATCAAGCAATTGCTTGCAGACTGCTCCTTAAAATTCAGTAAAAAATGTTGAGCTCCAAGTGTGGGTTCCAGGGCTCCATTGTGGGGGAGGAGGGGATGAGGGGAATAGACACCCACTTCCCCTCTCTCCCCGCATAAGCATAAAAATCAACTCATTAGGGGTACTTTCTTTGAAATTGGAGTGATATCTGCCTAAGAAGTCAGGAACCAACAGTCAAATGGATGTGCAAGCAAAAGTCCTGCTCGAGAACACGACTCAAGTCCCCAAGTGGATGGACAGCCAGGACTTTCTATGGGAGTTTGAAGCCAGTGAGCAGAAAACAACTGACAGATGGTTGGATAGACAGAATGGTCAATGTTGAATTAAGAATTGATGCCATAGCTCTCAGGACACTCCCACAAGCGCTCCATTACCATCTTCAGTAGCAAGGGAAGAGTTCAAATTTCGATGGTACCAGTAACTGTCTGATTGGACATCTGTCTCACCTTTCCCTGTTGAGGACCGACCAGATTCCCTGGTAACTCCTTGCAGCACTATTCTTAGTCTGTAATGATCTGTTTGTGCCTTCACACTGTTGACTCACTCCTGAAGGGCCCTCACAACATCTAGCTTGCCATACATCAATTCACCACCTGCCCGTGTGGGTTCCGGAGCCCCATTGTAGGGAGAACAAGAATAGACCCACTGCCTCCCCAAAAGCATGTCGTAAGAGTCGACTAATTGGGTAGCTTCCTTTGAAGTCGGAGTGCATCTGCCGGAGAGGCAAGGAACCAACAGTCTGTATTCAAGAGAATGAGATCTGTAAAACTGATGCACACGCAACACTCAGGTTCTGGAGCAGGACTGCAGTTTAGTAGTGGACGAGCAACCAGAACTTTCCGCCAGAGTGTCCAGCTGGTGAAAGCGAAGAAGAAGAGAATTCACCATGTGGTGCAGAACTGGCCAGTCTACTGCCCATTTCCCAACACACCGGCAAAAATATCCACAGAACAGTAGCTACCTGGGACCTCTGAAGCGATGCTTGCCACTCTGCATGGAGCATGAGTGTCTCCACCATTACTCAACATGCTCTGTGAGTCAGTTACAATCACGTCAGGTGTGTACAGCAGATTCTCAGTTCAGCAGAAGGCAGCAGTGACTGCCTCCACCTCTATTCTCAAACTAGACTTTATGATATCATATTCCAGGCTTTGTTTCACCAAGCAACGACCATTTCCTTTTGCTATGAATAAGTCAGTTAAACTATTGAATAAATATTTGTATTTTCACTTGTATCTGGTCAGCGTTTGTCATCCACGGATCACTGCAGATAACCTTTCTCTACTGGGAACCACACAGGGAGGACATGCTCATCTTCTATGTCTGTGCTGCCCTCTGGGGGATGGCGGATGCAGTTATCCAGACCCAGCTCAATGGTGAGTGGACGGGAGAGGTTAGATAGCTTCCAGAGGAGTGGTCTCCCTTTTTAGGCCCTGCCTCCCTTGAGTATGACAGAACCACACCTCCCCCAACTGACACAATGGAGTCAGAAAGCAGTTGTGTGTTCCTAATCTAAAATTAGTTAATACGATTTTTAATGGCAGATGTACAGCTGCTCATGTAAACATCTTGGTTTTTGTTTGTTTTTGTATTATTGAAAAAGTAAGTATCAAAGATTATTAAATGTACAAATGGAGTCATTTCCAAATTGCTTGATGCCCCATTTGAAACTGTGTGCCCCCCTCCCAGCCTCTAATGGATACGTTTTTCAAGAATGACAGTCGTGAATGAAACTTGTGGTTAGTTCACCCTGCTACAGCTCTCTGGCTCAGAATAGCCCCAGATTAATCATTAAGCACATGCTTAGAGCATCAGAAATGGAGGGGGGTCCCGGTATCAAGTCATGGAACTAAGCGTTTTTCTCAGCTGAAGTATATTTAACAATCTGTCTTGAACAGCTTTGCAACAGGGCAGGCGGATGCCTTATTTCTATTAGGTATAGAAGCAAACATGTGCTTTAGAATTAGTGTGGAGGATCTGATCAAAGATTTTGGAATTTACACACACAAAAAAAATGCTACAAATAGAAAGTTGAAGCATATTAAAAATATAAAGTGGAATGATACAAGACTAGACATTTTTCCATCTTACTGTAAGTTTTGTTTAACTTGATATATTTTATGGTTGAATATTTATATTTCGAATTACATATACAAGAGGGGCACCAGTGCTGTCGTAACCTTTGGGGCCCCCCCCCCCCCCCCCTTCCCATCTTCCATAAGTTTAGGGGGCTCCATGCTAATCTGTATATGTTAAGAACCAATGACTGTGGATACACTGGAATTGACTGGCTGGAGAACTAGATGGACGACCTTGATTTTGCTCATGTCATTATTCTGCTAAGTAAACAAAAACGATGTGCACAGAAAATCCGACGATTTAGCCCATCAAAAGTTGGACTGCAAAAACGTTATGCAAGAAACAAAAAATTAAGTTATTGAAGAAACCAATAACAAATCAAGCCAATGTTACTGTTACCCTAGACAAAAAAATAATTAAAGCAAAAAAATTATTTATTTAGGTAGTAATTTTGACAGTTAAGTGAATATAAAGAAATCAATTGATACATTTGGCAAGACATCAACTTTTAAAAGCTTGATCAACATATAGATGGAGTTATGTAGTTTTATAACCAAGATGATAGATGGAGTTATGTAGTTTTAGAACCAAGATGATAGATGGAGTTATGTAGTTTTAGAACCAAGATGATAGATGGAGTTATGTAGTTTTAGAACCAAGATGATAGATGGAGTTATATAGTTTTAGAACCAAGATGATAGATGGAGTTATGTAGTTTTAGAACCAAGATGATAGATGGAGTTATATAGTTTTAGAACCAAGATGATAGATGGAGTTATGTAGTTTTAGAACCAAGATGATAGATGGAGTTATATAGTTTTAGAACCAAGATGATAGATGGAGTTATGTAGTTTTAGAACCAAGATGATAGATGGAGTTATGTAGTTTTAGAACCAAGATGATAGATGGAGTTATGTAGTTTTAGAACCAAGATGATAGATGGAGTTATATAGTTTTAGAACCAAGATGATAGATGGAGTTATGTAGTTTTAGAACCAAGATGATAGATGGAGTTATGTAGTTTTAGAACCAAGATGATAGATGGAGTTATATAGTTTTAGAACCAAGATGATAGATGGAGTTATGTAGTTTTAGAACCAAGATGATAGATGGAGTTATGTAGTTTTAGAACCAAGATGATAGATGGAGTTATATAGTTTTAGAACCAAGATGATAGATGGAGTTATGTAGTTTTAGAACCAAGATGATAGATGGAGTTATGTAGTTTTAGAACCAAACGTGAAATAAAGTGATTGAGGAGGTGAGGACCCCCCAAAAGAAACCCTAAAATTAAGGTTCCGTCTTGCCTCAGTGGATTGGAGCCCAGTAAAACTCGGCAATGAAAGTAATTAGAAAATATGTCAGAGATTCTTTTGATGTCATTGACGCATCAGGCATACATTAAAATTTTTTTTTAGAATAATCAGTGCTTAAGTATCTGGTCAGCATAACACTGGCCACCTTTGCATCCCAGGACTGGCTCCAATGTTAGGCTGCATGACCTGTTCATGCACCTCCACAGATCTCAGTTGTTAGTGTTCTAGATCTGTTCCACTGATATTTCTTTATGCCACTGTCTTAAGCCATCAACAATCTTATCTCTTGGTCTGCCTCTGCCTCTTCTACCAATGATATTCTCCAATGCTCTTTTTCTCGTCACATGACCAAACAACTTTGACTTCAATGAAAATAACTTAGCCAAAAAGCCCTAAATGTTTCACTAAAATTTACTGCCTTGTCCTTCCTCCCCAGCCTTGTATGGCAGTGTCTTCTCTGGGAATGCCGAAGCTGCATTTGCCAACTATCGACTGTGGGAGTCATTGGGGTTTGCGGTGACTTTTGCCTACAATGATTACCTCCGTACCGACATGAAACTGTACATCTGTCTGGGCGTCCTTGGTGCATCTGTGGTGTGCTATACGATTGTTGAGGGACTCCTCTTCAAGGCCAAGACCAAATCTGCAAACATTACGTCTCCATAACTTCTTGGGTCAACACATGGGAACTTCAGTCAAGGATTCTTTCCATATCAAGGATTCATTCTTTGTCTTCGGTGATTTATAGTGTTGATCAATGATTAATTCAGTAACCGGTAGTTACATGTAAAAGCTGGTATTTGTGTTTCATGTACCGACTGGTGGTTGTTTTATGTACAGACTTGTGGTTAAATTTCATGTAACAGTTGTTTTTATCCAACAACACTGATGGTTGTTTTATGTGCAGACTTGTGGTTAAATTTCATGTAACAGTTGTTTTTATCCAACAACACTGATGGTTGTTTTATGTGCAGACTTGTGGTTAAATTTCATGTAACAGTTGTTTTTATCCAACAACACTGATGGTTGTTTTATGTACCAGTTGATGGTTTTGTTTCATGTACCAACTAATGTAACAGCTGGTAGTTGTTGAAAATACTTTTGATATTTGCAGTGAATGTGGTCTGGAAATAATGAGAAATATTTTGTTACAAGAATGTTTATAAATGATAAAGTGGACATTGCTAAACAAAATAGTTTGTTAGTTGCAAGCTATACTGATGCTTGGCCAGATAAAAATACAACCATAACAAAAAATGAAATTGAATTAAGAGTTCAAACATTTTCAAACCTAACATAAAAATAATCACCTAAAAAGCCTAACACAGGCAATGATTGGTGCTTGTATACATCATTTTTTTTTGTCTATACTTTTATGAAGGCCAATATCATTACCTGTTATTAAATTTGTTTCATTAATCTGAATGATTTCCTGGTAATTTCAGTTTTTTTAAACCATCAAAATTTGTTTTTTTAAATATAAATGTTATAAACATTTGATTGATAAATCATTGTTGTATTTTGGATTGTACTAATGACTGTATATGATTATTCTGATGATTGTAACCATGACTGTATTTAAATGACTTGCAAGGTAAATTACGAACACTTTCCGAATAGAAAAATGAAAAATAGACACACACCCCCATCCCCCCCCCCACACACACACACACACAAAAACCATAGAGAATGGAGTTAAGAGAATGAAAGATTGTGAGGACATGAGGTAAGCTGTATGCAATAACAAAGGATAGAATAACTTTGCGTAAGCTTGTTGAGGGTCACTAGAGTTTAATGAGAAACAAGTTTTATCTAAGCGTTTGTCTCTCAGCTACTGGGTTTTGAAATAAACCTTTTTTATTTTAACTGTTTAGTCTCAGCTACTGGATTTTAATCATTCCTGTCTGGGTTCCAGGGCCCTATTAGGGAACACAGAATAGACCAACTTCCTACTCAAAAGTGTGTAGTAAGAAACTGAGGAGAAGCGTCCTTCAAAGTCGGAGTGCATCTGCATGAGAGGCAAGGAACCAACAGTCTGCAAACACATTAGTCAGATCTGTCAAACAGATGCACATGCAGGTTGTGGAACAGGACTGCAGTCCAGAAGTGGACAAACAGCCACAACTTTCTGCAGCAGTTTACAGCCGGTGAACACCAAGAAGATGATGATGATTTGGCTATCCTCCGAATAACTGTCCCAAATTATCGAGGCCGAAAATATACCCTAACAGGGCCTCAGTCACATATGAAGTATGGACTTCTGGCGATTACTGCCACCGTCGAGAGTATCTCCCACATCGCTACGTGCTGCGTGGAGTGGGGCTAAACTAGATGGCTGGGACTCACAAGCAGCAGCTACTGCAAATCCTGCGGTTTCCTTAATTTTATTTGCTCGTGAGTCCCAGCCCTGCTCCGCGGTGGTCGCTGGAAGTCCGTAATTGACAAGTGACTAAGGCCCCCTGTTAGGGTATTTTATTCAGCCTCGATAATTTGGGGCCGTTATTCGGAGGATAGCTGATGATTTTAATAAGATAAATTTTATCTTTTTTGAACATTAAAATATCCGACAAAATGGTTTATGTAAACCATGCAATCCTGTTCTTTGACTGGAATTTGCTCAATCTGTTTTTTAAAAGCAGCTTGAAATAGAGCCTGGGATGTTGTAGTAGTTAGTTGCGTATCCTTTACAGGATGTTGCAGAACCAACCCCAGCATCTATTGGTTGTTGTGGATGGTTGGCTTCTCGCAGCTGGGATCGAACCCGATATTATGAAGCACGTTTGCAACGCCTTAGCCACAGACGCTGATGTTGTAATTTATTTATTTCCAAATGTTTCTCAGGTGGGTTTCCGGTCCCCATCTGTCACACACAAAATCTAGTGTATCTAACATATTTAAAAATACATTGGATAGGTTGTTAAATGTAATTTTTAGATGTATTTAAAAAATAATTATAATACTGTATGATTTAGCAGCAACTGACTGAATGGTTAAGAAGAACACAGTCTCTCATGCAGGAGACCTGGGTTCGAGCCCTAGGTAAGCTTGGGGATTTTTGTGTCGGGACTAAAGTAAAATCTTAACCCGTGCAGTTTGTGGCGACAGCACTAGACATGCAGCCCTAAATCCTCAGGCTAAAAGACCCCCCCCCTTTATTTTAAACGACCCCCCCCCCCCCTTTCAAAACTGGTAAATGTAGACAGTAGTGGCAGTGTGTTTGGATTTTTATTTATTACTTAAATGCAAGTTTTCATCCCATACATGTGTATACAATGGTTTTATTGTGGTTTTCTAAGGAATGTACAGTTCTCTACTGAAGCAGATTATACAGACTGCTAGCAGGTAGGATCATATTGTGCATCTGTGTTGCAAAGGTCATTATTAAGTGTGGCAGAACATGTTTAACTGTTTTTATTTGGGAATTACTGTTGTAGTAGGGACATGACAGACATTAGTGGTGTAGAGAGGACTATAGTAGAGCTTATATATAGTCGGCACGTGCCGAGTGACGACAGATTAGTGTTTCCCCACCTTTAACAGCAAATGGTGTCTACGAATGAACGTGAGGGTAACCAATTAAAGATCAAATGGACAGATGGGTTGAATATTTTGAAATGCTTCTAAATAGACGAGGTCCAGAGGTTCCCCCCCCCCCCCCCCCCCCCCAGAAATGCAGCCTTTGGAAATGGAACTGGATATCAACTGAGATCCCATCCAATCTTCAAGGAAGGAAAGGCGGCATGCCCAGATGGTATCCCAGCTGAAGCTATCAGGGCCAACATAAACACATCAGCAGAATTGCTACATAGATTACCAACATAAACAAATCAGCAGAATTGCTACATAGATTATTCAGTAAAGTCTGGGAGACCGAAGAAATACCAGCAGACTGGAGAGAATATCTTGTGAAACTGCCTAGAAAAGGTGATCTACAGGAGTGGGGAAAAGTATTGAGGAATTATGTTGCTGTCAGTTCTTTTGGAAAGATTAAAAGATGCTAGCTAAGAGATGAACAGGCAGGTTTTCAGTCAAACAGATCCTGTACTGACCAGCCATTGAACTGAACTCACTACTTTACAGTGGATTTATAGGCTATGAAAAAGCATTTGACAGCATTGATAAGGGCACTATGGAATCCCACAGAAAATTATTAACTTTTACTGGATAAAAACAGTAACTGCTAACACCAAGAATGGAATTCAGTGGACCCCTACAAAACAGCTTGATGATCTGGCTCTTCTGTCCCATTCACGGAATCAGATGCAAGATAAATTAAAATATACTTGATGCGAGATCATAGCAGCTTGGTCTGAAAATCCATAAAGGAAAGACAGAATAGTAAATGTGGTTTCTCTTAATGGCACCCCACTCCAAGACGTGGAGTCGCACACTTATTTAGGCAGTAATGTAGATAGAATACAGAAGGCAAGAGAAGCTTTCATAGTACTAAATTAGACATTTATTCATAGAGAAAAGAGGGAATTCTCTGGTATAACTAAACAGGCTCCAGTAGACCAAGAGGTGAGGTGAGGGGGAAAAGACCCTTGCACTGGATTGGACACACTGAGAAAACAGCATAACCAGAATGTCTTTGGAACCCACAAGGGCATAGAAATAAAGGAAGGCCAAAAACTACTTGGAGAAGAGTGCTGGAGAATGACTTGGTGTGAGTTGGCCTATGCTCCATTGGGGTTAGGGAAGAAGAAGACAAAAGGTAGAAAGAGTCATCAACAGTAGCTGTATTTTCACACACACACACACACAAAAGTATCATGTAGTAATATTATTCTTTAATGTGTCCAACTGTCCCAAATTAATCATTCTAGGTGGTACTTTTCGCCCCTACATTGACGCTGATTCGCCTATCTTGAATGGTTACGTAATCCAGTTGTGCCCTGTTCTGAGGTGGAGGATGTCTTTCTGATCGATTTTGTTGTTGTGTGTGTGTGTGTGGTATGTGACTAGTTCATCCGGCTGCACTTTTGTCACGCCGCATTTTGATTCCATTTGGTATCTCAGCAACCAGATCATTGAGGAAAAGGGGCGACAGGACACCACCTTGAGGGACGTCCTTCCTTCAAATCCATGCCGCGAGTACGTTTCTTATCTTGAAAAGCATCCTCTATTTCTTGGGAGAGGTATGTTGTCTGGTATTTATGTAAGATTTGTGGAACATTTCCTGTTGCCCAGCAAGCATTTAAATAATACTGTTCCTGATCAGTTCATTTGATGTGACTTCCACATTTTAATTTTAATGAACTGGAGTTGCAAAGCTTAGTGCCTCTGATCTATCTAAAAGCAAAACCTGTGTCTTTTTGTTTCACACGCTTCCTCCATAACTTTTTTAGGTGTAAGTCTTTTAAACACTTCTGGTTGAACTGAATTTGCAAATTTGTACAAAATTTATTGGTGGTCTGCATATAAAATTGTACTTGCCTAACAGAAGTCAAAATGGTATATGCCGTTCTTGCAGGCTCCAAAATTTCTCTAGCCTCACTGATCCAATATTTTGTGACCTGTCTAGGTCAAATCGGATAATATTTGTGACCACCACATACTTCTTGGCCTCACCTTCCCAGGTGGCCTGCACAAGCCAAAGGTGGAGGAGACAAATCTACCACCTCACAATTGTCTGGAATTCCTGTACACAAGTCAAAATGAGCCCATGTGTAAATTTATAAGCACACAAAAATTTTACAACAGAACCAATTAACAGACATGCACACTGTGTAAACTGTCTTCTGACGTTATCTCTGCCTATGAAGTGGTCTGTTCATGAAGTAATGTTGTCAGTGACGTGTCTAAACTGTCAATGGTGTCAGTTGGCTCAGGTCTACATCAATTGTGTGTGTGGAGGAAACCTTATACATGAAAATATGGTAAATGCCCATACACATTAGAAATGTTAGAAACATGTTGCACAAAGGACAATCTCCAGTGGAGTGGAGAAGCAAAGTGTCTGGCCAAGAAGTTCTCACATGTCAGACCCAGGCTGAATCCTTAGAGATGGTGAATTGGGAATGTGCAAACAGAAATATGTGACAGACACAAAGCTCACACAATTACACAACAGATCCACTCTCCACCCTTAAAATAAAAGCTGGCTCACTTCACTCAGAGAAAAGGCAACATGAACACACAAATGATAACCACACTGACATCCAGTACCTCTCCACTGGCTGCTGAAGATGAGAAATGCCCTGAGTGCTGTGTTGTCAATTCTTGACTCACCTCACACAAATTTCTGAATAACGCAGGAGGCCAGCAAAAGTCAGGACTTGCTGAATACTCACTGGTTACCTGACTCTTGGGTCTATTGCAGCTGGCCATCACAAATAATTGGACTCGGGTTCCAAACCTTAAGGACACACAATTGGCAAGTTTCACTGCAATCACATCACCCCATACTTTCACTGTTCCATCTGTGATCACTAAACAAAGATCCCCAGCACAGTCTAGAAATATGAGCAGGTAGAAGTCATTCTCTCCCCTCTTACTGACACACACATTCTCTCCCCTCAGTGACACACATTCTCTTCCCTCACTGACACATATTCTCTTCCCTCACTGACACAAACATATTATCTCTCCCCTCACTGACACACACA
>CAJHNH020003782.1:0-17500 GCA_905116865.2 Candidula unifasciata
TGTAATATATACGTGCCTCCCCCCTTGAAATTTTTCCCCGGTTGAATGATATCTGTGCCTCCCTACCTGTAATTCTTCCCAGGTTGTAATGATATATCTGTGCCTCCCTACCTTGTACTTCTTCACAGGTTGTAATGATATATCTGTGCCTCCCCACCTTGTAATTCTTCCCAGGTTGTAATGATATATATGTGCCTCCCCACCTTGTAATTCTTCCCAGGTTGTATGATAATCTGTGCCTCCCCACCTTGAATTCTTCCCAGCTTGTATGATATATCTGTGCCTCTGCACCTTGTAATTCTTCCCAGCTTGTAATGATATATCTGTGCCTCCGCACTTTGTAATTCTTCCCAGGTTGTAATGATATATCTGTGCCTCCGCACTGTTCAGCCTCTCAAAAAAAAAAAAAAAAAAGCACCACAACATCCAGCTTGTCATACATAAGTTCACCTCCAAGCGGTGCCGAACTGGCTATTTTATTTGCCTGTTCATTTCCCAACACACTGGCGTTACCTACAGAAAATATCCAAAGGATGCTAACTAGCCGGAACCTCTGAAGTGATGCTTGCACTCTACACGGATCATGCCTGTCTCCATCTTTCTCAACATGGTCTGTGTCAGTTGCAATCACAGTTACAATTGTAGAGTAATAACTTGCTCTGGTCTATGTATAAATGGTAATCGTCTTGTGTCGGTTTTAGTGGCTTCTGATTAAATTGAATATTTTTTTGTTGTTGATAAAGAACTGGTATGTAAGGTTATTTTTCATGTGCACCTTCCTTAGTAGTTTATCAGCTCTTTCATTTCCAGGAACCACAGTGGGATGGCATCCATTGCATAGTTAACTTATATCGGGCAAAATTGGAGTAAAAACTATTCCCAAAGCGTACATGCAAAGATGAATTGAAAAAAAAATCGTTGGCTTTTTTTTTTTAAATTCACTTTCCGTTCACATCTTCAGCAGCAAACTAAGAGTTCCAATTTCGATAGTACCAGTAAGTCTCTTACTGTACTCCATCTGACCTTTCCCTTGAGTGTTTAGCTTCAACCAGATCCCCTGGTAACTCCCTGCAGTGCCATTTTTCTCAGACAGTATTGCTCTGTCTGTGCTCCGCACTGTTCACTCGCTCTGAAAGACTCTTAAAACGACTAGCTTGTCATACATCAATTCACCATCAGTTGGTGCAGAACCAACCCGTCAATCTGTTTGCTCGCTTCCCAACACACCATCTTGAACTGGAGAAAATATCCAAGGAACGCTAGCTACCCGGTACCTCTGAAACAGGTTACCACTCTGCACAGAGCAAAATTTGAACCGTGGTTTTTTTTTTGAAATTTTTTGAGCATTGTTTAGAATAATCTTCGTTCCCCCCCTTTCCTTATTTAAATACGAAAAACATGCGAGCGTAGAAAATCTTTTGGTTTTGTTTTTGCCTTTTAATTGGGGTTCTTGTTTGCCTTTTAAATAGCGAGGGGAACCACGGCCTCTGCGTGTAAAAGGTTCCTACTACATATCACATACAACATTACATACATACTACATACATACATTACATCCTACATACATACATACATTACATACATCATACATACTACCATACATACATACATACATACATCCTACAATACATACATACATACGTACATACTCTACATACATGCATACTACATAACATACATACATATCGTAACTACGTACCATACATACATACATACATACATACATACATACATGACGTTACATACATACATACATACATGCTCTTGCATGCAGGCATGCATGCATCAGGCATACATGCATACATACATACATACATACATACATACATACATCAATACTACATACATACATACATACATACATACATACTATACATACATACATACATTACATACATACAACTACATCATACCTACATACTACATACATCACATACACTCATCATACATACATACATACCTACATACATACAGTACATACATACATTACATACATACATACATACATACATACATACATACATACATACATACATACATATATACATACAATACATACATACATACATACATACTACATACATACAACATACATACATACATACATACATACATACATACATACATACATACATACATACATACATACATACATTACATACATACAACAATACATACATACCTACATACATACATACATACATACATACATACATACATACATACATACACACATCCACAATACATACATACATACATACACACATACACACATACACACATACACCCATACACACATACATACATACATACATACATACATACAATACACACACATACATACATACACAACATACATACATACATACATACATACATACATACATACACACATACCTAGCATACATACATACATACATACTACATATTACATACATACATGGACACATACATACATCACACATACATACATACATACATACATACATACATACATACACTACATACATACATACATACATAGCATTAACATACATACATACACACATACATAACATACATACATACATACATACATACATACATACATACATACATACATACACACATGCACACATACACGACATACAACATACATACATACACCACCCACAACATACATACATACATACACCACATACACCATACATACATACACACATACACACATACACACATACCACACATACACAAATACACACCATACACACATACACACATACATACATACATACATACATACATACATACACACATACACACATCACACAATACACACATCACACACACACACGACGCACATACAATACATACATACACACATTAACACATACACACATACACACATACACACGACACACATACACACATACATACATACACACATACACACATACACACATACACACACACTACACACACACATACATACATAACACACATACGCACATACAATACATACACGCATACATACATACATACGAACATAACATAAATACATACATACATACATACATACATACATACATACATACATACATACATACATACATACATACATACCAGTCTGAAAGAAGCGGTCAACAAGCGGACAGTGGCTTTCAAGTTAATTGCGAAAGAAGCCAAGACAGCGAAATGGAACGAATTCTGCAAGAGCGTTTGCTCCGAGGGATCTCTTGTGACATTCTGGCGCCTTCAACGGAACATGCACGGCGCCGCACGACCAAGGGGTATCCCTGATTTTCAGGGTACAGACCTGATATGGCAGAGAACTGATGCTGTTAAAGGAAAAACCCTTCTTGCGCGCTACTTGGAGCAAACTGACCAAAAAGACGAAGCTGCAAGAATAGGGGTTAAGATGAAACTGTCGATACTGTGCGAGAACACTGAGCTAGGCACTGATTTCACAATCACTGCAGACACCTTAAGAACTTGCCTCAAGAAATCGCGCAGCACTGCTCCAGGCCCTGACGGCATCCGATACAATGACATGCTGATGATGTCGAATGCTGATTTGAAAAGCGTGGCAAAGGAATTCAATATCAGCATCCAGAGTGGCCAGATACAAGAGGAATGGCTCCATAGTTATTTGTTTCCACTACCAAAGCCTAATAAAGACCACTCAAAGATCTGCGGCTACAGAATCATCTCGATGCAGAATACTGTTGGCGAACTTTAGGAAAAAATTGTCGCACAAAGATTGACCACCTACTTAGAACTACATGATAAGTTCCCATCAACACTTGGAGGGTACAGATTGAAGAAAGAGACATGGTCCAAAGCTGCTGTTTTCGCCTACGATGTGTACGAGGGATTTCAGATTAAAGAAGAGACATGTGCGGCAGTGTTGGACTTAGAAGATGCCTACAATAAAGTACCATATGATTATTTAATGAAATTACTGCTTAAACTAGAAGTCAATCCTATTCTGATCCGCTGGATTGCTGCGGTCCTGTTCCAGAGAAAGATTGCACTAAGATGTGGTAGCTGGTCCTCAGAACCGCAAACGATATGTCCAGGCTTGCCACAGGGATCACCGCTATCACCAGTCTTATTCAACGTTTATACGGTGATGATCACTGAGCAGCAGTTGAATGGAAAGGGAAGGACTTTGTCATTTGCTGATGACATTTTGATTTATCGACGAGGGCGTGATAGACAGGAGATCGCCAGCACAATGCACAAAGAACTCGATCGAATTGCCGCCTGGTGTGATGGTTCCAATGCCTATGTCAATCCCTCGAAGGCAGCAGTGTCATGGTTCTCTTTGAACAATCACATTGTCAAGTCGGACTTACCAGAAGTGAAAATGCGTGATAATGTATTGATCAGAACCAACGTTATGACGTTTCTCGGGGTGAGGTTCGATCGCAGCTTGTCATTCAGGGAACATGTTGACCATGCGATAACAAAAGCACGCAAAGGTCTATCTGCAATGAGGATTATGGCTGCTTCCAATATCGAGCAAAGACTGCTGGTGCTTCTATTCTACGGTCTGGTCCTTTCCCCCATTGAATACGCTCTGGCCATCCTCACTGTCAGTGCTACCCAGATTGAACGACTCGAGAAGGTGCAAAATGAAGCCATGCGTATTATTTTGGGATGTACAAGAGACACATCCTGTGGAGCAATGAGGTATCTACTTGACTTTCCAACAATGAACCAAAGGATCAGGATGTGGAGGGCTCGGGCATACCTCAAAATATGTGCTGATAAGAAACACCCACTGCATCAAGCACTTTTTAGTGAAAAGGGCGACAGACTGAAGAGGGGAAAATCATGGCTAGGTCGGGCAGAAGATGTTATTAGGCAAATATGCAGCCTAACCGACATCATACCTGGTGCAGAATGGATACCTGTGCCTCAGGCGTTTATTTGTACATTTTCCTGTATTGTCACACTCAACAGGCGATGTAGAGAAGAGAATCCTGTTGCTGTTAATGCAGAGGTCAACGCTCTCATCGGTGAAAATTCAGACGAAGCAGATGCACTAATCTATACAGACGGATCCGTTATACGCCAAAGAAGAAGCGCATGGGCATTTACAGCACGCTCAGCGGGCAGAACAGTCAAAGAAGCCAACGGCGCCTTCTCCATGACAACCAGCAGCATGACGATGGAGGTGATGGCAGTGACGCAAGCGTTTGCCTGGCTTGAAACACAAAAATACACCCGCATATGTATACTCAGTGATTCAATGAGTATGATCCGGAGGGTTCAGGCAGGTTCAGTGCGAAGACAATGGCTTGAATCAATTCAGAAGTCCACTGTGCGAGGAGTCACCTTTATTTTTGTTCCGGGACATGCAGGCGTCGATGGAAATGAAAGAGCTGACAGGCTGGCTGGATCCGCTATCACTACCGACGGTCGGCCTATGGATCATGCTGATATTATCAATGCCCTCAGAGAAATGGGAAGGATAGAGGACTTTGGTGGCAGTGAATCCACATCACTCGCCAGAATGGCAGACTTGGGAATTAAGATCGGCACAGCAAAAAACGAGACGCACACCGGACACGTCAGAAGATTTGTTAATCAACATAGAACTGGTACTATTAGCCATCGGACGTTGGGATTCATACTGAGGGGAGGATCTGAGCACCTATGGACATGTCCGGAGTGCAATGATGATAACCCAACTAACTAACTAATTAACTAACCAAATACATACATACATACATACATACATACATACATACATACATACATACATACATACATACATACATACATACATACATACATACATACATACATACATACATACATACATACATACATACATACATACATACATACATACATACATACATACATACATACATACATGCATGCATGCATGCATGCATGCATGCATGCATGCATGCATGCATGCATGCATGCATGCATGCATGCATGCATACATACATACATACATACATACATACATACATACATACATACATACATACATACATACATACATACATACATACCTACCTACCTACCTACCTACCTACCTACCTACCTACCTACCTACCTACCTACCTACCTACCTACCTACCTACCTACCTACCTACCTACCTACCTACCTACCTACCTACGTACGTACGTACGTACGTACGTACGTACGTACGTACGTACGTACGTACATACATACATACATACATACATACATACATACATACATACATACATACATACATACATACATACATACATACATACATACATACATACATACATACATACATACCTACGTACGTACGTACGTACGTACGTACGTACGTACGTACGTACGTACGTACGTACGTACGTACGTACGTACATACATACATACATACATACATACATACATACATACATACATACATACATACATACATACATACATACATACATACATACATACATACATACATACATACATACATACATACATACATACATACATACATACATACATACATACATACGTACATACATACGTACGTACGTACGTACGTACGTACACACACACATACGTACGTACGTACAGACAGACAGACAGACAGACAGACAGACAGACAGACAGACAGACAGACAGACAGACAGACAGACAGACAGACACATACACAGTTACCACAATACACATATACCACACATACCACTCATACATACATACATGCATGCTTACATACATGCAAATATTCAGACAGACAGACAGACAGACAGACAGACAGACAGACAGACAGACAGACAGACAGACAGACAGACAGACAGACAGACAGACAGACAGACAGACAGACAGGCAGACAGGCAGACAGACAGACAGACAGACAGACAGACAGACAGACAGACAGACAGACAGACAGACAGACAGACAGACAGACAGACAGACAGACAGGCAGACAGACAGACAGACAGACAGAACGATTCAGATGTTAAAAGAATTTTTCAAATTAAATGGGCTCTAAAACTCTCTACAAGACCATATTTTGTTCAGGCTTTTTAAACCTGCTGATTCCTTGCAGTTTGTATCATAATGTTGTTTTTCTGTTTACCTAGGAGTCAGTCAGCCTGATGTTTATAATTTCCTACCCGGTGCAGATTCAAACCCAGGAAATTCGGTTGGGTAAATGTTTGTTTGTTTGTTTTAGTATCCAGAAGCCATGAGTTGTTAACCCTTAGACTCGATATTATGGATATCGCAACCTTTCGGCCTTGATTCCATTGTAATTTACCGTAAATCTGGGAGAAATGTGGCATTTCTGCCTACCCCCGGAAATGAACCCAGACCACAAGGAGTTCGTCACCCGGTCACCGCGCAATCGTTGGGTATATAAACGTCTAGATACTGCTCTACGTTAACTCCCTTAATATTGTATCAAATGTTACCGTTGTGCCTAGGTGAAACAAATGGTGTGTGTCGTGAACATACGTATAGAAAACACATGTAAGCATAAAGCAGGCAATTTTTGGATCATTTGTTTAGCATGAAAGGCAGTGTTACAAATAGATTTTTCTTTCTTTATTGCTTTGTTTCTTTTCTGTCTTTTACTTAATGCCTCAAATGCTTACTGGGTTAGATGTAAATAATAACTTTCACATGACTATGTACTCTAAGCGGATGTTTCCTGTCGGTGAAGTTCTCTAGAAATGTTTACAGTAGTATGGTATATTAACTTATTCTCTTTATAAAGAAAAAAGTTATACTAGTATATTATTTGATTAGCCTTTGAAAAAACAGACCAAACAATGATCATATAGGAAACTAGTCTCCTTTTTAGTTGAGCTGGAAGATTAATTAATCTATCTTAACAGAAAAACAGACAAAGCAATAACCTTTTAAGAAAATAAAAATTTTCTTTTTTCTGGTTAAGCTAGCAGGTTAAATATTCAATCTTAACAAAAACAGACCAAACAATAACCAGGAAAATATAGTTTTTATTATCAATGAGTTGATCTTGACATCTTAATAACATAATTAATAATAAAAATAATAATAATAAATAAATAATATATATTTTTTATTATCAAATGAGTTGACATCTATGACATAATAATAATAATAATAATAATAATAATAATAATAATCACATCTGGGGAACAATTGTAAATAAAAATAAAAATCGGAAAACATATATTTCGAAAACGGTTTCCTGTCTGGATCCCAAGTTTGTGGGGAAAACAGAAAAGACAGGCATGTTGTAAACTTAGTTACTTACTTAGTCGCTCCTATTCTGCTTTGGGCTGTAGAGGTTTGCCAGAGAGATTGCCAGACGTCTCTATCAGCAGTTTTCTTTCTATACTTGCTCCATTCCAGTCCGAGCTAGGGACTTCGGATATTGTCTTCCCAGCGCACCCTAGGTCGCCCTGGAGGTCTGGTTCCCTGGTTCTCAGCCTCCCATGCCTACCATGGTGGCCGATTTTGCTCCGATTCTCCATACATGTCCAAACCCTTGTAACTGTGACTGATCCACTCGGGTTTGTAAGGATGAGTATCAAGATCTTGACGTATTGTCTGATTGCGAACTTTGTTCCTTTTTGTCACTTGGACCACCTTTCTCAGATATCTCATCTGAGGCCTGAAGCTAGCTTCTGTGAGCTGTTGTCATTGCACATTACTCACACCCATAGGTCAGGACTGGCACACAGGTAGAGCCATTTTCGTCTTCTTGCCTATTTCTCTTTTGCTAAGAAACCCTCTGTTTATGGCCTGGAAGAGTCTCACTGCAGCTGCTTTCCGTGTAGCCAACTCGGTTTTAATGCCTACATTTCGCTCCAAGGTATTTGAACTGCTTGTTGTAAAAAAAAAACGAATTGTCTGCTGAAAAAAGATGTATTGAAAAGAGAGGTTCAGATATCGCTGCCCCGCTTTAAAAAAAACTCTTGCCAACCGCCATTCTAAGGGTGTATGCAGAATAAGAATATACTATGTTGTTCCTATTTTCTATACGTTGATATTTAATAAACCTAAGATATGTGTGGATGGTTTTGGATTTGAAATTCCAAAAATGAGACTATAATTTCTTATAAGATTATTGTTTGATCTGTTTTTGTTAAGACTGAACAAATAGTCGGCTAGCATAACCAAAAACGAGAATACATTTTCTATAAGACCATTGTTTGGTGTGTTTACTTTTTTTTTAACATTTGATCAATTAATCAGCCAGCAGACTTTTAAAAAAAAACGGAGACCATGGTTTCCTATACAGGTCATATTTTAGTCTGCTTTTGTTAAGATGGGTCAATTAATCTGCAAGCTTAAGCAGAAAAAGAGAATATATTTCCCTATAAGGTCATTGTTTGGTGTGTTATTGTTAAGATGGAATAATTATTCTGCTAGATTACCCAAAAGAAGAAAATATATTTTCCTATAAGCTCAAAATAAATATCTGCTAGCCCACAGAATGCACTTGCTTCGTTACAAAGCGCTTTCGCACAAACCATAGCTTTTGCAACCAGCAATGATTAAATCCAACCAAATGTGGAACGCAATTTTCCTTTTTTTTTTTTTTTTTAAAGTCCTACCCCCGCTGTGGTCAGGGGCCCTAATATCACCTAACAGCTGAACGGGATTTCTGGGTCTTGTTCCCCGTGGATCCTCATCCGAATTATGGCATTTTGTGTCACCAGGTGTTGGTCGCTTGTTGAAGGGTCCTAAAGGGGTTGAAAGAAACGTCAGCAGTCAGTGATTTGAATATAGAGATCCCTCCCCACCTTCGCTGAATTCACCGGATTGAGCCTCTGTGAGATATAATTCGAGTTTTCAAAATCTTGAAACACCAGCTCGCAAATTATCAGTCATGTTTTTCGTAACAAAGCAATCCTAATACATTTTTGATTGACAAATAGGATAGTTATATTTCTTTAAAAAAACATAATGCACGGATGGCTTAAAGAGTGGTACCTATATTACCAGACAATATGCTATATTCAAAATAAAAGTGTTTTTGTGTCTTTTTTAATGGCATTTCTCCCATGGATAAATATCGTATAACCCTTGACCCCTTAGGGTCGTGGAGTACTAGCATACTAAACCCGCCTTAATCTTTCTCTGTCTTTATCGACGACCAGGTCATCCATTGGCTCGTCGGTAGGCGACTTCGTCGCTGGTCGGGACAGTATTTGGCGCTTGGTGGCCTGCAATGCTAAGTCATTTTATATGATGCACATAACCGAGTGACAATTATAACTTAAAGCTCTTCTTTCGGGGATGCTGGTTCTTCTTCTTCTTCTTCTTCTTCTTCTCTTCTTCTTTCTTCTTCTTCTTCTTCTTCTTCTTCTTCTTCTTCTTCTTCTTCTTCTTCTTCTTTCTTCTTCCTTCTTTCTTCTTCTTCTTCTTCTTCTTCTTCTTCTTCTTCTTCTTCTTCTTCTCTTCTTCTTCTTCTTCTTCTTCTTCTTCTTCTTCTTCACTTCCTCTTTTACCGATGTGGGTGTCGAGGGAGATATAAGGTTCTGTTTCTAGCTCTTCTGGCCACCTAGACCATAGGCACATCGTGCTGTTGTAGAGTTTCTCTGATTTTATCCTTCCATCTTGTTCTTGGTCTACCTCGTGCTCTACGTCCTTCTTCTCTTTCCATGTATGCTTTGTATGGTATGGTGTCACAATGCATTCTCTCTAAGTGGGCAACCCATTTCACTTGCTGTCTTCGTATGTAATCCAGAATTGGTTCTGTGCCGACTTTTTCTCCTATGATCTCATTCCTGATCTTATCTCTTATGGTCACTCCTACAGCCCTTCTCAGACATCTCATTTCCGTGGTTAGTAATTTTCTTTTATGGTTTGTTGTGAGTGACCATGTCTGGCACTGGTAGCACATAGTTGGAATAAATATGCTTTGAAAAAAAAATGTCTCTTTGTGCTGATTGGGATTGTCTTATGTTGTAAGAGGGGGGGGGGGGAGGGGGCTAGCTGTCCCAATACTTAGTTTGCTTTACTGCATCTAATGTTAACTTCTTTATCCAATTTCCCATCTTCGGTAAATGTAGTTCCCAGATATTTAAACTCATATGCCTGTTTAATGCCTTTGCACTCTATTGCTATGATTAGATCTGTCTTCTTTTTTCCTATTGACATTACGGTTCTTAATTTATAACGTACCCCAAACACGAAATCCCCGTGGGAAATCCACAGCTGACCTGACAGTCCATTATTTAAACGGGTGGAAATGTGCTGTTGTGTGTTTTTTTGTTTGAGCGTTCATCTAGTGTCTTCTAATCCTAACCCTAACCCTAACCCTAACCCTAACCCTAACCCTAAACTTGGCTGTAGATAAATTGCGAGAAACTACAACCTGAACACCTTAGAATTTATTGGGAATGTCTCCCGTGACGTTGTCGTGACGTCAGGGGTAATTATAAATTAAGTACCGACATTACTTCTGTCTTTTCAGTGTTGATTCTCATATTATTTGTTTTACATTCTTCATTCATAGATGTTAGATGTTATTGCAATTTCATGCTGTATCTGCTATCAAGGCCTGGTCATCTGCAAAGAGTAATTCGTTGATCTTACTAACATTTTCATTTATGGGCTTGGCATTCTTCCATATACTGTCGATGTAGGTGATAAGACACACCCCTGATTTCTCCAGATGTTACTGTGAATGGATGCGATGTTCCCTGATTTATTCTAACTACATTTCTACAATCCCTGTATAAACTTTTGCACACTTAGATGAGGTGTTCGCTTACTCCATATCTTGCGATTACTTTCCATAATAATTGTCGACTCTGTCAAATGCCTTCTCCCGGTCTGCGAATGCCACAAATGAGTTCTTATTGTATTCAATGTTCTTTTCTATTACCTGTTTAAGTGTGAAGATTGCATCTGTGCAGCTTCTATTTCTCCTAAATCCCATCTGTTCTTCGGCCAGCTGTGGTTCTATCACTGGTCTCAGTCTTGTTTCTATTATCTTGGCATACATTTTGCCAACATGGCTTAAAAGAGAGATGCCTCGGTATTGACCGCATTCTCGTTTGCTTCCTTTGTTCTTCCACAATGGTATAACTATTGCATGTTGCCAATCAATAGGGGCAGTTTGTTGTACACATGCTGCATTAAATATTCTGTGAAGCCATCTGATGCTGCCTTTCACCTGCTGTTTGAATTATTTCTGTTGGTAATCTATCAGCTCCTGGTGCTTTATGTTTGGGAGACTGCTTAATGACTTTTTCTATTTCATCCATATGTATGTGTGGTTCTAACACTGTTGCTCTGTGCTCTACAGTTGTTCTTTCCCGATGATCTCCTAGAGGATTAAAGAGCTCATTTAAGTATTCCCTCCATTTTTCTGCTATCTCGTGTGGATCTATCAATGGCCTTCCTGTCTTATCCTTAATTATTTCAGTGGGGTTGTAGCTCTCATCTCTTTTCCGCATATTTTTAATTACTTAGAAAAATTTTATGCTGGCTGTTTTCCCATTTTCTGCTAATGACTCACCGAAACGTTACCAGGATGCTTGTTTTGCTTTTTTGACACTCCAGTTGGTTTCTCTCCTTTGCAGTCTATTTATATATATAAAAATCAATGTTTGTGTGTTTGTTTGTCCCCTTTAGTCTCGGAAACTATTGAACCGATTTAGCTGACATTTTTAGGATATGTTTGTTTTGATACCGGATGTTGAACCATCATGGTTTGAAATTCAACCTGTCACTGTTAGAGATAGGTGACCACAATTTATGCCATATTATTCGAAACTAATATTTATAATTTAAGTGATTTCTAATTATAGCCACGTTAGTAATTGCGCATGCGCCGTAGTCAGAACGCAAGGCTTCCGCCATTCGCCGGCGAGTTACGTGCAGCCAACGCCTTTTCTAATACATAGAGTAGGTAGTGGTACAGCAAACAAGACTATCTCTATATTTGCCACAATAACCATATAAAACACGATTTCTACTTTCTGTTTTTTTTTCAAACAACCTTCGAGGGGGGGGGGGGGGGGGGGGGGGGTGTACATCAAGAACTATCTCGACGTCAACGCAGACATTGACTGCGACATTAACTTCATTAACCGTGTTAGACACGTGCGATTTCTATTGTTGTGCCGTTTCATTAATATATCTGGAGTATCTGTCTACGAGAAAACAATTGCCTGCGGTTTTGAGTTGTGTTATAATCGGGACACAGTAGTAGGGACACACATCTCTAATAGTTAGTTCTCTTTTCGGTGCTCCGATTAAGTGGCTGCTTGGTCGAATGGTTAGAACACTGGGTTCCCGTGCACCAGGGTTCAAATCCGCAGTAGTTAATTTTTTTTTACCCGGGACTAAAATAATATCGTCAACTGCTCTGTTGTGGTGACAGCACTAGCAATGTTGATCTTAATACTAAAAATACAAAAAAAAAAAAAAAAAAGTAAATGGGAAAACCAGTTGATAATTAAATTTGACCATTTCGCATACTTTTGATTGCATTTTTAAACTTTCCGATTGCATGGCTACTCTGAAATTTCATAGCTTTCCATTTATTTTCATTTAGATTTAGTTATTTCATCTGCGTTGGAATTTTAAGCTGTGCTGTTTACCATAGCGTTCATTTCCTAATTATGTTTTTTTTTTTTTTTTTTTCCTGTGTTCATTTGCTTTTCAAGTGTTTGTTTTTTTCTCCCAACTACTTCAATGAGAGAAGAGTTGTCGATGAATGTAAGGGGGGGGGGGGGAGCAAACTATTAACTGAGAGAGCTTTAAGTCACAGTAACTGCTTTACCCACTTAAAGTAGCAGCAGCAGTAATAGTTGTGGTTGGGCTGTTACACCATAGTGCTCTCATGTGAAGACCGCCGGTAAGGTTATGGCGTTCTTCTGTCGGCAAGTGAAATTATACATCCTAACCTGACCAGTCTGTGGCGACAGCACTAGCCACGCGGAACCAAATCTTTTGGCTTACGACTCTCTGTCTACTCCGATGGTAACACAGATAGCAGTGACATTATTTTAGCTACTGTGGTGGTGGTCGTGGTAGTAGTTGTACTGGTACTTGAATGATGATGTGATAAATATTACACAAACCCCATTCACTACCTATTACAATTCCTGCTCCCCATTTTAGTCCGGATGGACAGGGATGTCAATGTCAGTTACAGCAACAACAAAATATCGCCAATAATGATTTTCAAATCCTTCGGAGAGGGAGAGAGCAGTAGTCGGTGGAAGAGGGGAGGAAAGGGGGTAATGACTTAAATTTAAGAGAACTTAAAGAGCTTTACACGTGATTTTCAAGTTCTCATTACCTAATTTGTTTATATTTTACTAACGCTACCTCCGCTTTTCTATTTTTTACCACTTACTTTGTTATTCACAAGTACAGTTGTAGCTTTACTTCCGTCCCCTATAAAAATACAAACAGCTTTAGCATGTGATAACCATTTTTGTTACTGTGCTAATAACACCATTTAAACGACCACTAATATAAAGACACAATTATAAGGTGCGTGTTCTAAAGTTGGAAAACCAGACTATCCCTATATCTGTGCAGAAAATGATTGCGACATTAACTATATTAGATACGTGCGATTTCCATTGTCTTTCTTTTCCAAAAAACCTTTGATGAGGGAGAGAGTAGTAGGTGGGTTTAGTTGTGGTGGGGGGCGGCGGGGATCAAAGACTATCTCTATATCTGAGCAGACAATGATTGTATTAGACACGTGCGATTTCTATTTTCTTTCATTTTCATTTAGCCAAACTATGCCACAGCAACGCGTGGCCGGGTACAGCTAGTAGTTTATATAATCTTCTTCTTTCTTTGATTTTAGCCACTGTTTATATAAGTCCATTTTCTTTTTAATTGCGTCTTTTACTTCTTCGCACCACCAAGGTGAATATTTGTTATTTCCCCGTCTGTTTCCACTCTTCCGTTTTCAACATAATTCTTCTGCAATACTAAGCATAGTGTTTTTATATTTACTCCATTCTTCCTCAATATTGCCAACTACATGTGGAAGTTGTTTGAATGCTGTCTCTACTTTCCGTTGTAACTGTTCTTTTACTCCTTCCTGTTTCAGATTTGCTATCTTGATGAGATCCTTGTTTCTGGTTAATTTCTTTCTGTGTTTCTTTAATGTAAGATGTTTTGCTGTTAACACAACTATTTTATGGTCAGTGTCACATAGACCATTAGGGATTGCTCTTGAATCAAGAATTCTCCTTCTTCCTTGAACTCTGGTAAGCATGGGGATGCTGGTTGAACGTGACAAATTTCTCGTCTTCCGATTGTTGAACAAGTGTATAATAATTTAGCCCTGTCCATTTCTCGATGTTGTCGTTGCAGGTTCTTCTTTGACCCACCCACTTTCTTCGACTACCACCTCATTGCCACAAAGTTCTCTGATGTACAGTCTTTGCAATCGAATCATGTCTCATCAATCATGTGACCCAAAACATACTAGCTTGTGACATTTCACCACCACCAAAAGAGGCCCAAGATGTCCTGCAAATTTTTTTTTTTTTGGGTTGTCTTTTCACATATTTGTTAGTTTTATGTTCTAAGTGCCCCAGTGAGAGTCCAAATCTCCCATCCGAATGAGAAAACATGCCAATACCAGTGATTTGTACATAATGATTTGTACTGCTATGTTGATTATAGATATGGTACATTTTCACACGGGTGAAGGGGAGTCTTTCTAGTCACACTCGATATCGCCATGGACTGTGAGTCCCATGCCCCTTCATAGCACAATATAACACCACATTATATATATATATATATATATATATATATATATATATATATATATATATAAAACATATTAATTACCACACAGTTTACTCTGCTATACGTTTACACCACTAAGCTACACATCTCAAACAAATACAACGGCAAACAATTAAACAAACATAGTTCACTTACACTTTCAAGTCCTCGAAGTCCTCCATCTCTGTGAGGGATATCCTATTGTAGCCACGCAACGCCATTTTGCTCTTCTGAGTGAGGTCTACTTGCAGCAAAATGTTTGCAGTCAGTTCAGATTAGGACCTTTCGAAAGGTCCTCACTGCAAAGGGGACTGACTTGTAAAGCACATCATCTCAGTTGGCTTGTGTACGTCCAGTAAGCAAAAACTGCTTGGTTGTCTTGTGAGAAGTTACTACAACTAGTATCATGCTTGTGGTGCAGGTAATAACGTTAGATGAAAAAGATCGAGGCAGATAACACAGTCTTGGACAGTTCCTCTTGAAACCATATTTCACAAACACTGCATGGTGCGTATATTTCAATGTAATATTTCCCGGTAAATTTGTTGGTGTTCAAGTTGAATTATTATTATTCTAATTATTTTTGAATAAAATAGATTGTTGGCGATACCTTGAAAACTATCAGCCAGTGAATTCCGTATTTGTGCGTTAATTATTTCTTTCCTTGATGAGGTAGATGTTGCAATATCCTATGGCACTTTGGTTTGTCAGCTAAACAAGGCTCACAATTTCTGTAAAGAAATTTAAAAAAAAAAAAAAAACATTAAAAATTCTGACGTTTGGTTGTCAAAATCTGTCTGAACATGAGACATATAAGAACACAATTTTTTAAACATGTGTTGTTTTTCTCTTCCTATCGACTGTTCATTAGGCAAAATAGATAAAATATGTTGACCATGTCAAGCGCCAGGTTGGATTGGAAAACATAATAGCAGATGGCGTGCTATCAGTAAAGAGGGTCAGTAGCCGACGCGCACGAAGATGGGTACATGATATAACTAACACTTTGAAAAAGAAGTTCACGAGGCGGGAGAGCTGGCGAGAAACAGAGTTTCTGTCAGGCAGACAAAAATGAGAGCGACTTTCTGCAGGAAGTCCTGCTACAAGATGTTTGTAATCAGTAAAAACCTAGACCGCAATAGTCAAAATATGCTTGTTACCGTGGGAACCTCATTGTAGAGAAAACAAGAATAGATCCACTGCCTCAACAACAAGCATGTCAAAGGAGTTGACTAATTGGGGACTTTCCTTAGAAGTCGGAGTGAATCTGCCCGAGCAGCACGGAACAGTCAAATGCACATGAATAAGCCAGTAAAATGTATGTGCACGCAAAATTCAGACCCAGGGACAAAGCAAAAGTCCAAATAGACGAAAACCTGGACTTTCTAATAGAGCTTACAGACGGTGAACAAAGATTTTTTTTTTTAAAGTTAAAAATAGGCTTTAACTCTCAGTGTAAACGTAATCCTACAGATTAGTATTTGTCACCCATATTGTTGCCTGCTCCACCGGCGTTTAGTGGAACACATTTCAGATTTCCGTGATATCATTTACAGCGATAAATGACAATCAATTTCATGGTTCTAATATTTCTTAGTTATGAGCCCTTCAGTGGGACTTGAAAAGTATATTATCTAAGGTAGATAAGAGAATAAGATGCGGTCGCTCAGGCAACAGCTATCTAGGGCTTCTAGTATATCAGATACAGGTTTTATGGTATGATCTTTTAGTCCAGCAGAGGTAGAGTTGTTAGTGAATAGCAAACGATCAGAAAATTTAGGGTATGTTGTTTAAAGACGAAGG
>CAJHNH020003782.1:22500-57481 GCA_905116865.2 Candidula unifasciata
AATGAGTGTGGGCACAGCATACTATATGCCTCAAGCTAAAGTGAACTTTTTGACGAAATGTTTCTTAGTGATTACAACTCACGGAAACAGCTGAGCTCAAAAGTAACTGAAGTGTTGTTTAATCCACAACTCTAGCCAACCGGACAGCATATTACAAAGTAAAAGACAGTGGGGGAAAACCGTGTAAGATGTGAAAAACTGCACGAGCTAACTTACATTTACTGCTACTTTGATTGTTTACACAGACGAATCAGTGTCAAGAGGCAAAATAAGTGCTTGGGGTTTCTTATTCTTACTAAAAGTTAATGGTCGACGCTTGGTGCAGGAGAGCCTAGCATATGATACCACATCATCCAGCTTAAGAATGGAGGTGCAGGCGGTCACTGCAGCTTTCCGCTGGTTAGAGAACACCCACACACACACACACACACACACACACACACACACACACACATACACACATCGTGATTGTAACTGACTCAGAAAGCATGCAAAGGAAGGCCAGGACAGGCATGCTTCGTGCACAAGGACATGCTTCACTGCAGAGGACACAGGTGAGGAGTAATGTCTGGATTTTTCACCCGGATACGCCCGTGTGTTGGGAAATGAACAGGCGGACAGACTGGCTAGCTCTGCACAACTTGGTGGAACACTGATGAATGATAAGGCAGACCTGGTTAGTGCCTTGTGGGAGAGCGTGTACAGTTCGGAGGAGCTAAAATCTGGTGAGATAGATGCAGCCGTGAGTGACGAGAGGTTCTGGCAGATGCTCGAGGCTCAGAGAAAAGGCAAGACAGACGTTCAATAGGAACGCTACTGGCACCATTAGTATCGGAATTCTTCACTGGCTGCTGAGGATGGTGACGAAGCGCTTGTGGGAATGTACCAAGTGCTGTGATGTCGGTTCTTGAATCAAATCAACTCTACTGCAACTTTCTCTCTAGGTATTTACAGACATAATATTGTGCTACAGTGCGTTTTGAAAGTCGTGACCACAAACTTTAACATAGCTGTTAGTTACTCTTTAGATATGACAACAATTTAAACTTACTGCATAATAAACAAGCAGTCAGTGAGTTAAAGTTAGTTGCAAATCCTTAAAAGCATTCGTTTTCAACCTTTTTCATGCTCGTGCGCATTCAAACTGCTGCCGCTAGCAGTCTCCAGTTATACTTATATTTGCGCCAATTGTTTGACTAATATTTGGGTATGTTTACCAGATTACAGGCTCTGTGTCCCTAAGCAAATAGATTGTCCTCTCCTTCTCGTTTGGGTTCAATTGTTCCTTGTGGCATCCCTCTTAATATATGGTAAAACTCCCCAACCCTAGCCCATCCCCCCCCCCCCCCCCCCCCCCCCCCCCCTTACTTTCCAACAAGCCAACTTCAAAAAATGATAAGAATAAACGGTGGAAAAAAAACAAGTTTCACGCACTGTTAAAAAAACGGTGTTATCAGATTAATGAAATTTGTGATCGTAGATGTATAAAACGCCCAAGGCTTTCTTTCTTTGGGGGGAAAAGGGGGGGGGGGGGGGGGAGAGAGGTGGTTTAAATGTATATTTACTTTTTATTTTAAATACCTAAATTTAAAGAAAATGGTAATATAAAATAACAGATTACCACAACTACAAATTAAATTTCAAAATCGCTCGACTCCCTCCTTAAACTTCCTTGTACCTACTAGGTGGACGCGCTCCCTATGTGGGAAACAACTGCTTTGAAGGATTTTGCACAACACCACAGTAATAGCTGGTATTTGTAATTTTACTAGGTTGTTTTATGTCCTGTAATTTGTCATTACTTACTGAACAGTCAGCTCTCGATACTATTGCCGAAAACTAGGCAGTTCGATTTGTCGGTAAATAGCATGTAGAACCGGGTATTTCGAAACTACAAACTGCTTTGGTAATCCAAGACACAGACGCTGACGTCGATGTTAGTCAGTAGTTTTTACAAATTATTAAATACAAGTCGACACAGGATTATAAATAGCTATATGTCAGTTAGCTTCTGATAATCATTAGAAAAAGAAAAAGTAAAGTTAATGGTCTTAAGGAAAATATTTACCAGTTGTTACAATAATCAAACTGAACCCAGAAATACACTAACAGTAATGCCACACATATGTGTTCTTGCCGTGATCGCTTCGACATACTTAGTCTTTACTGAGTTTTCATTGCCGTTTAAGATGTTCTTTATGCATTCTCACATGAACAAAAATTGTTCTGATGAAAATCCAAAATTTCTCTATAACTATTTTAATCTCAAGAAACGTGTGGTTTTGTATAATGACTTCCACACATTGCGTACTGTCTTCTCGAAATGTTTACATTTTGTCATAGATTAGTAAAGAAATTTACCTTCCTCAGTGACCACTTCTTCTTCTTCTTCTATTTCTTCTTCTTCTTCTTCTTCTTCTTCTTCTTCTTCTTCTTCTTCTTCTTCTTCTTCTTCTTCTTCTTCTTCTTCTTCTTCTTCTTCTTCTTCTTCTTCTTCTTCTTCTTCTTCTTCTTCTTCTTCTTCTTCTTCTTCTTCTTCTTCTTTTTCTTCCTCTTCTTCATTCTCCTCTTTTTCTTCTTCTTCTTTTCCTCCTCCTCGTCTTCTTTTGTCGTCTCACCGATACCAGGTTGAACACCAGTGTTTTTTTTAATAATTTGTCCTGCGCTTCTCTATTGGTTTGGCTGATGGATTTGTTCATGTTTTTACAGGTTTCGGCTTCACCATTTATCCATTTCTTCCTGTCGCCCTCCTCACAGATTTTCTTGCTGCATTCCCACTAGATGGTTCAATCGTTTATTTATTTCTCTGTCAATATAATCAAGACATGGGCCTATTCCAGCTTTCTCTCTAATGCTGGTATTCATAACCCTGTCTCATCTAGTGTTGCCAGTGACATTGCTGAGACATGTAGATATTTTCTGTTTTAGTGCTCTATTTATTGTCCATTTTTGGCACTGATATCACAAAGTAGAGATCAAGATGCTATTTATCATTTATTGTTTTGCTGGAAGAAAGACATGTAGGTGTCTAAGCAGTGGGGCTAACTGGCAGATGACAGAGTTTACTTTGTGTACTCTGGCACGTGACTACGCCTGCTGCGAAATTCAACTGTTGACTGAATAAGGCTGCGTCTTGTCGTAGTTCTGTTTATCTCTGCTATGGAAATCTTTTAAGGATTGAAACAGTTAGAAGCCCAAGACATGTGAATTCTACAATAACTTCATGCTGAAAGGTTAAATAAATAACGCCGCTGACTCATCAAGTACATGGTGCTCAATCTTTATGTTTACAGATAAACAGTCACTCAATGGGCGAAGTTGTTTTTCGGTATCAGGCTGGTCGCCTTCACTTCCATACATTCCCTTCTGACTATTGTCGCCTGCGTTGATCTAGTAACTCAGGATTATAATAGACAATTTTTCCCATAGACCTGCAGTTCGCAATCTGCGAATCGCAACCCTTTTGAGGGTCGAACGAATCTTTCACATGTGTCGCCAAAGACCTTCGGAAAACACATATTCCCTGAAGTTATAAAGTAGAAATGAAAATAATTGTAAGGCTGGGAACGGTCACATGAGTAACCGTATTAAAGTGTCGCGACATTAGGAGGGTTGAGAGCCACTGCAATAGGCCTTCATAAACCAGTTCTTTGGGGAAGGCATCATGTGATATTTTGCATCTCGTCCCATCGCTGTTGAGAGTATGCGTGCATCGTACTATTACCGTACTATTAGTAACCGATAGCTCTCACAGGCTAGAGTTTTTTGCACGAGTGTTGTAAACATGGAGCGAACGTTTTTTGTTCTCCCACCTCGCTATGTTTCCAAACACACCCCCTCCCCCTTTTTTCCCCTTTGCAATGTTCTTTCCCCTCGCTATGTTAATACTGTTAACAAGCTGTACGTTCTAGCCAAGAGTAATGGTTCCTGTTTTTAAAACTGCCATCACTGACTGTATTTACCACTTTTGTGGTGTATGCAAGCAGGGGTCATTGAGTCTGTGGATTTAGGGCCGCATAGCTGGTGCTGTCGACACGGACTGTGTAGGTAGGGATTTTTTTCTTACACCTCGATAGATTTTTTAAAAATACACAACCTCACCACTGAATGGAACCCGGGCTTTCCCGCATGAGAGTCTAGCGTTATTAACAGTCCAGAAAGCCGCTCCTCGTAATATACGGTCAACAGTTAAAAAAAAAAAAATCATCATTTACAAGAAAATAGTAAAACAATGAATTTGTCTTCTGCGATCAAACGTGCAAACGAAGATTACATCTATCACGTTCACTTTTCACCACTAGTCACTAATTTCCTATTGAAAATATATACTAAAAACTAGCCAGGTTTACAAAAATTCCGCATTACATTCCGTCCAATATTACACGTCCGTCGTTTCTTCGCCTGCTGTGCATCACCAGTCCATCAAGATTTATTGTACCAATTTGGGTCCAACAGTCAAGAGATATTTTTTCCAGAATCCTCACTTAATTGTGGCCCAATCTATCTTTCACAAAGACCAGACTAATTTCGAGTGATTCCGTCTACAACAAGGACTATACCAATTACTCGGTTGATTTCTTTCAAGCTCGGCCGTAACGCTTGTAAACTGAAGTGATCTGTCAGTCTGCATTGTCATTTATCTTATTTGTGTTACTTATCTCCTCACTTGGCCTACACTTTGATTTGGTAAACGGACCTTTTGGTCTCGTATACATGATGCTAGGGCTCGAATTGTATCAGACCATTGGGCACTTAAGTGGCTTTTGCGGTCAACATCACGCCGATAGCGGTGACTTCTCAGTACATTGCTCCCTGTATGGGTTCCTGGATCCCCATTGTGGAGAAAACACGAACAGACCCACTCCCTGCCCAACAAGCATGTAGTAGTAAGAGTCGCCTAGTTGGGGGTTTCCTTTAAAGTCAGAGTGCCTCTGCCTGAGAGGTAAGGAACCAAAAGTCTACATGCAAATGAGTCAGATCTGTAACATGGATGTGAGCGCAAGACTCAGATTCTGGAACAAATCTCAAATCCAGAGGTGGACGAACAACCATAACTCGTCGCCGGATTTTGCAGCCTGGTGAAAGCTAAAAAGAAGAAGAGTACATTTCCTTGAATCCTCGTAAGGCTAAGTCGACCGGGGAGCCAATGTTTTTTGTTAAAAAAAAGTGACCTCTTTCGAGTAAACATGGAATGATTAACATTTGAATTATACATATAAGCATACCACGTTTACTCTAAGTAAGAATGGAGGTCTCCCTAGTTATGTAGTTAGGCCGTATGCCAAGTGTTAATGAATTCATTTCAATGGACGCGATGTTCCATCTTGGAGTGCAATGGTGTGTGTTAGTGTTTGTGTAAAAAAAAAATAATAATAAAGGACTCCTTTCCCACGCCTTTAGGCGTATAAACATTTAGAACTTAATTTTAAACACCAATCGGTGAGAGTTATGGTCAACAACATGCCGGCTGCCTTTACTTCACAGGACTTTATGTTCTACACGTTTAAAAGGTTTCTTCGACATTGAGTCACTATCATGGTCATCCCCTCGTGGGATGCAGTTTTTTTGGAATTACAAGCTCTACTCTGGCTCTTGCCAGGCGCCGCAATATAACCCGGCAATAAAAATGGTCTAATGGCTGAACGCGTTTTCTAGGACCTCTCTACGGGTGATCCTCATCTACATGGTGGACACTTTGTGTCATCGGGTGTTTATCGCTTGTGTGATGTCCTGGTGGGGTAAAAGAAGATAGATATAAAGATTAGAGTCACGAGTCGTTTTGTGTGTGTGTGTGTGTGTGTGTGTGTGTGTGTGTTCGAAGAATGCCCTGCTTCGTTCGGATTTGCACCCAAGACTTTTGAATCAGCAGGTGAACATTCACAAGGTATGAAATAGAAAAAAAAAATATCATTAAGGCTAACAGGCGAAGAGGTCGTCGCTGGTGTAAAGGAGTTCTTTTAATGTTCTAGCATTATCCTTGTTTAATTTATCGGATTAGGCTGTAACAATTATTGGGTTACATTGGTGGTTAACGAGGAAAGAACAAAATTAGTTACGCCAAATTGTATTGCACGAAATTCGATATTTTACCGCAGAGTGGCTGGTCGCTCGCTAAATCACTGCATAAAGTACGAAACCTCTAGCCCCGGAAACTATCCAAAGGATTCTTCAAAACATGCGCATTGACAATCAGAATCTATCCCACAATCCACAGAGTGGGAGGTGGTCGCAATTTCAGGGAAAATGTCATGAAATAGGTTGTCCACTTAAAAGTATTCCATAACAAACCCTATGGAGAGAAACATGCAAACTAGAGTTTAAATCCTGACAAATCTGAAGATGAATATCCAACAAGAAAGAGCAAGAAAGTATACAACGCAGAATAGCCACTCTCAGGTATATTGATGAAGAATACCCACAAGAACCATAGGTTTGAGTTCATACAGATGGGTCAGCACAAAAAGCAGCTAGAAATGGAGGTCCGGGAAAGTACATATAATTCCTAGATGGTACTAGGATAAGTCGAGCATGCCAACCGAGAAGTACTGCCAACACGGTGGTTCAAAAACCCAGGCTATCAAGATAGCATCAGATAATCTGCTAAACACCAACCTTGGCTTACAGTCTATGGTAATGCTGACAGATGCAAAATCCGTACTTGAGGCACTCCAGTCTGGGAATCTACTAGAATTGCAAACACTGCTGATACAAGTGGGCAGTGGTTACAGTCTCATTCTAGAGTGCCTGGAAATGAGAGAGCTGATTATTTGGCAGGAGAACGTGAGACCCGGTGTACCAGTTACATACCACAAAAAGAAACAGATAATTAAATTGATCAGGAAACCACGAGCTCCAAGCACAAGACCACTTTTTTATTATGGACAGATAAGAACAAGTCTTTATTCTTCGCTGTAGAACAGGGGACAACCAATTACGCAACAACATGTACACAAAGTAAAGTCAAGACAGGCGTATCAGCCATGCGCACTTGTAGAAAGGCGCCTCAGACAGCCGAACATGTACTCAAGAACTGCACAGAATAAGACACATTAAGGCAACCTTAAGGAATTTATGTCCTGGGGAAGTAAAGAGAGATGGCGTAATGATGACAACTTAACCCACCTAGTGCCGTTTGATCTGTAAAAATGTAAGTGCTTTTCCCATATGCCCGATGTGCCTAAAAGCGTGAAAAGGGATCTTTACTTAGTTTACTTATTTAAGGCAACCTTTTGTTAATAAAGAACAAAAGTGGGACGTAAGCTCTACGCACCACTGAATAAACTAAAGACGACAGTGACATTTTTACAAGAGGCAAAATTGTAGATACAGACAGACGAGCTAAAGAAGAAGAAGGGGATATGTAAGTGCAAAGCTATTTCACTGATACAAAAACCATGGTGTTTTGAAATAAACTAGGAAGTATAAGGTGACGCTAAATACCATACCTAAGTATACTGAAAAACCAGAGCTTAAAATCTAAACAAGACTGTTATTTCAATATCAATATTCACAATTTTAAAAAGTGATTGATAGTTGTATTAGTCTACATGGACGTTGCTGTCAAATTACAGATAGCTTCAAATGATTCCAGGCTGGCATCGAGAAATGAACGTGGGCGGTATACTCAAGATGTGGAGTCAATTCCACTTAGAAGCAAACAGCCAGTGCAAAACCTACTCCAAAGATGCCAAATGTTTTTCAGTGTGATCAACGACCAAACCATCTATGAACGCAGACACCACTGATTTGATGTTTCTGCCAACATCAATTAATTTGAGAGTTTGACGTGTTTGCCAGTCCTGCACCGTTTCGCATTTACTCACTCTCTGGTAAAAAGAAAAACTGTTTTAAACTTAAACAGGGTTTTATAAAAAGAAATTTCAAGTGTACTGTTTATGTTTAGAGCATATTTGAGCATCTCTTTGAAAATTAAAAACACATTGTTGTATTCCATAATTATATCTGGTTTGATTTTACATAATTCGAATATTTCTTTTTTGTATTTTTTCCCCATCTTAGACTTTTTTTTTTTTTTTTTCTAAAAATATTAACCCCTTTACAGGTCTAGTGGCTGCTGTGGAATTTATTTTGTACTTGATAGTGTCTGTTATTTCAAAAGAAAGCTCCCCCGTATGGGTTCCGGGGCCCGATTATAGGGAAAACAAGAATAGACCCACTGCCTACTCAAAAGCATGTCGTAAGAGTCCATTAATTGGGAGCTTCCTTCGAAGTCGAAGTGCGTTTGCCAGAGAGGGAAAGAACCAGCAGTCTTTACACAGATGTCAGATCTTTCAAATGGATGCACACGCAGCACTCAGGTTTTGGAGCAGGACTGCAGTCCAGAAGTGGACGAACAATCAGAACTTTAAACAAGAGTTTACAGCTGGTGAACGTAAAGAAGAAGAAAGGGTAGCTGGGTGGAATTTTCGAACAAACTTAACTTTTAAAAAAGGAATGTTCCTAAATTGAAACTGTAAATAAAGGTAATATTTGAATACATACCTTGACCAAAATGGTGACACAGAAAATAGACGCTGTGGGAGGAATGAGGATTTAGGGAGATTTTTGTTTGTAAGGTGAGTTATCTTCGGTGATAACATCCGTGCCAGTGTTTTTTTTTATTGTATTCGTCCACCACCACTTGTAGAAGGTTTCGAGCCACTAGTTTTTTACTGCCAGCTTTCCAAACGTACCACTGAGCTCTGTTGCCTTTATTGTGTATCTGCCATTTTTAATGTTTCCTAAATGTTCGATAATGTTCGAATTCTTGGAATCCAAGGCAAGAAAAATAATGGAAACTAACATGTAACTTTTAAAAGGAATGTTCCTATGAAACTAGGGCTCTATCAGTGGTGACACCACTTAGGGAGACTATTGTTTCAGTTATCTTCAACATACGTGCCTTCTGGCTTTTTCGAACACTAGTTTTTTACTGGCTTTCAAAGCGTTTTTGAATTTCAAAAAGTGCTAATAACATGCCTGTTATCTTCCAGCTTTCCAACTTCTGGCGTTTTTCTCCGCCCTCAAAAATCCTTCTAGCGTTTCTGTAAAAAAATTATTTCTTCCTTCTGTTGCTGGCAAATGTGCCGAATCTCTTGCCATGTCAGCTCAGTAGTGTGATCGGTACGTGCCAGGTGTTCGGTTTCCACGACGGTGTTTGGAAATCCTGGAAAAAATGTATTTGAAAAGTATGTTCGGATTTCAGGTTGTTCGAGTTTTGAGGCGTTCAAAGTCCGATGTTAACTGTTAAAGTTCGTTGCGTATCCTTTACAAGGGCGTTGCAGAACCAACTCCATCATTTTTTGGCTGTTGTTGGTTTTCTAGGCAAATTGTATATTTAGTGGTTTGCTATTGCCCCCTGCACAGTCAGCTCCCGGTACCACTGTCGAAACCAACACATGACACAACGTCCGCAGCTGGAAAGGAACACGGGACCCCAGCATTGCCAAGCTCGTTCTCACGCCTAAGCCACAAGTTAACTGTACTTCCTTCCAAATGTCTTGTCCAGACCTTTATATTCCTGTACTTTCCTAAAGTAATGATGGTGATGATGATGATGATGAAGATTTAAAGAAATTGTGTTTTCTTTAGATTTCCCCAACCCCCTCGCCCCCTTGCCCCCTCCCCCTTATTTCACCCATCAGTTACAAAAAAAAGCAGCCTCTCAGTTTGTTCCGCGACGAATTCACCACCATAACTTTGCGAGCTACACACCTCCTCTAAGCGATTATAGTGTTATAACATAAATATTATTTCTTCTTTAAACCCGCCCACAGAAAAAAAGCGATATCGATAAAACTAGATGATCGGGTGAAATATTTCCTTCCCTGACAATGAATGAACGCGTTTCCCCGCAACACGAACAGAAATGCTTTTTGCTCCCGAATTATCTCCACTTTTTTTCTCTGGCACAATGAGCAGATTCCTTTGATAGCCACGATTTTTTTTCTTTAGCCAAGGCAGAGTCAGATGGCTGTTACCTGCAAGGGATGGCCGATTAATGGAATAGAATGGCATTCAACCTCAGGAACGTTAGCTATCAGAGTTCGTTGGAACTCATAGTAAAGTTATCGCGCTGCCTAGATAGGCTTATCTGAATATCGTGGGTGTGTAGCTGACTCATGGGCATTGACTCAAACACTGAAATACTTTGGCAAATTAAACTCTATTATGTTTTGGACAGCACAGGTTTGGAGGGCAGGGGGTAATTTACTGAAACTCAATTAGGAGTCCACCAGCGTTAGGATGGACAACGGATATGAAGGTCACCCTAAACATGAAAGGTCACGACGTAGGAAAATCAACAAGCGATACGGTGACTTTCCAGTAAAAGTCTTGCTTTAAAATTATAATAGGGAGGAATAATACGATGATATGAAACCACAAAGAAGTAATTGTCTTCAGTTAGGCATAATACATTGTTTGCTAAGTAAATCAATTTTTAAAACTAAATATTAAAAATAAATTTTGTCAGTAGGATGTAGAGAAAGAGGGCGGAGCCGGCTCTCCCTGATAAAATAAGGAACATGCTAGGGAACAGGCAAAATAGACGAACCCCGACCGATTTGTGGCTAATATTATTCGGCCTATAGAGTGTTGACTAACAGAGTACGTTATAACACACACTTCCTCAAATAGGCTTGCGCCTGTTTGATAAGGCTCGTAGTTACTGAGAATCTTTTTGGACAATGCTTAAGCATAGAAAGTCTACACTTATTCTTTGGTCTGTAAGAACGAACTGGTGTAAGGTGAGTGAATGGCATTCTACCCCATAAGGACCCCTCAACGAGTGACGAACACCTAGTGACACAAAGTGCCATCATTTAGAGGAGAATCACTCGGGTACAAGCCCCAGAAACCCCGTTCAACTATTCTGTTGTATTATGGCCCCCGAATACAGCCAGGGTGGGGCTTTAAAAAAACAAAACGGCGTCCCACACTAGGGCGTAAGGTGATTGTTATTGCAAATGAAATGGTTCCCATGCATACATGCATCGCACGTCACGAAAATATCAGCTGTGGTTACAAGTTATATTTCTTGTTGTTTACCTTTATTTTGTTACTGTTTGTGAGAGGCTGTCAAGACTCTAAGAGTTGTCATGAGTTCGAGAATACAAGGTCAGAGTTGTCGTGAGGTGAGCAGCCACCCCTACACAATGGACGAGTCGTGACTTTGACTTCCCTCGCGCTCAGTCAAATTTCAAACTTAAACCTGTCCGGAAAGGTATATAGTCCCCTTTTATATTTATATTTATACCTTTATCTGGTATTATACTAATTTCTAGACCCTCTAGTTGCTTTGATAAATCTTCATTTTCAAACTTGCAACTGTAGGTTGACGATTTCTGGTAATTTATTTAGAAATTCCTGTAAACCGGTTTACTGCTTGGGCAGGAATACAGGGGATTTCTTTCCAAGAGACGCTAAGTTTGATTTTGAAAAAACATTATTTCGCCTGATCCCAAAGTGTCAAGACGTGAATACAGTCTATTTAGAAATTGGCGCATTCAAAGTTCCATTTCTATCTTGGAAGATTTCCTAAGCTTGGGTAAGTTGATTATAGTTTACCAGTACCATAATTGATGTCTTTTTAAAGTTGGCCACTGCTGCAGAGAGGGCAGAGTCAGCTGTGTGATCGCACAGAGTTCGACCTTTCTTGATGTCCAGAGATCAGGCTCCGAACATTGGACCTTTCCCTGTACAGACTAATTATTTGGTGCTCTACATAACCCACACCATTTGTAAAGATATTAAACCCTACAAGTAATTATTCTCTGACCAGTCAAACAAAGTTTTGGCCGCATAAGAGAAATAAGGAATCTAGGTCATCTTTAACCGGCGAAATACTGTGCCGTCAGGGCTAGGCGCTCTGAGTCAATGGTGTGTTTGACACAGATTCAGTGGGTGTGTAGTGAACGGCCTGTGGTGACGGAATATATATAGGTACTAACTATAAACATGGTATGTCTGCGAGTGCAGATGTGAGGGTGGACAGAGGATGATCTATGTGTGGTATTGTCTATCTATCTCCACCATATACCTTGTTTTCTATCTGTTGCACTAGTTTACAGACAGATAAATGAAAGGAGACATTGTCTCCTGTTCTTGAGAGTTACACTCTGAGGAATGGAGAAAGGTGGCAGAGGTGGGAGAGAGCTGGTGTGTGAATAAGGTTGATTACTAATTATGAGTTCTTTCCTGACAGGATGATACCTCCTTAGAGATCAGGCGGACGAATAACAGTCCAGCCAACAACCACCAGCCTATACTATTCTGTGCACCAAGCAGATCCAAAAGTCATGTATACTGTGCCACTACCTCAACAGGGCAAGAGCTTGTTTGTGAGTTCTAGGACCAGTGGACAATTGCAGACACCTATGTCATCAATCCAGAGAACCAGTCTTCAAGAGCTTTGTTGGGCTATTATGCATTTGTTGTGTCATTACCTGTGAGACCGGCAGCGGGCATCACAGTCTCCAAGAGCTTTGGTGGGCTCCCATGCAGTCCTTGTGTCCTCGTTTGTGACAGTCAGCTTGTACCAGATCAAGTCGAGGCCCAACTACTGATTAAGTCAACTACAGTCGAATCACCATGGACCGAGGGGAGCATTGACCTACGAACTGGGCTAAGTCATCTTTTATTCACATTACATGCTCTTTTCCCACAGCACCTTATAAGTCAGATGATCAACTTATGTACACCTCAAGGCTAAATCTGGCTGCTTCAATATCTGGGTTGTGTCATTGTTTCCTGAGCTCCATTCACTGACTCTTGTTTGTCAATTCATTATTATATGTATATATTGTACTGATTACATGCACAAATTTTCATGGCTGACTTGGGTGTCCCTATTTCACCATTCTAACTGTCTAGCTTTGATGTTTGTGTGAGTAATAAGTGTTATTTGTGTTAACATGGCTATGATAGTATACTATCATAACCTAGGGGCTTCCTTTTTATAGTAGTGGGGGTGTCCAGCCAAGTGTGCCTAGGAATAATATATATTTTGTAGTGCCAAAACTTGAGTTGCCCTACTCCTGAAATAAGTTGAGCCTATATTGGCCACGGGGCTTCCCTTAGACCAATACGAGCCAACGACTCCACATAATTATTTCAGAGTGCTGTTGGTTCTTAAGGAGAAATCCTTAAATCAGGCACGCGACAGGAGCGATATCTGACAAGAGTGGAGAGAAAAAAGTGCTTGTATTAGTAAAGTAAAGACCTATATTAACGACTAGACGCTCGCCTGCTGATCGAAGGTCGTCGGTTCAAACCGAAAGGAGACGGAATTTGAAAAAAAAGGCTTAATTGGCTCCCATGTCGACCTAGTCGTAATTGGGTACTGTGTAAGGTCATGGGAAGTAAACACGATCTGTGGGATTTAGGGCACATAGTCAAAACAGATACTGGAAGCAGGGAGATTTTGTAATCCTTGTATGGCAATTTGCCTCTGCCAGTGGGGGACAGTAGTCCAGGGGAAAAAAAACGTTACCGTCAAAGTGTAGATATTGAATTTAAAAAAAAGGAAACATAATACCCACGGTTCTCAATGAAACACAAAGGCACCTGCAAGAGGGATGGAACAGGGATCTCTGTGGCTAAATGAAGAAAATGCTTTATAATAGATCAGAATATCATGGTTTGTTTCTCTAGCTATGTAGTTTTGATTTATGAAAATCCGTTGGGGATTGTCGCTGGATTCGCGGAGTTAGGACTTTTTGCGACGCTCTCTGCAGGCGGCTATAAATCCTACGGAGACAGAACCACAGGGGATGAAGCCCGGTGCATTGAAGTCGACCCTTTTAATTGTAAGCCTCACAAGTTTTAGCATAGTTGTGCTATAACAACACAGAAACGAAGTGTCTTAATCTTTTTGACAGCAGCTATGGCGGTCGATACTAACCAAATGTTTTTGGTGAAGACATCTAGCGAAATGGTTCCTTATTTACTTGTATAGATAAGTTCTTAGTAAAAGATAAGACTCAGTTTAATCTAAATAGGCATACGATATTTTATTAAGACTCCTTTGAGCACTTTCTCTTTTATGAATGTTGTTTGTTAAAACAGAATACGAGCTTGGTTGTATTGTTTCCCTTAACCCGGTCTTCCCCCTTGATTCTTTCTTGTTCCTCTTAATTGTTTCGTTTCCTTGACGTACTTTTTTGTTTTTTCGATAGCGTGTCCAAAGATGGTGGTTTTGTGCTCCCTCTGATGCGGGTAATCATCGGTTATCTTTTTGAGTTAACTGCTTTCGAGATATCTGCATTATTCTTTTGAAATGTCCACGATGTTATCATCTTCTTTTAATTTTTAAAATTTGTAAAATTCACCACAGCTTTCACTAAATCTTTTACTAATCAGTTGATTAGCCATGAGTCACATTGTCTTCTTCTTTGTTCACCGGATGTAAGTTCTGGCAGAAAGTCCTGTATGCTTGTCCTTTTGGACTTTGGCTTTGTGCCAGGGTTTGAGTTGTGCATGTACATCTGTTTCTCTTGTTTATTTGTGTGCAGCTAGTTGTTCCTCATCACTGGGGCATATTTGCTCCGACTTCAAAGGAGGTCTCCAATTAGTTGCCTTTTATAACATGCTTGCTTAGGAGGCAATGGGTCTATTCTTGTTTTTCCTAAAATGGGACCCTGCAACCAATACAGGAAAGTTACACTGAATAAGCTGAAATGTTGAAATATTTTATCTTCTTCTTTCGTTCGCTTCAAATAAATTATCTATATCTGCAGTGTTGCTCTAGTACGCACTTCACTGTCTTTTGTAATTTACTCAGTGACCCGTAAAGTTTGACTTAATTGGGGTTTTTTTACTTTAAACTCTCTCTCTCTCTCTCTCTGTTCCAGTGAATGATTTGCGACTAGGTCTATTTGCAGATATACGTATATTTCCTACAGCGTTTGTGCGTGGCATCCTGATTTTACGGTGCGCCTCCTGACGGGTTGCCTCCGACTTCAGCAAATATTTAATTAAATACTATGTCCTATAATGTTCTCTGTTAACGCCGTAAGTTGGGCAGCGCTTGCAATCCTGATATCCCAGATTGTGCCTACAGTTTTGGATGGAGGTGCGCATTGGGGAGGACACTAATAAGAGACCACGAAACCTGAAAACTGTATGCCATGGCAGGGCTGAATAGATCCTTAGCGCTGGTTGGGAAAGTGGTCTATTAAGGAATCTGAGATAAGGTGACAGGCATAGCACAGATCTTTAGATCAAACAGCTTCTTTATCCTGCCTCGTTGCAACAACAACAAAACGCATTTAGTATAACCTTTCCACTGGAGTAAACACGGCAGGCCGAAGTGGTGATTTTCATTGGCAAAATATGGTCTCTACAAAACTGCATAGGATGTGTGCTATGGAAAGGAGGAACTTCATCCCTGCGGCAATAATTTCACACGGACTCGTCAGAGTTTTGCTCTTTGCAGATAATGTTACAATGAGAAAGCACTCAGAGTTCACTAAGTGCACTAGCTGATAGTCTCTTTTGTTGGAGACAATCAGCAAGGAGAAAACAAGCATAATGTTGAATGGTACTATTGACAGACTTGTGCTCGTTGGTGGTGAATTACCAGAGATGGTCTACCTTTTGACATACCTGGGATCCCCAGTCAAAATCAGTCACGGACAAAGACATCGACACTCGGTTATGTAAGTCAACGACAAGAAAAATGCCAGAGAATAGAAAGCTCACGGTAAAAATATCATTTATGTGTATCAAATTTGTGCCCTTAGCTCTTTTACTTGCACCAGGTGAATTGGTTTAATGATTTTCGTATTGGATGCCTATGTGTCAAAGCAAAATTGCAAGCGCTTATGCATCACAGATATTTCCTCAATGCTCGAATTTCAAAGACTCAGATGGCTAGGACAGACACCCTTGGACGATCGGATATTGTATAATCTCTAGGGACATCATCTATGGTAAACTACAGATAGCGTCAAAGATGTCGGGGTCAGAGCCTAGTGGGATTTAAAGATGTTCAATCAGGACATAAAGGAGACATCTCGTATGTTGAGGTGGATTCTGAAAATGGAATGGCACAGATCACATAGTATGGAATGGGGGGAATTAGGAAAGGAATAGAGACAAATGAGAAATAAATTGACCGATATGTGAGGAGGTATCTAAGAAAGAAAAAAAAACATGAGCATGTTGAACAGGGGTCCAGGAATCCCAGGGTGTTAGCATCTCAAGTCCTCTAGATAACGTTTAACTAGTCGACCTATTGTTGCTCACATCATTCATCGAGTGCTGATTAGACAATAAACAATCTGTGTCTAGCGTGTGAATCCGAAGTTCAATGGGTTGAAATCTGGCGCCGCAATGGTGAGGTGAAGGCGGCCAGCGTGATGTGAATCACATCACCCATTTGGTTATAAAAATATGTTTAGCATTATTAGCGTGTAAAGGAACCATTACTTTATCTACCAAAAATCGCGATGCTACATTGGACTTACCAAAATTATTTTTTTTTAAAACCTAAAATATAATGGCATGAGAATAGTGTTTGCAAATCATGATGATTTCTTTCCATCAGTTGCCATTTTTTTTTCTTTTTTTTAAATAGTAGATAAAGTAAGTAAATGTCACTTTTCGACACCTTCATGCGTATATCGTATAAAGGGCTAGACCTATATTTGTATAGACCAATCGGCACAAGATGCGCTTTGTGGTCAGCATCACGCCGGCCTCCTCCACTTCCCGGGACTGCACCCGGTACCCATTCAAGTCTGGATCGTCCTGGCAGTCAAGATCATTTTTGAAAAACGTCCGGCTCCGTCAGGACCGGAACCAGTGTTGTCACTTTTCTTTGACAAGAAACATCCAAAACAGAGTCAAAAAATATCTGAAAATATCTAAATTTGCGTGGAAAACATCTAGAAAAACATCCAAATGGAAAGAGTCACAAATTACACAGCAACTGATATGACTTATCCTATAGAATAATGTCCTCATTTTCACTGAAGTCTGCCTCACAAGATCCACGGGATAAACTTAGTTTGGATGATGAAGTTGAAGCTTCAGATCCAAAATGACGCTGGTATGCTTTAGCTGTTCCAGTTTCTGTTAATACCCAATTAGGAAGCTGATAAGTGGAACAGCCTTTTCCTACTCTTATCAGGCCGAATTTTATTGTCAAGATAGCATATAAGAGGTCAAATTTCATCCAGTTTCTTAGGTTAGATTTTTTAAATTAACTCCAAATAAAAAATATCTACCATCTAAACGTCAAAAGCGTCAAAAACGCCATCTAAATGCAAGGGAAAACATGTAAATCTGGATGTAAAACATCCAAAGTGGCAACACTGACCGTAACCCTCGACTTTCCGATCTGTTTTTTGTGTGTGTGTGTACGTGAATGTATTTCTGTTTTCGAAATCACTACCTGTGGCCGTGTGGCATATTTTTTTTACTGATAAAGACACATAGATTATTCCACAAATGGAAACTAACGCTGCCAATATGGATGACGCCAGTTCTATTCTTGAATGTGCACTGTGATAATATTTCCGCATCCGTCTTCACCAAACAAAATTATACACGTGACACATGGTGCTTACACAGGAGGGCTCAGCAACATGCACTTTGCCCGGTATCATCGGCGAGGATTCTACAGAAGCAAAACCAATAAAAATCTCTTCATGTAAAAACACTCACAAAACCTAACAAAATCAATGTGTTATGGTAAATGACAGTGGTGACGCCGCCATTTACACGGTGAGACTTTCAGTTTCGTGGACAATTATTTTTCGCTGCATAGATTGTATACCCATGGGTGTACCTATTGGAACCGCGAGACAGGAAATCCATGCAAGATTCACCAGTCATTACATCAACCAGAAAGGAATGCAAGTTTTTAGCCTAAAAACACTTAAATCTCAGGAGGAGATTGGAGCATTTATGGTCATGTCCGATGAACGAATAAGATGATCTTATAATTTTATAATTTAAACAAATATCAACAACATTTACAAAAATATGTGTCATGTGTTTCTGCTACCTTTCTTTTACAGCTAACAAAGCCATTTATAATTAAATTTATTGAGAAGCAAAGAATGAAATGGTTTGGTCACCTAGTGAGAATGGAACCAACGATGCCAGCATCAAGAGCATACAACATGAAAATCGAGACACCAAGAGGCAGGGGAAGACCAAGAAGAAGATGGACTGAAGGAGTCACAGACAACTTGAGACTTCATAACATCACGGCATATGAAGCGACTGAGCGGGCCCTGGCTCGGTTGCCGATCATCTGATAGACTGCGACGCCTAGCGGCACAAGCAGATTTTGACAAAAGAAGAAAGAAGAAAGCCATTTATTTGATAGATCATGCCGGTTTAGATTCGCCTTAGTCGTCCATGTGGGATGAATTTTTTGTTATTTAAAGCCCCACCCTGGCTTTTGCTGCTACCCCTGAATATAACCGGGCAATGAATATGGCCTCAAGTCCGAAAGGGGTTTCTGGGACCTCTCCACAGATGATCCTCATCCGCATGGGGCACTTTGTGTCACCGGGTGTTTATCGCTTGTGTAATGTCCTGGTGGGGTACAACTACCTACATAACTACTGACAGATCACGATGTACGACTATATGACAAATATGTGGTCTCTACAATATGACATGCACTTTGTGCTATGGGAAGGAGGAACTTTATTTCTGACTTGACAGGCATAGGCATTGGCTGCACAGTGAAATATTATCGTCTGGAAAGACAGACAGGCTCTAGCAAAGATGCAATTATTCCCAAACTGATAGTGTCCACGGCAGATACAATACTGCGAGCTGTGACACTGTTTGGAACACTGGGTTTTAAAGGAATGGTCATCATAAATCAATGCTGTTTATAATAAGAAAGGCAGGCCCATAAACTAGATATCATATTTGAAAATCATCATTAAGAGTAAATACATACAACCAGGTCATCTCTGGCATCATCGGTGGAGTTCACATTTTTGAGTTAAAGTTTATACATACATAATTTCAATATATTATTATTCCTATGCCTAATACAGCAACATAACTACTTTGTTGTTATTGTTATTACTATTATTATTATTTAACACTAAAACAAAGTTAAGGCCCCCTTGGGAATCCCCTTAAAGAATGTAATGGGAATGAACTCCTGTGCAGAATAGAAGAAATTAAATTATTTAATAGAATCACAAATTTAGAGCTTTTAGAGAGAACGAAACAAGTTATTGTGGACTAATAGGTGAAGAATAGACACTGGCATTGGTTAGGGCACACGCTAAGAAAACCTAAGAACAATATAACTAGAATCTTTGCACTGGAACCCACAGGGGCGAAAAAAAAGGGAGATCACTCCCCCCACCCCCACACACACACACATACACACACAAACGTAGAGGGAGCTAGTGAGTGAAGTTAAAATGATGTGGGGGGGGGGGGGTGTCATAGGGAGAGTTGCATGAGATAGCGAAAAATAGAAAGACTTGGTTTGAGTGGTAAGAGTATATGCTCAATTTGAGGTAAGAAAGGAAGAAGAAGAAGAAGAAGAAGAAGAAGAAGAAGAAGAAGAAGAAGAAGAAGAAGAAGAAGAAGAAGAAGAAGAAGAAGAAGAAGAAGAAGAAGAAGAAGAAGAAGAAGGAGGAGGAGAAGAAAAATAAGGGGGAATAAGTACGACTCTTTTTTATGTTTGTGTGTGTTTGTGTGTGAGTATGTGTGTTTTAGTGTGTGTGTGAGTGTGTGTGTGAGTGTGTGTATGAGTGTGTGTGTGTAAGTGTTTCTGTGAGTCTGTGTGTGTGTGAGTATCTGTGAGTGTGTTTGAATATGTGTGTGAGTGTGTGTTTGAGTAAGTGTGTGTAAGTATGTGTTTAAGTGTAAGTGTATGAGAGCTAGTGTTTAAGTGAGAGTATATGTGTGTGAGTGTGTATGTGTGTGAGTGTGTGTGAGTGAGTGTGAGAGAGTGTGTGTGTGAGTGTGTGTGTGTGTTTGAGTGAGTATGTGGGAGTATGTGGGAGTGTAGGTGTGTGTAAGTGTGAGTGTAGGAGTGTGAGTGTTTGAGTGTGAGTATAGGTGTGTGAGTGTGTGTGTATGTGTGTGAGTGTGTGTGTGTGTGAGTGTGTGTGTGTGTGAGAGAGTGTGTGAGTGAGTAAGTGTGTGTGTGAGTGTCAGTGTGAGTGTCAGTGTGAGTGAGTGTGAGTGAGTGGTAATGAGTGTTTATGAGTGAGTGCGTGTGAGTGAGTGTGTGAAAGTGTGTGTTAGTGAGTGTGAGTGAGTATGTGTGAGTATGTGTATGTGTGTGTGTGCGCGTGTGTGTGCGTGTAAAGGACGGAGGGGTGGGGGGGGGGGGGTAACGCACGTGCTGATCGGCTACGTTTGAGCAGGTCGGCTAAGACAGCTGGAAATAATAAATATTGGAAACACCGAAAGGTACTTTATACGAAGCCAACAGGAGGGTCAGTTCCTCCTTCTCTCCTGACGCTGCGTGACATTCCATAAATACAGAAGTGAATAAGAAGAATGAGTCCACGACGCATCGTATTTGCGAATCAAATAACATAATCATCACTCACAAGGTCTTTACAAACTGTAGCTCTTGACACAGCACGCCTGAAGGACTTTTTCTGGCTAATTTTCTAAACCCTATTCACTTTTATAACCAGTGCATCTTTAATGTCTTGTGTCCACCTTCACAATATTCTGTCTGTACCTGGTTTCTGGAAATTGTTTCCTCCATCTCAGTTCTTTCTAGGTCACCATGACGTTAAACTTATCCAGAATACCTCAGATTTCGGAAAGTATGCTATTTCTAAGTCAAATATCAAAAGCTTATTCTAGAGATTAGTTTGAGAATATATGGTATGAAAACTAATCTAGAAAACTGTTTTGAAGTAGATCAAGTCTAGTTTATCACGTATAATAAGCCGTGTAATGTTCTGCAGGCGTCGATAAAAGGGTAAAAATAACATTTTTACTAGACGATATCGAGAATTAAGTATGTTTAGTCAGCTCCAAGCTGTACTGCTCCGATGAGTAAGGCAACATAAGGATGCGAATGTAAACGAATGTAAACGAATGTAAACGAATGTAAACGAATGTAAACGAATGTAAACGAATGTAAACGAATGTAAACGAATGTAAACGAAATGATTTGTAAATAAGCTCATTAATGTTCTGTGATAAGCCTGTACTGAATGTGAGCGTTCTGATCGGGAGCATGTACTGTGTATGTCTTATATTATTCAGCGGTTGCGGCTGTAAACTCTAACGGATAGTTCTGGTTGTTTGTCCACTTCTACATTTTAGTCTTGTCCCCGAACTTGCCTTCTGCCTGCAGGTTTTACAGATTTGACTTATTTGTATATAGACTGCTGGTCCCTCGCCTCTCTGGGATATGCACTCCGACCTCAAAGAAAGACCTCTAATGAGTCAACTGTTACGATACGCTTGTTAGGCGACAGTGGGTCAATTCCCCCCCCCCCCCCCAAAATGGGCTCGGAAAAACAGGGGAAATCTGCTATTAGAGAGTCGGTAAATGACGTAAAAGAGCACTTTTTCATGCCAGAATCGGGCATATGTTGCTAGACTTATACATGCAAAGACCAATCGTTACTAGAGGGTCATGGAGTCAGCATCGCGTTGTCCGCCTTTTTCTGCCAAGGACATTACCTGGTACCCATTTTAGGCTGGTAAGAAGAGCCAGCAGATTACCCGTAAAGATTATACCGAACTTTAATTACGACTTGCACATTTGCCTGTGGGCAGAGAGAAAAAAAAAGGTTTAAATCTCCATTAGGACATTTGGGGGGAAGGGAGGGGGGATCTGGGCTTCTATGTTGATTCTACCTCATATGTATACTGAGAAATGTTCTGGGAAGTAAAAGTTGTCGGCATGAAACTGACGACCTCACTCATCTACTGACGGTTGATGTAAAACTATGCGGCTAATACTGTATAATTGAAAGTGAAGAACATTTCCTGGTGTCCAGTTTAAGTTGGGTATTGAATGGGCTAAGACTGAAAGTTTATTACTTAAAAATTTATATATATTAATATATATATATATATATATATTATATATATATATATATATATATATATATATATATATATATATATATATATATATATATTTAGATCAGTGGCTCTCAGCCTTCCTAAAGCCTCGACCCTTTAATACAGTTCCTGATGTTGTGGCGACACCCAACCATAAAATTATTTTTTTTTGCGTCTTTATAACTTCAATACATTTTTTTTTTTATCGTTGGTCCTTGGTGACAGCTGTGAAAGGTTCGTTTGACCACACACACACACACACAAAAGGGCCGCGACCCACACTTGAGAAACGCTGTTTTAATTTTGAAAACTTACTAATGTGCCATTTTATTCTCTTTAATTGTAAGAATTCGGCAGATAGAATTCGTCACATTCTTATTCTGAGATAGACACTCTGCCTACTATATCAAATCTAAGTCCCACCCCCACCCCCCTTTCCCACCTCTCTTTCCCGCCCCCTTTCCTCTTCGCAATGTCCGTGGGGGTCGCGGGGGGGGGGGGAGTGTTAAAACCTTTTGATTGACTACTCTCCCTGTGTGGGTTCCGAGGCCCTGTTATAGGTAAAACAAGAATAGAGCCACTACCTACACAAAGCATGTCGTAAGAGTCGACTAATTGGGAGCTTCCTTTAAAGTCGCAGTACATCTGCCTGAGAGGCAAGGAACCAACAGTCTGCATACAAATTAATCAGATATGTCAAACAAATGCACACGCAACACTCAAGTTCTGGAACAGGACTGCAGTCCAGAAGTAGACAAACAACCGGAACTTTCAGCCAGAGTTTACAGCTGTGAAGAGAAGAAGAAGAAGAAGAAGAAGAAAAGAAGAAGAAGAAGAAGAAGAAGAAGAGGAAGAAGAGAAGAAGAAGAAGAAGAAGAATAAGAAGAAAGAAGAAGAAGAAGAAGAAGAAGAAGAAGAAGAAGAAGAAGAAGAAGAAGAGAAGAAGAAGAAGAAGAAGAAGAAAAGAAAGATAAACAAAAAGAAGAAGAAGAAGAAGCTGAAAGAAGAAGAAAGAAAAGAAGAAGAAGAAGAAGAATAATAAGAAGAAGAATAAGAATAAGAAGAAGAAGAAGAAGAAGAAGAAGAAGAAGAAGAAGAAGAAGAAGAAAGAAGAAGAAGAAGAAGAAGAAAATAAGAAGAAGAAGAAAAAAAAAAGAAGAAGAAGAATAAGAAGAAGAAGTAAAGAAGAAGAAGAAGAAGAAGAAGGAAGAATAGGAAAGAAGAAGAATAATGAGAAAGAAGAAGAATAAGAATAAGAAGAAAAAGAAGAGACTAAGAAGAAAGAAGAAGACCGGAGAATAATAAGAGAAGAAGAAGAAGGAGAAGAAGAAGAGAAGAAGAATAAGAGAAAAGAAGAAGAAGAAGAAGAAGAAGAAGAAGAAGAAGAAGAAGAAGAAGAAAAGAGAAGAAGAATTAAGAAGAAGAAGAAGAAAGAAGAAGAACAAGAAGAAGAAGAAGAGAGAAGAAGAAGAAGAAGAAGAGAAGAAGAAGAAGAGAAGAAGAAGAAGAATAAGAGAAGAAAAAAGAAGAGAAGAAGAAAAAGAAGAAGCAAGATAGAATAAGAAGATAAGAAGAAGAAGAAGAAGAAGAAGAAGAAGAAGAAGAAGAAGAAGAAGAAGAAGAAGAAGAAGAAGAAGAAGAAGAAGAAGAAGAGGAAGATTTACTACCTCAAGTAGCCAACTTTTGAAACAGAAGAAGACTGCAGGTTTTCCTGTGTTCAGATGTGAGAAACTGACGGTACAGCCACTTATGCTTGAATTGCAATTTTAATGACTTAAAGATTACACGTTGAACATGGAGGGGGAAAAAGTGTTTTCTGTTATCAAATAGAACATTTCATCCACTCTTTTTAGCCAACACTAATTTATATTAAATGTATAGGATTGCACAAGACGCTAGACTTCTAGAAGTAGTAGCCACAACAACGTACTAACTTTTGAAATGCCTGTCATTTCCAGTCAGGAAGAATTATGAATATGTGTATGCAAGATAAAACAGTGAAATATTCTAAGCTAGAAAATCACACAGATGTCAACACGATCAACTTACATGTTTTCCACTTTCTTTGGAAAACTTGTTTATTTCCTGGATATAATTTCTTTTTTATTTTAAAGTTTCAAAATATTTAGCTATATGAGTCAAGAGATATTTTGGTTTATAAGGGATGCGATTTAGTTACTAAAAAAGTAATTCAGTATGCTTATTTACTAAACAAAATGTAATATGGATTATTTTACTTACTTTCGTATTACACTATAAGTATATTTGAAAAAAAAAATTAAGTAAATAATGTGGTATATGGAAGTCAGTCATGGACAATTAGACGATTAGTGAAAAATTATGTGGAAGAGACTGAGGTATGGTTTTATACACGAATGATGAGAACACACTGGAAAGATTAAACAAAGTAATGAAGATGAATGAAATTGACTCTTGAACATGATTACCAACACCAGGAGACAATATGCATTATTTAGATATGTCATGAAAAGGAGATGAATGGAGTGGACAATTTAGAGAAGAAAAAAAGAGGCAGAGGGGATATTTGGTGCTACACCCATAGTTATACCGCTAAACTTTCTTACTACAAACTCGCTTAAGAAAAATGCTCGATAAAAGCATGAACAGTACTTTGGTCTTAGCTCCCGGGTAACGCAAGTTGTTTGTTGCGAACTTGATTTTGGTACCTTGGAGTTTGATGATCTATTAGATATACTAAACGGCTTAGTGATTGATGTGGTAAAATAACATTAGGAGAAGTGCTAAAGACATGGGCTGTTGATTGATTGACACTATTAGGTCTTTTCAGACGATAGTGATATTGCGCTAGAGGAGGAATGGAACTCACACCCCATTGCGATGGAGAGGGTGAAAGGTAAGTCCCGCCAACGATAAGAAAAATCTTCAACAATTATAGATTAGTATTTCATGACCATTGTTTTCTAGATTTGTGTTTAGTGTGTTTCTTCTCAGACGTTCAGCTCTCATCTTTTCTGCAATCATTTCTTAATTTATTCTCATTCTCTTTCTGATGTGCCTCCTCTACACAACACGGCCCATGGTATTTTGTTTCCACGTGTCCACCTTAATACTTGTATCGTTCATGTCCCGCTTGCACACATCTTTACATCGTAGTAGAGGTCGACCACAGATGATTCACCACAGATGATGTCCTTTGAGACTCTGCGATCCTCTTTTCTCCAGGCGTGAACCAGCCACCATAGACAATTAAAGACTGAAATATCAACACTGTATCCAAGACAAAGAAAAAACAGTTCTAAATGAACACGTAAAAACAGTCTTACATTAGAAATGCAGTTCATCATCGGCGGAAGCAGCAGTTATAAACAGATCAGCAGTTGCACTTGCGATCAAGTTCCTTGGTTGTTTGGTTTTACACCGAAACTGTTAGAACCCGGAAGTCGATGGTTTAGGTAGTCAACCTAACGTTGGTTACCTTGACTCAACCAGGGCACTTCCTGTGACCCATTTTAAGCTGAGTCAGCATGAGTACTCTCTTCTTCTTGCCACTGGCTCGCCGGTAGACGACTTCGTCACCAGTCAGGACAGTATTTGGGTCTGCCTGTTTTAATCGCATTTCCACTGCAGGGGTCCTTTTCATGGCATTTGGTGACAAGCAATGATAAACCATTGTATACGGCGCACATAACATAGTCACAAATATAATCGAAAGCTTCCCCTTGGGAGATGCTGGCTAAACGTAAGTATCCCCCCACCCCCCCCCCCCCCCCCCAACCCCAGGTAAGCACGACAACGACGAGAATCCAACCCCGAGATATTTGGACTGGCAAGCCAGATTGAAACTATTACAGTACTGTGGCTTCGGTCCTTGATATAGTGATCACTTGAATTAACTCTGTATTAACTCTTTCAGTACCAAGCAGCTGCTATATTTGTATTTCCTCTTTTTCTGCTGCTGCTAACCCCCAGTGGAGCATAAGCACTCATCCGATTCACGCCAAGTCGTCATGTTCGCGTGCAGCTCACAAATGGTTTTGTCTCTCCATCCATGTGGCCAAACTATCCATGTACTTAGCTCTTTCTGTCTTTCCATCAGTCTTGTTACCGGGTTATCGAGTCCATTCCTTCTTATAACGATTTGTGTCTGTCTCAATGAAACCCGTCTAGTGTTTTTTTTTTTTTTTTTTCAATTACTCTATGCTATAAAAGATCCCTTTTCGACGCCTTCTGACGTTTTCGTAATATGGGACTAGACCAATATTTTTATCCTTTACTTCCCAGGACTGCACCTCGTACTCACTCAAGGCTGCCTCGACCTGGGAGTCAGGGTCATTTTTGAAAAAAAATTCGGCTCCATTAGGACGCGATCCCACCACCTTCCGATCCGCAGGCGGGCGTCTAGCCGCCAACGCCACGGCGACTCCCAGTCCAATCTATGCCATCAACTTAATTTTTTTTTCAAAAACTGCCTTCCCGCTGTAAAGCAGTTGTCCGCTTGTCCTCTTATTGTCAATGTCTCATTTGCATGTAACAACACAGATTCTGTGTAGCACTTTACCATTGGTTTTCTCATTGTAATCTTCTTGTTAGTATATTTTGCATCTTGCTAAATGCCACTTTTTCCATGGGCATTCCTGCCCCAATCTCTGCAAGGCATCTTGAGTCAGATGATATAACAACCAGTAAGTAGTTTTATGATTTGAGAAGAGGCGCTATAGAGCAGAAGTAGTTAGACGGATAGAGTTAATATGCCAAACTCCCTGTGATAGAAGAAAGCAAAATATTGTAGTATCTTTAAAGGAACAGAGAAACGCAAGATACGTTATTTTGTGCTGAAAGTTTAAACAATAAAGGACATTTAGATGAGCCTGTGACAAAGCCTGAAGTCTTTAGAAGGTTAAATATTTAATTTATTGCCTGGCACATTTCGCTGTGTCTCGTTAGGTGGGAAAATTCAATTACTTGCATCACTATATTAATTTGTTACTGCACTAAGCCCCTGACGAAACAGTCAAAATATTTCGGGACAAAATTGTGCAGTCTATTGCCTCCCCCCCCCCCCCCCCCCCTCCTTTTCTCTCTTATCTTTTTTGTAACGCCCAAAAAAAAACTCTAAGACGAACTCTGATGATAGAGGCCAAAGCTGCTGGACTCGATTCCATCCATGATATTCATTTGACTGCACAGGAGAGAGAGAAATGGATGAACTGACTGCCAGCCCTGGACAACCTCCGACTTGCGGGTTTTCATAATGACCAGAAAATTATTCTGTCTTGTCTTTTAAGAGCAAACACAGTATAAAGTGAAGCAGTGCCTTGTAAACGTTTACACCATCAGGATGTCAATTAGAAAACACACACATTAATACATACACACACACACACACACACACACACACACACACACAAGAGTAACTCACTAGGTGAAATTACTGTTAGAATAAATAAAAAACGTTAGGGCGGTACACATGTGTTGTTTACACAACAACATACTAGTAGCCCTTTTAAGGGCAAACACAGTATAAAGAAGAAGTACTTTGTAAATGTTTACAACATTAGGAGGTCAATTAGAAAACACATACACACACAACACACAAACACACACAAACACACACACACACGCACGTTTATACAAACACAATAAGCAAGGAGTAACTCAGTTTGTAAAATTTCAGTTAGAATTAATAAGGAACGTTAGGGTGGTACGCATGTGGCAGAAAAAAAAATTATAATCAACTCCAAACCCACTGTGTACGGAATAACAATAAGAAAATGGTAATGTAAATCGTAGTATCTTTAGCAGAACGCTTATACACACAAGGCGTACAATTATCCTACAAAAACATGACTATTTACTCTCACATCTTTTTTTTTTTTCAAGAAAGATAACACAGCACCAGGCCTATTTAATAACATAATAATACGGGTTTTGAGGTTTTGAACAACTTCTCAACATTATGTCACACGGGTAGTAAACCATACGTGCTCCGTTCTTCTTCTAACTCAAGTAGAAGTCCGAAGAAGCTCAGCACAGTGCACAGGCTCTGTAGCACTGGCGAGGATCCTGAAATACTTTGGGTTGATTTTCAACTCTAAATTTTGCCCGGGCAACACCGTTAGGCTACTCTTTTCGATTTCCAGCTGCCAAGGGATTTTTGTTTACGTGTGCAGCAATGCACACGGGCGTTCGATCTCTTCATTTAGCGACCAGGGGGAATTACTAGAAGTCCAAGTCCACGTAAAATAAAAATCCCAGCTCTTACCTGGTATTGAACCCCGGCACTCGAGGTGGACATCATGACTCCAGACCACGTAGCCCCCTAACCATCAATGCTTAGTGTGGCCATTTTGTGGTGCTAGATAGTGGGCCCTGGGTCTTACTACTCTGATTTAGTTTTGATCTCCTATTCTTGTTATCTGGAGCACATGCCTTTGAACAATTACATCCTCTGCATGCTTGCTGCGCCTGTCCTATACCGATTTCTTACTTTCAGAATTTATCGAACTGTAACACTTTTATTCCATTTTGAAAACACAAGGGATGAATACAATTTTTGAGGTGATGGTGGTGCTTTGCTAAAAAAATCCTCCCATTGAACCAGTATCCCCGAATGGGGAGCTCTAGGTTATAATTGTGACCAGGTTATATGAGCCATGTGACATGGCTTAGCGTGACTCGCCACTAAGAACCCTGGAAAGGACTCTCACAGTGTTGATGAGACAGACCAAAATATTGTCTCTACCGGCAACGAAGTTGTCTACCGTCGAGCCAACTGGCGAACCGGTCGCCCATGCATTATGGCGATGATGATTCTGATGGTGATGATGATACTATACACAAAATCACACTTAGCAGACAATGCAAATAAACAAATGTAATCAGGAAGTAGGTAGGGGAATTTTACCCTACCAGGACATTACACAGAGCGATAAATACCTGGTGACACAAAGTGCCACCATGCGGATGAGGATCACTGCGTTCAACCATGAGGCTTTATTACGGCCCCCGGCAGAAGCCAGGGTGGGGCTCCAAAAAAAGTGCGTCCCATATATGGATGACCTTGGTTAATTAGGAAATCGGCGCAAAAAGATTACAATTTCTAAGACAGGACTCCAAAACTTCTACAGCAATTAACATTAAAAAAAAAAAAGATATAAATAATGACAACGGCAACTTAGTGATCGCCGCTTCTACCATAAGCTTCGCAAAAAAAGTGTTCGAAACCTAACCAAAAAGCACCTAATCTTTCTGAAGGACAGATTTTACATATTGAAACACGCTGTTCTGTAGTGTTTTATTAACACGTATCTGGTTTTACTTATATCCCTCATTTATCTTTCTTCTAATTCGCTTTTATAGTTCGTTCAACAACTCGTAAACACATAAGCAAGCCATTTTCTAGAAAACTGCCTTTTAGATCGCAATGGATTTTTTATCCCTGCAGTCTTAGAATATCCATATGCTCAGGAAATTTTTTTTTTTTTTTCACTAAAGAAGAATATCATATAAAGTGTTTCTCTTCTTTACGATACATATTTTTTATCATGAAACGGCTTACTTTCATTAGTTTCAGGAACTAATGCACAACATGACTTGTTTGACAGGGGTCAAAGAAAACCTACGTAATTTCACTGTTAGTGACCTGAAGACAAAATAGACATTGGTCAATTCAAAGTTGTTTAGTCAAAGGCGTACCACAAATCAGTGTTGAGGTATTATGTCTTATAGCCAGCTTATAAAAGCTGACACAGACATCAAGTTCAAAATGAATTTGAGATGCAAATTTATAACTGTGCAAAAGGTTACCGTTTTTCTGTACCAGCACATCCTCGTGGAATCTAAGATGGGTCATTTATATTGCGATATTCATGACCTAGAGAAACGAATACTATCGGCGCTTGGTCTGGATAGAGCATCATTTAACCGTTAGATTAGACAGGATATAGAGTACACTCATGTCAACCAAGGAAGGAAAAGGAAAGTTGACGACTTAAATGTAGATGTCATTGGATGTGAGATCTTAAAAATGTTAGAGATAAATTAACTTGCTACTCTCCGAAAACTGATATTAACATTGAAATCAAGGTTCAGTATTAATATTTCAAAAAGTAGTCCTTAGAACTGAAATAGCAACGGAGTTTACTTTCAGGAAAACTGTAGGTAGAAGGAATATTATTTGTGAAAAGCCATATTCGATTGGTAGTCGAAGCAAATACCTGAGGCAGATCCGTGAGCGACGGATGCAAGGCTCTGATAGTGTATACGTTGATGAATCCTGGGTTAATGTTCACCATTCCTATGCTATTGAATGGCAATCAGTAGACAGTGAACAGAAAAGAAACATCTCAAGCAGCAAAGACAAGCGCATTATACTCACTGATGCAGGAAGCAGTGAAAACGGCCTTTTCCATGTTGCTGGACTTTTTTACCAATAAAAAAAAGTATGGATGGTAGGGATCACCACACTGAACTTTAACGACACATATTTGAAGGCAAAGTTGTTGCAGCTTGTGAGGACATCAAATAAGACAAAGGTGTATGACATTTTTTCCCTCCCCCCCCCCCCCTTCCGGAAAAGGGAGGGGGGGGGGTTGAACCGGGTGACAGCTATTTTTGTTCCAACGGCCGCCGATGAGCGTATTATCACGGGCAACCTTTTTGATCATTGAATACAAAGCTACATTTATTCAACTGCAAAAAAATAAAAAAATAAAAAAAACATTTATTTAACTGCAATATGTAAATGAACTTCGTTTTTTTTTTCTCCAATTTTTCCAAGTGTTAATACATTCCCTACTGTAAAATTCAATATGTCCGGCCTGTGTTTCAGTGGACAAATGAGATCCGCCCGTCAGGCCGATGATCTAAACTAGAGTTGATACGAGGGGTAGAACTTGTATTGCTGCGGTTAGCCCTTAGTTTCAGGAAAACGTGACAGGAGCTAGGTTATTTCATCACAGTCGCTGTCACTGCACGCTGGTAATTTTCATGTTGCTTAGTCCTCCCATGCATGAGCCCCTACTGATTTTTTTTCCTCTGAGGAGTTATCATGTTTCCTATCTTAACCTGAAAGGCGACAAAGACTTGCGTCACCGTGTTTACTCCCAGGTCACGCAATCGTATTAGTTTCAGAGATTGGCCCTTATCCACTAGCAGTAGAAGATTTAGTACATGTTTTGGACTACAACTTAAGTGTTAGACACACAATGGCTCAAAAGGCCACTATACCGATGTAAATCCAACAGAAGCAAATGCCATATGTCAGGTTCCTAGCGCCTTCGGCACCTTGAGATCCTCCAGGACATTTCTTAAAAAGGGCTGGGGAGGCCCAGGCATCCCTAACCGTGCATAGAAGTTCTCTCTTTTTCCACTGATTGTTTATACGTAACATATTATTTCAAAGTTGTCATTACAATTATTTGCCATTCACCACATTAGTATTATTATAAGGCACTTTGAAAGGCATAGGGTCCCATGAGACCTCACCTAGAAAATCTGTACCCTCTACCATCACCCCATGTGTGTGTGTGTGAGTGTTTTTTTTTTTTTTTTAATTCGCTCCTGAAACTGATCACTAAATTAACACAAGCTATGTCAATGAACCCTAACTTAACAGAAATAAATATCCGTAACAGATGTAGCAAACATTTGGAACAAAGTCTTCATCGACATGTAAACATCAAGGACACGAAGCTACATCAATTGGAAAAACAAAACACAGTTCGACAGAAGAGTAATCAATTAGAAGAAATTACATAATCTAAACAGAAAAAAAAATGCACGAAAACTGCGAAACATGAACATCTTTTGAGAAACGAAACAAAAGTGAAAAGAAAAAATTAAAAGATGGGAGAAAATAGAAGAAACTATATATATATATATATATATATATATATATATATATATATATATATATATATATATATATATATATATATATATATATATATATATATGTCTATACATACATATTAATACACATACCCATATGTATTTCAATAAACGTCCTTGTCATAGTTGTTTTCATTTAAATTCAGACATTTAGCTTAATTACAGTATCCTTTATTTTCGACATCGTTTCTGATTTGCTAATGGTTACATTTATGTGAACTGACACCGTGACAGAAAGCAGTAAAATACTCACCATCAGTAATGTTTACAGTAAAAAATGTTGTTCTTAAATAATTGCGGGCCGGTAATAATTAAATAAACATATAGAGGCATCTTAGAGAGTACCAAGATAATACTAATACACACAAGCAGACGATAAGAGCTTACTAACCTTCCTTCTTTTTTGCAAAAACAGTTATCCAGAAACTTTACGAATCAAAAGCCAATAACACTTTACCAATGTAACAATATCCTTCCGCCCACTCACACACTGAATTTGTTAACTTGAGTTTCAACTCACCTGTAGCAACGTAGCGATTTATATTTACTTTATTTAGCCACTGGTTTTTACAATACTATTACTTGAATTCGTTTATTCAATTTTTCTTTACCCAACGAGCTCCTTTCTCTGTTCATTTATTTCTTTACTTCCACAACATATCCATATTTGAACCTACTTCTTATACTGCGTTCCCGTCTGTACTCTATTCATTTTACCTCCCTACACCACACTCTGCTATCTTCAAACAGGCGCGGTTCCAGAGAACAGCGCAATGTCATGCGACCTCGCTAAACGTGAGCTACTCTGGGACCATTCTAGAAATCTGGCGCTCCACCAAATTCTCGGTTTTCCCCTCTTAATAGTGTCCGGCCAATGATATGCTTGTCTTTGCCATTTGCCGTTGATAAAGTAAAAAGAGATGCAATAATTTTAGTCTGCAAATAAAAGATATGGTTATAACATTAGCGCAACATTTATATAAAGGACCTAGCTCCTTTAGTCGACCCCAGCCTAAAATGGATAAGAGGAAATACTGGTGGAAGCTAAGTCTGTCTGTATGATGTTTGCTTTTTAAATTATTAGTGCTGATTCGTCTATAAACATATCGGTCAGGCACCATACGCCTAAAATACAAATGACGTGAGAATGTTCCTTAGCTCTCACTTGTTTTAACATACTGTATTTCCGCAAATATTAGGCACACTTATTTTCCAACAATATAGGGTCTAAAACAGTTTGCATCTTATACAATGGAAGTAGATCTGTTTGTAATCTTATTGTAATTAAATTCCTAGTCCCACAATCAAGATGCATCTAATACATGAGATCTCTTACAACTGGGAAAATCAGGCACAAAATAAAACACAGATATGAAATATCGGGAAGTGATATCTTCTATATGTGTCCCCTTAGGGTTCGCAAAAGATGCAACGGGTAATGTGACTGTAAAATAACGTGCATGTCGTATAATCAAAAGAGCAGAGTTGGTCTGACACTGGTCACATACAACCCGAAGAATATTTTACATGCTGAATCCTAACAACCACAAGCAAGCTTAGGAAGAGCTTGGCGTGCACTGTTTGAGGACCTATACTTTATTACTGAGAAAAGAGGAAGCCGAAAAGAAAAGAAAATTACGTAAAAGGAAAGAGAATAAGGAAATTTAGTAGTAAAATAAGAAGAAGACAAGAAGAAGAAGAAGAAGAAGAAGAAGAAGAAGAAGAAGAAGAAGAAGAAGAAGAAGAAGAAGAAGAAGAAGAAGAAGAAGAAGAAGAAGAAGAAGAAGAAGAAGAAGAAGAAGAAGAAGAAGAAGAAAAAGAAGAAGAAGAAGAAGAAGAAGAAGAAGAAGAAGAAGAAGAAGAAGAAGAAGAAGAAGAAGAAGACAGAAGAAGAAGAAGAAGAAGAAGAAGAAGAAGAAGAAGAAGAAGAAAAAGAAGAAGAAGAAGAAGAAGAAGAAGAAGAAGAAGAAAAAGAAGAAGAAGAAGAAGAAGAAGAAGAAGAAGAAGATGAGTAACGGTTGGCAGCAATGGATCTCAAACTTAATACACTCTGACAGACCGATATTCGTTTCTTTCTGATTATTGTTTTCCATTGACACGAATGTTTATCGTTTTAAATTCTTGTGTCCGTATTCTTCACCCAAATAACCGAACATACTTTGAATGGATTGTTAAATTGAGAGTTTGGTCAATATTGCAAATTTGTTAACTTGTTCAGTATTTAAAAATTTTTTTTTTTTTTTTTTTTGTTAAAGTTAAAATCCCTGAGATATCGGATATAAGAAGAAGAGGACAAGGTAGAAATATTAAATAATACACAGCCAGACCAAACAGCATATGAGACTTTTTACTGCGGAACATCTGTGAGGATTGCGAGGGGAAGGCCAAGAAAAGATGGATACTTTGTGTAGTTGAATCTTGCAAAATGAGATGAACAAATCTTTAACCCAAGCCACTCGAGAAGCGCAAGACATACACAGAAAATCAAGACACGAGCAAAATCCTGGTATCAGACGGAAAAAAAAAGACAGAACGAGAAGAAGTTTGGTACCGAGCAACTCACTATACGTTTCGAGTTCACTTCACAGAGATTGTAATGGCTTTGTTGTCGTCTACTACAAACAGTTGTTATATTGTGCTTGAAATATTAGTTTCAAAATGTATGCTCTAACATTTACTTGTTGATCTGCTTCAGACCTAAAATACGTATTTCTTTTAAGTTCAACTCCTTAGAACAGGATTTACAGCATATATTTTTTTTTTCGTAGGAAAAAAAGTCAAATTAAAAAAAAAAAAATCTTTTTTTAGGCATAGGTATATGTCTCTGTAAGTATAGCTCCAAATAACAAAAAGAGTTACAGCATGGCACATTTTTTCAAGAAAAACAAATCCTTTAGGGGGGGGGGGGGGGGGGGGGGGGGGAGGGGCGGGGGATGGGGAGGGGGGAATCTTCTTCAGGCTTTAGTACATGTTTTTTTTTTTTTTTTTTTTTTTTGTAAGTTTAACTCCTGTAAACAGAAGAAGTTACAGCATGGATCTTTTTAAACTAGACCAAAAACAAATATTTTTTTTC
>CAJHNH020003783.1:0-57420 GCA_905116865.2 Candidula unifasciata
TGACTGCAAGTACAGTATGTAGACAAGGTGTCTTTTGGGCTAATGTTTGTATCAATGTTTCTGGTACTGACTGCAAGTACAGTATGTGGACATAGTGTCTTTGGGCTAATGTTTGTATCAATGTATCAATGTTTCTTTGGGCTAATGGTAATGACTGCAAGTACAGTATGTAGACAAGGTGTCTTTGGGCTAATGTTTGTATCAATGTTTCTGGTACTGACTGCAAGTACAGTATGTGGACATAGTGTCTTTGGGCTAATGTTTGTATCAATGTTTCTGGTAATGACTGCAAGTACAGTATGTAGACAAGGTGTCTTTGGGCTAATGTTTGTATCAATGTTTCTGGTACTGACTGCAAGTACAGTATGTGGACATGGTGGTTATGATTTATTGTCTGTCATCCTGACAAAATAATAAATTTATGTCACTTTTCTCTCTGTGGTTTTGTCATAGGTTTTAGCCCCCTCCCCATATGTTTTTTTTTTTTTGGTAAGTGACAAGACTAAATAATGTCTTCTGCCTTTTTTTCTCTTCCTCTAGTTTCTTAGGGTAACCCTTAAGAGAATTTTAACAATGTGTTTCTTTTTAAGGACATTTTAAACAAGGTCGTTTTTATAGATGTTTTAAGGGGACAAAAAGCTAAAAAAAAAACATGAACATTTCTAAAATATACAATGAACAAGACTCACCAATAAATTCATTCCTAACACGACATCTTTCATTGATATCGGATGTGGAACAGATGATAGCATTGATGAGTGTCAAGACGGTTGTCTTGTGTGGAACTGTCTCTGCCATTTTCAGCTCATTTATGATAAAACTGAACCTGTGGTACAAGTGGTTCTCCTTCTGCAATATAAGAGAGGTCACAACAGGTTTCAACAGTTGACCTTAGATGTTGCGGCTTAAAGGAGAAAACAACAAACTATGATACCTATTATTTACTGAGATGAACTGGCTGGTGCCTGTTTTCTGCACACACAAACCCGTAATTGCCACACCATACGTAAGTGAACATGGTCATGTGACAATCACTGACCAATTAATATAAAAGCATCTGTGGCTTATGTGTTGCAAATGCGCTTAGTAATACCGGGGTGCCAGGTTCGATCCCAGCTGCGGGTCTTACATTGGTTTCGACAGTGGTATAGAGAAGTGGGCTGTCCAGAAAGCAATGACAAACTACTGGACGTAAATTTACCTAGAAAAACCACAACAGCAAAAAAGTGCTGGGGTTGGTTCTGCAATGTCTTGTAAAGGATACGCAACTAACTTTACAACATATCAATAAAACAGCTTGTGGTTAGCATCGCATCACTGATTACACAACACAACTGACTTGCCATTCTATGGAGCAATCTGACTGTATTTCCGTCTCACCTTTCCCCTGAGTGTCGAGCCTATCTGAGACTCGGCACTGTTCACTCACTCCCAAAGAACCAGCTTGTTATACATCAGTTCACAAGCAAGTAGGGCAGAGCCGGCCAGTCTATATGCCTGCTCATTTCCCACCACACTAGCATAACCTGGAGAAAATATCCAAAGTATGCTAACTATCCGGGACCTTTGAAGTGATGCTTGCCATTGTGCACAGAGTATGCCTGTCTCCACCTTTTCCAACATACTCTGTTAGTCAGTTACAATGACGGCCTATGTGTACAGCTGATTCTCAAGCCAGCAGTGACTGCCTCCACCTCCATTCTCAAACTAGACATTGTGATGTCATTTACCAGGCTTTGTTGCACCAAGCGACGTCCATTCCCCTTTGCTATGAGCCTGCATGCACTTTGCGTGCCTCTCAACACAGAGCACGCAGAAACATTGTCTTACCTTATGTCTGTCTAGGGCTGTCAGCAACTTTGTGTAGGCCAGCTTGTTGTAGACACAGACAGCAGACAAGATCTCCAGCACCATTTTACGAGGAAGTGTGTTCACTAAATCCACACCTGCAGACATACAGCAGCACAATGTCATTGTTGGATACCTAAATCACTAACCATAATCCACATCTTCAAGAGGACATGCAGCAGCACAATGTCATTGTTGGATACCTAAATCACTAACCATAATCCACACCTGCAAGAGGACATGCAGCAGCATGATGTCATTGTTGGATACCTAAATCACTAACCATAATCCACATCTGCAAGAGGACATGCAGCAGCATGAATGTCATTGTTGGATACCTAAATCACTACTTGTCCCCCCTAGACTACATATGATAGACACCACTTATGTTATCCACACAACTAGAGCATAACTCATCACCTCCAGTCAGCATATGATACCCACACAATTAGAGTATAACTTTTTACCCTCAGACAGCATATAATATCCACAGCTTGTGATATCCACAACTCCAATCAGGAGAAACTTGTGATACACAGACTAATATAGCCCTGTAACTAGTCAAACACAACAAACAACACTGACACGGCTAAAAGTAACTAACCATGCTGATATATTCTCCCAAAAAACTAATGACACCCCCACATTCAAGTAAATGCTAAGGTTCCACTTTTATCAACCAATCAGATGTGGTGAATGTCACGCCCGTTGCCTTTACATCCCAGCACATGTCCTGGAATCAGTCTAGGCTTAGTCAATCAATTTTCAATTCACCTCAACAAAAATTTAAACTTATAACGACCAACAAGCATGCTAGTTACTGGGTTACTTGCCCTTTAACTCATAAACAGCACCTCTGAACAACAAATGTGTCTTAATGTTATTTAATTAACTGTTCATCCTCGTAGCTGACTGCACAAGTCTATAAGCGCTCGGATCCCAACTTCATTATCTTCGTCAGTGTGTGGTGACAGGTAACACCAGTCCTGTGTTGGCTTATCATTCTTCCTTGGCTACTTGTACAGTTTATGTCTGGCGACCTTCTTTTGACATAAAGTTCTCATAGTCTTGCTAAGGTTAACGATTCACCTTCTCCTGAATCATCTCCTCGTACTATCTCCATGAGAACACTGAGATCATCAGCTGCTCATCCACTGCATTTTCTGTACCAGCGGCGGCCCCGCCAGCAAGCCAATCCACTCGCTCATTCCCTCGTACAAATCTGAGTCTAACCCCTGATGCCCCACCGGCGTAAAAAGAGTCCTTGACCTACTTACCTTTGAACAATTTCCAGATCCCATCCTGACTGTTGACAAGCGTGGACATGCCAGTTTGGGAGTTGAGAACTGCACGGATGCAGGCCAAACAGTCAATCTGAAGTATTGCGTCTGAGAATCCTGTGAACGCTGGCCCTGTCATGTGGCCGAGACAGTCGAGAAAGCTGTCCAGACCATCTAATTCCACAAACTCCTGTCAGAGAGAGACAAATTGTGCATGTTACATGTTACATTGAAGCTAATATGAATGAAAATAATAGAGTTTTATATTCTACCGATTAAACAGCATTCACAGTACATTGGTAAAAACCAGCAAGGAAATCAAAAGTCACAATGTTCAGAGATTACATCTTCCCTGCAGCAACCTACAGATGTTGGTCATGGACCATCTCCTATCTTCCCTGCAGCAACGTACGGATGTTTGTCATGGACCATCTCACATTCATTAAGGAAGAAAACAGGCTTTTGAGCTAAAATACTAAAGACAGACTCTCGGACAAAGAAAAAAAAGGAAATACAGATATAATAAAAGATCTGAACATCACGGAAGATTGGCTAGTAAACAGCATCTTGTCTTGGAAACTGAAATATTTTAGCCATATAAGCGCCGCTGTTCCTTTTTGTAGGACAACAGTGGAGAGCATCGTATCTTAGGTAAGAGAGGCAGGGGCTGTCAAAAGATATGGGAACCACATTGGGTAGGAAAGTGCATGAGGCGGTAGACTTTCTTACAGGCTGTCTGCGATGAGAGTGACCATCTGTAAATGGCTCGCTACATGATGATGATGATATTATACAGGAGGCTTTCCAGAAAAAATAGCTTCAATCATGGCCCACTGGAAAACCTCTTAGAACTTTTATAATGCCCATCATGCCTGAGGTAGCTACCACATCCTGTGTCCACCTCCATGCTCTTCAATGAGAAACCTCACCTCCATGCTCTTCAACCAGAAACCTCACCTCCATACTCTTCAATCAGAAACCTCACCTCCATGCTCTTCAACCAGAAACCTCACCTCCATGCTCTTCAACCAGAAACCTCACCTCCATGCTCTTCAACCAGAAACCTCACCTCCATGCTCTTCAACCAGAAACCTCACCTCCATGCTCTTCAACCAGAAACCTCACCTCCATGCTCTTCAACCAGAAACCTCACCTCCATGCTCTTCAACCAGAAACCTCACCTCCATGCTCTTCAACCAGAAACCTCACCTCCATGCTCTTCAACCAGAAACCACACCTCCATGCTCTTCAATGAGAAACCTCACCTCCATGCTCTTCAATGAGAAACCACACCTCCATGCTCTTCAACCAGAAACCTCACCTCCATGCTCTTCATAATGATACTCTCTATAAATTAACATGTTTGCCTGAGAGCACTAAAAATAATAGGTCATTACCATGTTGGAACCGCAGCATTAATTATTTTAAAAAAAATTATAATAATAAACTAGATAAAATGTATTTATCTACATAAATAATTTTTGAATAATTCAAAATACATAGAGATATATGAAATGCTTTTGTTAGTTAATCCTGACTTTGAGTTAATGTATTCATGTCCTAACCTCTAAAATGTTTGCACAGGTGCAAACACAGCCAACAGCATTAACTATGTGTCTCATAAACAAGTCAACTATAGACAAGTCGGAAAAGTGACATTTGTGGGGAACTGGAACCAGCCAAAAGTGTCAGTTTTGCAGCTTCTCGGTGAGAAAGGGTTAAAGAATGCATAGACAAATTGTACAACATGTGTTCTGCTCTCTGTATTTTCTCATGCTGGTACACAATAATGTCACTCAGGACGGGGGATAGCTTGGCAGATAAACATGGACTCTCAGCATGCCCACGAGCCACCCATACTCTCAGTTCACTTAGCAAGAAATGTCAATCCAGTCATTAACAGCATTTATGGGTAAGCCATGATGCTGATTTCTAAGTCACAGTATCAGATTTGCAACACATGCTTAGGTAGGTGCAGTCAGGTTTTCTTCATATTGAATGGGTTACATCAGTCCAGAGATTGCAGGTGGTGAAAGTCACATGAGTACTGTGCCAGGTATGTAGGTGTGCTTGGGAATGAACAAGCAGATAGGCTGGCTGGACTGGTTCCATTTGGCGGTGTACTACAACTGTACAAGGCAGATATGATCTCTCACCTGTGGGACAAGGTAACAAGTAAAATACTGGAAACCTGTACCTGGAGAGACTGATGCAGTGGGAAGTGTCTGTGGGCTCTAAGTGCCATTTGAGAGTAGTTAACCAGATGACAGCGGGTACCATCATTAAGGAGAATTTTCACTGTCTGCTGAGGAGGGAGAGGGAGCTACTGTGGAATTGTCTTAAATGCTGTAATGTTGAATATTTACCCAGAACGGAATGGAAGACAAGAACTGTGATCACGGTGTGACATATAATGGCACAACAAGATGATGGTTTACGAAACAATACAAATATAGTGTGACAGTTACCTGAAGCCAGGCCTCTGAACATGACTCCAGTCGGCTCCTCAAGGCATAATAGACTTGTACAGAAGGTGAGTGTGAGAACAGCACACATGCCTCAGGGTTACAGCCGTCAAGTTGATGCTCCATCTGCTGCGACGTGATGGTAGCATCAGGATCACCGTTAAAAAATGTGCACCTCTGAGTCATTTTACTGCAAGTTCAAAGTTCACCATAGGTCAGGGATGTCTCCTTCAGGTGTGCAAACTACAAACAGATAAAAGAAGCTGTTATTGCTAGGACTTGCCAGGTATATTCCTGGCCACACAAGACAGAGACCCATTTTCCCCCAGCGAGCATCCATAAAAAGTGGCTATCTAAGGTTGTGCTGAAATCTCATGTGTTGGGGCAAAGGAATTCTACTGACAGGTCATTAGCAGAATTTATATTTCTCTACACTTATTCTATCATCATTCTGATGCTTGGCAGTGACTGAATGCCAGACAGTGTTAGGCATTTCTGCAGATCAGAAGATTTTAAAAGTAAGTATTTTGAGCATAGGGCAACTAATGTTTTAGAAATAGCTGATCTGTAGCCCAAACTGGCGCCAGGTAGTGTAAGCATATGGCTGCAGAAAGTTTGCCATAGATGGTCAGGTCAATGTCTGGACCCTGCTGTGCTCGTGGCATCAGTGATGGGAACCTTTTGACCCGACCAATTAAGTCATCTTGATTTATTTTTCCTCATGGGCTATTGTATGCCACATTGGGCTTGCAGTCTATTCCACCATTCTGTCAAGTGCAATCAGTTCAACTTCATGAATGGAATCTAGTCCAGCATCTTTGGCCTCTCTCCTCAGCGTACATCTTAGGGTTTGTTTTGGGTGTGCTCGCCACCTCAATCCCTTCATTTCCCATAATAATGCCTGTTTGATGATTATGTTGGTTTCTACTGAGGATGTGTCCAATGTTGCACCATCTTCTCTGTCTTACAACTGTTGATACTAGTGGTTTCCCTGACATTTCTATTTTTTATGTTTTCTTTTTTAATTTATTAAATTTTATTTCCATAATTTTCTCACACAATTGTTTTCATGTGCATTCAACTTTCATCCCATGTCTTGAGTGGTTTCCCAACTTTCACTGGCAAATGTTTAAACTAAAATAATTTTAGAAAATAAAATAGGTAACTTGGTTTTGAAACTATAGTCTAGAATTCTACACACCTTAAAACAGCGAACATAAGGGGACGCAATCTTGTACATTTTAAGCCACTAGGACATCACACCAGCGAATAACACCCGATGACACAAAGTGCCCCCATGTGGATGAGGATCACCCGTGGAGAGGTCCCAGAAACTGCATTCAGCCATTAGACCATAATTATGAATTATGGCTGGGCTATATTGGGGCCCCTGTCAAGAGCCAGGGTGAGGCCTTCAACATAACCAAAAATGGCATCCCACAGGGGGATCACTAGTATTCTCTAATTCTATAGTAAATCGATTGGTTGCTTATAATGTTCTCTTATTTAATGTTGCTGCAGGTTAGAGTTTGGGTTTAAGGCTTGACTTTAGGGTTAAGGCTAAATCTAACTCGAAGTCAAACCTTAAACCTAACCCATAATCTCAAGCAATATTCAATATTAAAGAATATTAGCATGCAAACTTACAGAAACAAAGGATTACGTCTCTTGGCATCTCCGCATTAATAACTTACGATGCAGTAGCTGCAGCTCATGAGTCCTAGCCATCTAGTTTAGTCCCCCTCCATGCCGCTACGAGCGGTGGGGGGGGGGGGGGGGGAAGGACTCTCGGCGGCGAGTTTCACTTGATGGTTTATTGCATTTCACGACATCATCGTCGGAAATTTATCCTACTTCTGCCAAGGTATATTCGCCGGAGCGAAAAGAAGTCTACAATATACATGTGATTGAGGCCCTGTCAGGGTGTTCTTTTTTGGCCACCATAATATGTCCCCATTATTCGGCAGATAGTCATGCTATTTGTAAATTTAAAATAGTTAGCTAATGTTGTTTCCACCTCAACTCTTTGACAAACTATGTCACCAAGTCATAAGGACGTGTGCTGTCTGTAAATTTAAATGAAGTTTTTTTTTTTACAGGAAATAAAATAATTAAAATGTACATTATTATTAATAGTTTTAGTTTATAAAAAAACCACGAAAGAAATGGTTTGCAGCTGAAACTAACAATAACGTGAAATGTGAGCAGAGAGGAAGCAATAATGTGTACAATTTATCGTCACCATAACAAACTACTATCAAGTTTCCGTAAACTTGGCGACACAAAACAATGACAACACAGTGGACAGTAGACACACGCGACAACAAGACGCGCTCGGTCACTGGCGTCAACCTCAACAAATCCGCGTGTCCTACTCGAGGACACAATCTTACTGTATCAATTAACTAACAATATTTCATTTAAATAAATGAATCCTAATTTATTCAGTATAATTTATTAATAAAATATATACAATTGCGAACTGACGCACCTACTGTATTGTAGAGCTTGTGGTTACAACACTAGCTGAAGTTGAATCAGAAACAAGCAAGTATCAAACGCGGCTGGTGCTCAGCTTACATTTATTTAAAATGTGTAATAATTTACCTGATTGCTGGTCTCGTCAAAACATCCCACCAACCAGAGGCAGTGAAGCGTTTAAAAACCACAGCTAAACACACACACGGGGCGGACGAACACAGGCACAGGTAGAAGAGGGCAGCCCGGTGACTCACGACAAGCCGTCTGTTGGTGTATTGTGTGTACGACACTTCACACGATAGACTCACTGTGACGACGCTATTGTTACCCGTCTCCTGTCAAAATATGGCTAGCATTGTTACATGTGTCCTTTGTGTAGCTAGTGTCTGTACCGTCCACCGACAGATTTACATTGATCTGTAGCTTGTTAGACTAGTGTTTGTACCTGTCCTGTGAGTGACTGTGCCCCGTCCTACGACAGACTTGAAAGGCCCGCCATTCCTGTGGTTTGAAAACAGAGCCCTCTGCACCAGTGTTGCCACTTTTCTTTGACAAAAAATATCCAAAACGGTGTCAAAAAATATCTAAAAAGATCTAAATCTGCGTGGAAAAGATCTAGAAAAAACATCAAAATTGAAAAGGTCAAAAATTACATAGCTTTTTTATGACTTACCCTACATAATCATGTCCTCACCTTCACTGATGTCTGCCTCACAAGATCCACAGGATAAACTTAGCTTGGATAATGAAGTTGAAGCTTCAGATCCAAAATGACCCTGGTGTGCTTTAACTATTCAAATAAGTGGAACAGTAGGCTTATTTCTCAAGTCTCATCAGGCCGAATTTTAATGGCACGATAGTATTTAAGAGGTCAAATTTCATCCTGTTTTTTAGGTTAGATTTGAGATAATTCCTAGCACTGAAAACTCTTTCTACTAATTAATGTTGGTTATACTATGTATATCCAGTTTCGTCCTTTTTAGGACGAAATTTTGTGTTATTTGAAGCCCCACCCTAGCTTTTGCCAGTGGCCGCAATATAGGCAGGCCATAAATATGGCCAATTGTCTGAACGCGGTTTCTGGGACCTCTCCACAGCGATCCTCATCCACATGGTGGCGCTTTGTGTCATCGGGTGTTTATCGCTTGTGTGATGTCCTGGTGGGGTAGAAAGTCAGTCAGTCACTCTTTCTACGTCAGCATTTGAGTGGGGTAGTATCATGGCAGACATGACACTTTAAGGAGCTTACAGAATGGTTGATGAGGCATCTTTAAATTGTCTCACTTCACTCCAAAACGCTTTAGTTTCTGTTTTGTTTGTCCATTCAGCTAACTTTATTTTGGTTAACTGATATTCTGCTTCCGTGACACTATTATCAGTAGCCCCTAAAAATTTCATAACTTTACAATATTTAGGTATGTCCTTTATTGGCTAAAGTATGTTTCTCACAGAAAAAAGTGAAATATTTTTCAAAACATCTAGATTTTCAGGAAGTCTCTGCTTCAATTGCTTCAATAATGAGATAAGGAAATCTTGACAGCGTTTTCTTAAGTTGTTCTCTTCATTCTCTGTTAACAGTCCTTTTGTTTTTAAATCATCAGTTTTTGATTCGATTTGATATCCAAGGTGTGGCTTAGGAGCCAAATAGCTCTCAAATGTGCAAGTGAGCAAATAAGCTTTAGAAGTTGGCAACACCAGTCTTTTACCGAGTGAAATAGCAAAGTGAGATCATCAAGTAATTTAACTTTATCAACAAGTTTAGATTCGAACAGTTTATTTACTTTTTGCACTTCCATTAGAATAGGTTATAAAAAGAGAATGAATGAAAAATTTGTTTCATCACTGTACATTCCATATAGTGTTTCAGCTGTGTAGCACTTTTTACTTTGTCTTGTTATTTCAAAGTGTGTCTTTAACTTCAGCCATTGCTTCATAATTCTTTCAACAGCTGGTTAAATTGATAACCATCTAGTTTTGCAATCTGACAGAATTTTCGGTGGTGTGAAACCATCATTCAAAGCTGAATATAATGTATTGTATTGCTGTTGTCTGACAAATGATTTGGAAAACCAGTAAAGTGTTTCAGCAATAAGGTATTCCAAATTCCTTAGTAAATATTTAGATGAAGCATGTGATAATGCTAGCTGCAATGAATGACGCATACATTTTATAAGTATTAACGATGGGTTAGCTTCCTTCAACTAGGCATAAACGCCATTGTTTATACCAACCATCACTGAGACATTATCAGTACCAATTACAGCCAATTACATTCTTCAAGCCTAACTGTTTGCTGATTAAAAGGTAATTCAGTTCCTAAACTATACTTTCTACACCACACTTTTCAAATTGAACTAGTCCAAGATTTTTTACAAATCGATCAATTGGTCACAGTTTGAAATTGCGCAGTGACAAATTAAAAACACTGCGACTGATACTTCAACTTTTGATGATTCATTTATCAGTATAGTTCTGAAAACAGATGTCAGCGGTGTAATATCTTTAAATAAAACTGCAGTTTTATGCTTTTTTAGTCTCTGCATGACTCTTTGAGTTTTGTATTTTCGCTTTAACTCTTTGAGTCCCAGAGGATTTAGCATTACAGGCCCGAGGGGTAGTCAAAAGAGACTTAAAATCGGCGCATTATGCGTTCATTGGGCTTCTGGACAGTAACCTATGTACGTATGATGCGTTCCTTGGGACTCAAAGAGTTAATTTCACACTTGCAGTACTCACAACAAGCTTTGGTCATATCTCCAGTTTTTAATTTTGTCATCATGCAACCACTCTTTCCAAAATTTTTGCTCATACTTTACTTTTGGCATATTGAAAGGTTTTTTCAAAGTGAAAGCCACATAAGAAGGTGAGCAATTATTTTTTTAATCACATGAGAAAGAAACGCAAAGTCAGTACAGTGAGGAAAAGGTTGAAACAAAGTTGGTATGATTTACGCGCGTTATTATTAATCACTACCGGGGCTGCCAGATGTTTGTGCGTTGACCCCAGTAAGAGTTCAAAGTTCAAGTAATGGCAGTTGTCACAATGTACGTGCCAGACCAAAACAAAAATATTGTAGTAAATATTTTACACAGTAATTACTAAATTGACAATGAAAAAAAAATCTTTAAAATATCTAACTCATATGAAAAGTATCTAGAAAAATGTTTATGATCTAAACGTCAAAAATAGTATCTAAATGCAATGAAAAAGATCTAAATTTGGATATAAAAGATCCAAAGTGGCAACACTGCATCTGCAGGCAGACATGTCTATCCGCCAGGAGACTGTATGACGACGCTCGTCTACAATAACAACACGCTGCTGATTTGACAGATGACAAAAAAAATTTTACAGAGGTTGGGTCGACTTTGTTGTCCCCGTGTAGGTTCAGGGTAGAGGCAACGCAACTAACTGAAAGCTTAGACGCATTGATTCTTCCCCCCCCCACTTGTTTCTGTTCAGTGAGTTTGCATCATCATCATCAAGTGCCTTGCCAGCTGGCGTAGGCGTTCATGCGTCGCCACAGATCTCGGTCTTTGGTGTTCTGAATCAATTCTGCTGATGATGTTCCTCCATGCCACTGTCTTACCGGCAACTCTAACTAGTTCCGAGTGGAAACAGGAGTGAAACAAGGCATGATTTGGTCAAGCGGAAATGCACAAACACAAACATGGGCATCAAATGGGTTGACACAGCTTTATAAGACCTTGACTTTCGTTTGATTTGATTTGATTCAAGAACCGACATCACAGCACTCAGGGCATTCCCATAAGCGTTCCGTCCCCAACTCTAGCCACCAGCGAAGAGTTCCGATACTAAGAGTGTCAGTAGCATTCTGATTAAACGTCCGCCTTGCCTTTCCTCTGAGCCTTAAGCATATGCCAGAACCTCTCGTCATTACCCCATGCGTCAATCTCACCAGACTGTGGTGATCCATCTGCTCCTCCGAACTGTACACGCTCTCCCACAAGGCACTAACCACGTCTGCCTTATCATGCATCAGTATTCCACAAAGCTGTGCAGAGCCAGCCAGTCTGTTCGCCTGCTCATTAACCAACATACCTGCGTACCCCGGTGAAAAAATCCAGAGTTTTCCTCACATGTGTCCTCCGCAGCGAGGCATGCCACTCTGCACGAAGCACGCCCGTCCTGATCTTCCTCAAAATGCTTTCTGAGTCAGTTACAATCACAATGTGTGTGTGTGTATGTGTCGTGTTCTCTAACCAGCTGACGTCTCCTCCTCACTCTCCCTTTACGAACTGCTGAAAAATGTATCAAGCGCAGAGCACGTGCTCCGTAGCTCCGGCGACGATTCCTATGTATATTTTTCTAAAACCTTGACTATGCTGACGACATAGTGCTTTGAGGTTGACACACTCAGATATCCAAGAAAAAATAGACCATCTCCAAATTATTTTAGGACAAAATGGTCTCCACATGAACACAGCAAAAACAATAATATTTATGTTACCAGTAGTTCAGAGGACATTAAACTAAACAATCACATTCTTGACAAAGTCAATCGCATCACATAGCTCTGGGGTAAGATGACATCCTCAGGGGATTCAGCGCCAGAAAAATCTTTTAGAATCCACTGGCCTTTTCCAAACTGTCAAACATCTAGAAGCAAAAGACACTCAGCAAACACATAAAACTTAAGATCTTTAACTCTTGTGTGATTCCAGTATTAATTTATGGATGCGAGAGTTAGAAAACAACAGTAGCTCTTGGTTTAAAAAAAAAAAAAACAGACAATTTTGAGAACAAATGTCTTAGAAGAACACTGGGCTCTCCTCCGAACTTCTACCCCCCGCATTATGGCGGCCTGCAATATCCGTTCGAGGCTCAGTTCTATTCTTCTTCGCGTTCACCAGCTGTAAACTCTGGTGGAAAGTTCTGGTTGCTGATCCACTACTGAACTGCAGTCCTGCTCCAGAACCTGAGTGTGCATCAGTTTTACAGATCTCATTCTCTTGAATTCAGACTGTTGGTTCCTTGCCTCTCCGGCAGAGGCACTCCGACTTCAAAGGAAGCTCCCCAATTCGTCGACTCTTACAACATGCTTTTTGGGGAGGCAGTGGGTCTACTCTTGTTTTCCCCACAATGCGGCCCCGGAACCTACACGGGGACTCAGTTTTATTAAAAAATATGCCGGCTCCGTAGAACGAAACAAATGCTCTAACAGGGTCTCAGCGATATGTTACTTGCAGACCTGTTTCTTATTGTTTCTGATTACCTGACAATTCTAAGAGACGCACGCAAACTGCAGACGATAGTAGCAGACAATAATAGCGACCGTTGACACTTTCCATTGTCAGACTTTCTGCCGACGAACAAATCGCTGCAAATATAGGATCGGCTCGGAAAAAAATGAAACAAATGCTCTAACAGCTGATTATTTTCTTTGCTAAATAACATGGTTTTTGTCTTTTTCAAATTTATATCTAATCCAAATTCTGCACTCCTTCTGTTTACTTGCTCCACTAGGTCTTGCAACTCATGCTCACTCTCTGCCAGATACTCTGCCAGCAACACTGTGTCGTCAGCATATCTCAGATTGTTTATTATTCTACCATTGATGTGCAGTCCTGGTAATTCTACAATTTCTTTAAAAATGGTTTCTGTACATAAGTTGAAAAGGCTAGGCGACAGCACACATCCTTGTCTTACTCCTCTCTTGATCTCTATCTGGGGTGAGCAGATGTTGTCATATCTTACTGTTCAATACATAATACCCCTAGAGTATTAGACTTTCCCTAAAATTTCGGGATAATCTCCGTTGGGATCATTTATAACATAAAGTACCCAATGCCGTCATGGAAACGAATGTGCAGATATCACCACCACAACACAACATGCCAACGGCCCTTTTAAGGGTGAATTAAGAAAATATAAGATGACTTTGACTTTGCTAAGAATATTTCTCTTGAATGTCAACCGCGGAATAAACTGCTGGATAAATAAAATATACTTGGTGCGAGATGGCAACAATCAAGTCTAAGAATCCATCAGAGAAAGACACAGATAATGAGAATAACTAGATTGTTACAAGTCTCAGTGGTGGTGGCAGACAAACAAGACAAGCACTGAGAACCTGTTCAACCTCAAAAGAAGTGTAAATTAGGCCAGCAGTAACGGTCTTAGCAGCCGTCTGTACCTTCAAATCCTGGATGTATTATAACTGTAAGTAATATTTGAATCCCCCCCCCCCTCCCCCGAAATTAGAGATTTGAGGTTTGAACAACGGAATAACATCATGGCACACGTATAGTAACCCATAAGTGCTCCGTTCTTCTTCTAACTGAAGTCTTGAGTCTGAAGAAGCTCTGCACTGTGCACTGTAGCACCGGCGAGGATCCTGAAATACTTTAGGCAGATTGTAAACTCAAAAGTTTGCCCGGGCAGCGCTGTTAGGCTATTTTCTTTCGATTTTCAACTGCCAAGGGATTTTTTACGTGCGCAAAAATGCACACGGGCGTCCGATCTGACTACCCATAAACCAGGGGGAATTAATAGAAGTCCAAGTCCACGTGCACAAATCCCAGCCCCTATCGAGACCACGCAGCCCCCCCCCCCTTTTCCGCAAAGCCTTAGTACAACTAATATTTGATTATTCATAATATTGTATAGTAATTATTAATACTAAATACACAAGATGAGAACACATACATAATTGAAAGTATAGCAACATAAGCATCATCATGTATCAGGTCTTTTGCAGAACGTGACTCTCATTACGGTCTGCCTGAAAGAAACTCGGTCTCTCGCTGGCTCTAATGCCTGGTGCACTTTCATATTCAAGCAGTCTCTTATAATATGTACCAATCCCTGTGTTGGTCGGCCCCTGCCCCTCCTTCCCGATACCATGCCTTCTGCTATTTTTGTCGCCTCTAATCTGCTATGGCGCTTGATATGACCAAAATATTTCAGCTTCCGAGACAAGTTGCTGTTTATTAGCTAATCTTCCTTGATGTTCAGATCTGTTAAAATTTCACTTTTTCTTCAGATTACTTAAGCCACCCCTTGTCAAGTGATTCACTGAGAAAGGATAGTGATAAGGTTGATACTGTTGATGGGATGTGTGAACTATGATCCAGTGAAATGCTGATTTAATTGGGACCTGTGTCTGGATAAAAGTGAAAGATCAACCAACAAAAGCCACAAAACCCAATCCATCATCGCTTAATACTTTACCCAGGTAAACCCACTATTCTCTCTGCCAGTGACTTCATCAACTCTGAAAGCAGTGACAATAGGTCACACGCCTTAGAAGCCAGCTGACTCCACCACCTTGGCATCAAGTGGGCTGTTGCGTGTCGATTCGGGGGTATCAACATTGTTTATGTTAATTTAGTACAGGCTTAGTTGACTGGGGATCCACGAGGGGATTGACACGGCCTGAGTCAATATTTGGGTCTTTGTTGTCTTAGGACCGGAGCTGTTAGCGCGGCCTGAGTCAATAGTTTGAGTCTGTATTGGCCTAGGACCGGAGTTGACCAGTGGACTCACAAGGTGTCAATCGACCTGGGTAAAGAGTCATACCTAGTTCGTGCGTATCAGGGCTGGTATGAGGGGAAAATGTGCATGCGTGTGGGTGCCTCAATTATTATGGAGGACTCACTGAGAACACTGGCATGTAGATATTGCAGAGAAGTTAAGAGAGCAGAGCACAGCATCGTCGAGAAGAATCAAGTAGAGAAGAGCTCTGTGAGAAAACTTGCCTTGGGGGACGACGCGTGTGGCGGTCATGTTCAATATTGAAAGAAGGCAGCTATTCTACTTCCGAAAAGGAATCTCGTAGATGTCGGCATCGGTCGTATGCTAAGGGGATAGAGTTCGAAGTTCTGCCGGTCATCTTAGAATTTATCGACGTGGCTGATTTGCGTGTACATATTGGGAGCTTAAGGAGTATAGATTCTCAGTCAGCTGATGTAAAAGTGCCTGCTACGAGTATAACAACGGAGGTCAGCTGTTCATTCTTACTGCTAGCCCTGACGCGAAGAATAGCCAGCGACCGAGGCACTCAAGAAGTGAGCTCCAGAGTCTGATCGACAGCTAGCTATAAGCTGTATTATGGAGCGCCGCTAGGACTGTTCTGGGGAGTATGAAGCGTAATGAGTTTAATTCTATTTTAGTCAGCGCATGGACATACATGACGTTGCTTCATTACATAGACTGTGTGCGGGTTGGTAGACCCGAACGTTTTTGTGAATAAACACATGAAGGACAACTGTTGTTGAGTTTTCCTGACACTATGCTCGTGGGTTGTGTGCAACAGTTTGGCGCGAGTGGTAACAGAGTTCGAGCGCAAGTCAAATCCTAGACACTTGACTATATTTTTGTATGTTGTAACAAGACCAATGCGGCATACTACATGGGTCAAACCTTAGGTGTTGCCACAGCCGATCGCTATCAGCCTACCCAGACCACTATTTGTAACTTCTAAAAGTGCCAATTACATGTGTTTCTGCCAGTGACACTGACTGTAAAAACTGGGCAGTGAATTATTCAGATATTAGTGTGAAGTGTTCCAGCTGATTATCCAGACAAATAGACGTGGACTGAAAAGAGGAGCTGTTCGCTCCTTCATCGCACCTGAAATGATAAGTATCATTGACCCCAAGTACAGCCAACCGCTCGATTCATGCCATAAGTTTACAATACCCTTATTCATCTTTGGTGCAACAATGAATGAATGAATGATCATTTATTCATTCATTTATTTAGTCACTGAAACCTAATCTCCAACAAACTCTATCAAATATCAAACACTACGTCTATCCAAGTTCTCTAGTCGACTCTCTTATTCCGCTTAGCGAACCTCTTTTGCTCCGCATTAGTGATCGTTTCTCTGTCAACGATTCTTCCCTGTAATCGCTAAACGAATATTCTGACCGTTGATCATGGTTTGTTCTGTGAATACATAGTACTTGTCAACCAGTCACTTTCATGCTACGCACATACACATAGCCACACAAAACCCTGGCACTGTCTATTCTGGAAAAAACAAAACCCAGCCTAACATAGACTGCAGTCCAGTTGCATACAGGCATTACATGCATAGGATAAGGTCAACATCTAAAGTACCAGCACAATCAGGGACATGTTGTGACCACCGGAAAGAACGTAGAAGAGACAGTTCTTGATAACCTTTTGTGATTGTATGGAGAGGTGTTGGCATACAAACTGGTGCTGTCGAAGATTGCCGATTGTGGAGAGCCATGATGACCAAAGCCAGCTTACAAGACGCTTGATAATGATTATGATGACTCTATTGTGTCTTCAAGGGAATGTACTCTGGATATGTTCTCCCACGACAAGAGTTAGGAAAGATGGTTTCCGCTGTTTTCAAACAACAACTTGTCCCGACATGAATCTCTCTCCTGGTTCTGCCGGACTTTTCATGTTTCTCTCGCCTTAGGTTCGCCGACAGGTCACACTGTTGGCTCCTTTTTTTAAATACTGGAAATTACCTCCCAACAGGTAAATAAATATCTTTACCAATAAGTGAGTTAAAAAAAAAAAAACACTGAAGATTTCACACAGAATGAGAATCGGAAAAAACACCATCATGACTTAGAGTTAGAGTCTGAACCTTGAATGTATCCTAATCTTATCCAATATCTCCCCCCAAACAGAGTCGAATATTAAAAAAAATTGTTTACAATAATTTTAGGTGGTGGTAGATAGGCTGCATGCAGGGGTGGGACCTATACTTCATGTAGTGGTGGTATCTAGGCTGCACTCTCTCGTAGGACGGTGTGTCACGGTGGGTGGGTTGGAGTTAGGCCCAGCTGAACTTCTTCTTCATGACGTTCACGTAACTCTGGCGGAAAGTTCTCGTTGTTCGTCCACTTCTGAACTACAGTCCTATTCAAGGGCCTAAATGTTGCACGAGCACCCGTTTTATAGGTCTGACTCATTTGTATGCAGACTGTTGGTTCCTTGCCTCTGAGGCATATGCACTCCAGACTTTGAAGGAAGCTCCAGGTTAGTCATCTCTTACAACATGCTTTTTGTTCCCGTGGGGCAGTGGGTCTTGACTGAACTGAAGTAGATGGACAACAAACAGCACCTGAATAACGTAGACTATAGACAGACCATTGGTAGACCACATTTAATTTAATTAATTAAAATAATTACAGTTAAATGTATGCTTTAATTTTGACAGATATCTGTTCGGCCAGTATCTTCTTGTTGCCTTGTATGTCACTCATATCTTAATAATCTTATCCTTATCTTTTCTTAAGAATTTCAGGTAAATTTTGAAATTAAAATCGAGAGATCTGCTAGTAATAGTTAGGCATACTTGAGAAGTTTTATATATTTGGTTTTTACTTATGAAACTGTCACAGTGGATAGAGATTAAAATATCCAATCCAACGATACCTCAGTTAAACCTAAAAATAAGTTCTAAGTCAAGATGTTAACATTTTAGTAGCGTATTCCCACCATGGACAAATTATAGTTGAATCTGATTGAAGATGTATGCTGAGTTGTGTTCCAGGAAGAAATGTCTAAATGTTTGCATTTTATGGCAATAACTACTTTGTTTTCTGACTAATCCCTTATTAGCCCTATAAAGTTTACCCAGAGTCACAGTGTGGCTTTTGTGGGAACTGGTCTACTACCGATAGGATATTTTCTGCTCTGCATGCTGAAGAAGATTGGTTGTTCATCTACCCTGTTGAATATTACTGAGTCGTTCCACACAGGTATGAAAGGTACAATCAACATTGACGGTGTAATATTGGAGAAGCTTGTAATCAACAATGGCGCGAAGCAGGCATGTGTACTTTCTGATGTCCTCTTTGTAATATACGGGCCTTTTCAAAATGAGGAGGGTGGTATATTCATTCTCGATTCTGATGGCAGCCTTTACAATGCTCGCAGGCTGACGGTGAAAACCAGGATAAGAAAGGTTGTTATCAGAGATCTGCTGTTTGCAGATGATGTCACAATTACCTCCCACTCAGAGGAGGAGCTGCAATGTTTACTATCTGCATTAACTGATGCATTCTGTGAATTTGAACTAACAATCAGCAAAAAGAGGACAAAGGTTATGGTGCAAGATGTTAGTGATATACTTGCAGTCTACATTGAGGGTGAAGAGTTTGAGACAGTTGACCATTTTACAGATCTGGGATCCGCAGTAAATAATAAACTATCACTGTATCAAGAAATCAACATCAGGATAGGTAAGGCAGCAACAACAATGAGCAGATTAACAAAAAGAGTACGGGAGAACAGAAAGCTCATGATCAAAACAAAAACCCTTGTCTATCAGGCTTGTCTTCTCAGCACTCTGCTTTATGGTAGTGACATTTTGTCACCTTATTTGCACCAGGAGAAGTGGCGTTATGGCTTTCACATGCGATGCCTAAGAAGAATAGTAGTTCGCTCATGCATGATGAATGGCTCAATGAAAATGCTAAAGAAAATCCAGGCTGGGCTCACCATCACAAGAACAGATTGCATCAATAAGTATGTCACAAATGCCTAGCTTAAACTTAATCTTTCTTGCTGGTATTCAAGGTAACAAGAACCCAAATTATTTTGCAGACATTGCGGTTGGTATGCTGGTCTGGTACCTGACAGAAACAATGTAATGAATGCCATGTACAGCACATGTCGCGAAGATGAATACAACAAAAGCATGATTCCGTATCCCTGAATAGACGGATGGACATGGGGATAAAATCTGGAGCAGCAAGAAATGAACTTTTTACCAAGGAGACAAGACCTTTAATAATCAGTACAGAGCAGACCTCAACGGTCATTTTATACGTTTGAAGAGCAGATTGGAGTACCCATGAATCTGTCCTGAATGCTGGGATAATATCCTCGCTCATTAACTCATTATCATTGTGTATAATTTTCTTTAAATTTCAGGTTCGGAGAGAGGCCAGTCATGGCAGCAACAAACGCTACGACCGCTCAGGCCCAGCACAAGTTCAGCAACCTCCGCCGCCGGCTGGATCAGCTGGGCTATCGACAGCCTCTGGGAATAGAGTCGCTGCCCCTGGTTGAGAAGCTGTTTGCCGATTTGATCCACACCACCGAGAGTTTGAAAAATGCCAAACTTGAGCTCTCAAAAAAGGTGCCAGGACAGAATACTTTCTTTGTATTGGTTGACACTTTTGTTTGTTTGATGCAGATAACTTTTTGATTTATTTTGTTTGCAGATTGAAAATGTTTGTGTTGGTTCTGTTTGATGCAGAGAACATTTTTATTTGTTTTATTTGACACAGAGAACATTTTTGTTTGTTTGGTGATAAAGTAATCACAGCAGCTACAAGCAGGTGATATAAATGATGGTGATAATCACAGCAGCTACAAGCAGGTGATATAAATGATGATGATAAAGTAATCACAGCAGCTACAAGCAGGTGATATAAATGATGGTGATAATCACAGCAGCTACAAGCAGGTGATATAAATGATGGTAATAATAACAGCAGCTACAAGCAGGTGATATAAATGATGGTGATAATCACAGCAGCTACAAGCAGATGATATAAATGATGATGATAAAGTAATCACAGCAGCTACAAGCAGGTGATATAAATGATGGTGATAATCACAGCAGCTACAAGCAGGTGATATAAATGATGGTAATAATCACAGCAGCTACAAGCAGGTGATATAAATGATGGTGATAAAGTAATCACAGCAGCTACAAGCAGGTGATATAAATGATGATGATAAAGTAATCACAGCAGCTACAAGCAGGTGATATAAATGATGGTGATAATCACAGCAGCTACAAGCAGGTGATATAAATGATGGTAATAATCACAGCAGCTACAAGCAGGTGATATAAATGATGATGATAAAGTAATCACAGCAGCTACAAGCAGGTGATATAAATGATGGTGATAATCACAGCAGCTACAAGCAGGTGATATAAATGATGGTAATAATCACAGCAGCTACAAGCAGGTGATATAAATGATGGTGATAAAGTAATCACAGCAGCTACAAGCAGGTGATATAAATGATGGTAATAATCACAGCAGCTACAAGCAGGTGATATAAATGATGGTGATAAAGTAATCACAGCAGCTACAAGCAGGTGATATAAATGATGATGATAAAGTAATCACAGCAGCTACAAGCAGGTGATATAAATGATGGTGATAATCACAGCAGCTACAAGCAGGTGATATAAATGATGGTAATAATCACAGCAGCTACAAGCAGGTGATATAAATGATGGTGATAATCACAGCAGCTACAAGCAGGTGATATAAATGATGGTGATAACATAATCACAGCAGCTACAAGCAGGTGATATAAATGATGGTGATAATCACAGCAGCTACAAGCAGGTGATATAAATGATGGTGATAATCACAGCAGCTACAAGCAGGTGATATAAATGATGGTGATAATCACAGCAGCTACAAGCAGGTGATATAAATGATGGTGATAATCACAGCAGCTACAAGCAGATGATATAAATTATGGTAATAATCACAGCAGCTACAAGCAGGTGATATAAATGATGGTAATAATCACAGCAGCTACAAGCAGGTGATATAAATGATGGTGATAATCACAGCAGCTACAAGCAGGTGATATAAATGATGGTAATAATCACAGCAGCTACAAGCAGGTGATATAAATGATGGTAATAATCACAGCAGCTACAAGCAGGTGATATAAATGATGGTAATAATCACAGCAGCTACAAGCAGGTGATATAAATGATGGTAATAATCACAGCAGCTACAAGCAGGTGATATAAATGATGGTGATAACATAATCACAGCAGCTACAAGCAGGTGATATAAATGATGGTGATAATCACAGCAGCTACAAGCAGGTGATATAAATGATGGTGATAATCACAGCAGCTACAAGCAGGTGATATAAATGATGGTAATAATCACAGCAGCTACAAGCAGGTGATATAAATGATGGTAATAATCACAGCAGCTACAAGCAGGTGATATAAATGATGGTGATAAAGTAATCACAGCAGCTACAAGCAGGTGATATAAATGATGGTGATAATCACAGCAGCTACAAGCAGGTGATATAAATGATGGTGATAACATAATCACAGCAGCTACAAGCAGGTGATATAAATGATGGTGATAATCACAGCAGCTACAAGCAGGTGATATAAATGATTGTGATAATCACAGCAGCTACAAGCAGGTGATATAAATGATGGTGATAAAGTAATCACAGCAGCTACAAGCAGGTGATATAAATGATGGTGATAATCACAGCAGCTACAAGCAGGTGATATAAATGATTGTGATAATCACAACAGCTAGAAGCAGGTGATATAAATGAATGTGATAATCACAGCAGCTACAAGCAGGTGATATAAATGATGGTGATAATCACAGCAGCTACAAGCAGGTGAACGAACGAACGAACGAAGTTTATTTTCAAAGGGTCACAAATTGGGCACGCAGGCCCGTCTTACATTCAGCCCTTCCAGTCAACCATCTTTCGCACAGCAGTTGTATAAGCAGGTGATATAAATGATTGTGATAATCACAGCATCTACAAGCAGGTGATATAAATGATTGTGATAATCACAGCAGCTACAAGCAGGTGATATAAATGATTGTGATAATCACAGCAGCTACAAGCAGGTGATATAAATGATTGTGATAATCACAGCAGCTACAAGCAGGTGATATAAATGATTGTGATAATCACAGCAGCTACAAGCAGGTGATATAAATGATTATGATAAAGTAATCACAGCAGCTACAAGCAGGTGATATAAATGATGGTGATAACATAATCACAGCAGCTACAAGCAGGTGATATAAAGGATGGTGATAAAGTAATCACAGCAGCTACAAGCAGGTGATATAAATGATTGTGATAAAGTAATCACAGCAGCTACAAGCAGGTGATATAAATGATTGTGATAAAGTAATCACAGCAGCTACAAGCAGGTGATATAAATGATTATGATAAAGTAATCACAGCAGCTACAAGCAGGTGATATAAATGATTGTGATAAAGTAATCACAGCAGCTACAAGCAGGTGATATAAATGATTGTGATAAAGTAATCACAGCAGCTACAAGCAAGTGATATAAATGATTGTGATAAAGTAATCACAGCAGCTACAAGCAGGTTATATAAATGATTGTGATAAAGTAATCACAGCAGCTACAAGCAGGTGATATAAATGATTGTGATAATCACAGCAGCTACAAGCAGGTGATATAAATGATTGTGATAATCACAGCAGCTACAAGCAGGTGATATAAATTATGGTAATAATCACAGCAGCTACAAGCAGGTGATATAAATGATGGTGATAATCACAGAAGCTGCAAGCAGGTGATATAAATGATTGTGATAAAGTAATCACAGAAGCTGCAAGCAGGTGATACAAATGATTATGATAAAGTAATCACAGCAGCTACAAGCAGGTGATATAAATGATGGTGATAAAGTAATCACAGCAGCTATAAACAGGTTAAGTGAACAATGTTGAGATCATACATCTCAAGTTACCGTGGCAACTTATGAATGTGAGTCGTGGTCTCTAACTCAATTACTGGAGAGAAATATTGGAGTTTTTGAACTGAAAAATTATTCGAATACCTTGGACCAAGAAGAAGACAAACACCCACTTCCGACATGATCTGAGAGTCGAGGAGAATTGGCTCATAAAAATCCTGTTTCGTAAGCTGAGGTATTTTGGCCATGTTAAACGTCACGGTGACCTGGAGAAAACGATGACAGTAAATATGTTCTGTAAAATAAGGCAGTGGCACACCTCCACGAATATGGGCTTTCAAGATGCATAGGTTATGAAAGCACATAGGGCTGGAGAATCAGCTACAGAGAGACTTCCAGCCGTGATGAGAGCGACATTTTGTAAAGACCCTGCTGATTGGTGGTGAACTAATGCATGACAAGCTGGGTGTTGTAAGGGTCCTTGGGGAGTGGAATAACAGGGCAGAGGTACAAATACGTCACCACAGTCTCAGGAGATTGGTGCTGTGAGGAGTAACCAGGTGATGTGGCTGATGGTCAGCACTCAAGCTGTCAGGAGTAACCAGGGGATGTGGCTGATGGTCAGCACTCAAGCTGTCAGGTGTAACCAGGGGATGTTGCTGATGGTCAGCACTCAAGCTGTCAGGAGTAACCAGGGGATGTGGCTGATGGTCAGCACTCAAGCTGTCAGGAGTAACCAGGGGATGTGGCTGATGGTCAGCACTCAAGCTGTCAGGTGATGTGGCTGATGGTCAGCACTCAAGCTGTCAGGTGATGTGGCTGATGGTCAGCACTCAAGCTGTCAGGTGATGTGGCTGATGGTCAGCACTCAAGCTGTCAGGTGATGTGGCTGATGGTCAGCACTCAAGCTGTCAGGTGATGTGGCTGATGGTCAGCACTCAAGCTGTCAGGAGTAACCAGGGGATCTGGCTGATGGTCAGCACTCAAGCTGTCAGGAGTAACCAGGTGATGTGGCTGATGGTCAGCACTCAAGCTGTCAGGAGTAACCAGGGGATCTGGCTGATGGTCAGCACTCAAGCTGTCAGGAGTAACCAGGGGATGTGGCTGATGGTCAGCACTCAAGCTGTCAGGAGTAACCAGGGGATCTGGCTGATGGTCAGCACTCAAGCTGTCAGGAGTAACCAGGGGATGTGGCTGATGGTCAGCACTCAAGCTGTCAGGAGTAACCAGGGGATCTGGCTGATGGTCAGCACTCAAGGAAAAGGTGAGAGGGACATACAGTCTGTTACTGGTGCCACCTGAATTGAAACTCTGCGTCTGCTACTAACGATGGGGATAGAGCGTTTGTGGCAACGTCCTGAGTACTGTGAAAGCAACATTTTTATTTGACACTAGCAAAACACATAATTATTAAAAGAGAGGAATCTTTGATTCATCATGGGGGTATGTTTCTCTTGCAGACTGAGATTAGCACAGATGTGGATTCGGCTGTGGAGGCCTACAAGATTGACAATGCCAAGTTGATCAAGGAGAACAATGAGCTTCACCTGGCTCTGATCAAGCAGAAGGAGGAAGCCGACACAGTTATCAGAGGTTGGTGAAGGTACTCTGTCGACTAGCTTCACTTGTCTCTATGTTACAGTTACAGAGATGACAGAATGTAGTTTGTTGACTAGTTAAGTGAGTGTAGTCTTTTGACTATTTTCAGTTGAGTGAATGTAGCCTAGTTCCAGTTGAGTGAATGTAGCCTAGTTCCAGTTGAGTGGATGTAGTGTTGACTAATTCTAGTTGAGTGAATGTAGCCTAGTTCCAGTTGAGTGAATGTAGCCTAGTTCCAGTTGAGTGGATGTAGTGTTGACTAATTCTAGTTGAGTGAATGTAGCCTAGTTCCAGTTAAGTGAATGTAGCTTAGTTGCAGTTGAGTGAATGTAGCCTAGTTCCAGTTGAGTGAATGTAGCCTAGTTCCAGTTGAGTGAATGTAGCTTAGTTCCAGTTGAGTGAATGTAGCCTAGCTCCAGTTGGGTGGATGTAGTGTTGACTAATTCCAGTTGGGTGAGTGTAGTATGTTGACTAGTTCCAGTTGAGTGAATGTAGCCTAGTTCCAGTTGGGTGGATGTAGCCTAGTTCCAGTTGAGTGAATGTAGCCTAGTTCCAGTTGAGTGAATGTAGCTTAGTTCCAGTTGAATGAATGTAGCCTAGTTCCAGTTGGGTGGATGTAGTGTTGACTAATTCCAGTTGGGTGAGTGTAGTATGTTGACTAGTTCCAGTTGAGTGAATGTAGCCTAGTTCCAGTTGGGTGGATATAGCCTAGTTCCAGTTGAGTGAATGTAGCCTAGTTCCAGTTGGGTGGATGTAGTTTGTTGACTAGTTCCAGTTGGGTGAGTTTAGTATGTTGACTAGTTCCAGTTGAGTGAATGTAGCCTAGTTCCAGTTGAGTGAATGTAGCCTAGTTCAAGTTGGGGGGATGTCATGTGTTGACTAGTTCCATTTGGATGACTATAGTCTGATGACTGGTTCCAGTTGGGTGAATGTAGCTTGTTGACTAGTTCCAGTTGGGTGAGTGCAGTATGTTGACTAGTTCCAGTTGGGTGAATGTAGTCTAGTTCCAGCTGGATGATTTATCTATATGTTACAGATGTGTTGACAGAATGTAGAGATTGCAACACTGTAGGCTCCAGTGGGCACATAAAGTCTGCTTTCATTCTCATCACACATAGTCTTGTTTTTTTTTGTCTGCTTGCATAGTCTTGTTTCCGTCTCGTACCAGTCTTTTTTGCTGACCAAACGCAGTCTTGCCTCTGTCTTGTACCAGTATTTTTTTGCTGATCAAACAGTCATCAACAGTGACTAATTAAGAGTTTGCTGGAATTAGATATCATTTTGTTATTATCTATCACAAGTGTTAAGTTGAGGCATAAATATCTTGTTCTTGTTATCCATTACAGGAGTTGAGGCACAAATATCTTCTTGTTGTTATCCATCACAAGTTTTGAGTCAAGGAACAAATATCTTGTTGTTATCTTTCTCAGACTGACTGTATGGAAGTGTTTAAGCTTTTTCCCTGACATCTGTATAAAGTCCATGTTTCACAAGCATATAGCAGCGCTAACAAATACCAAAGCCAAGCTGTAAATGACAGAACAAGTGCTCTTTTAAAGCAGAACACGGAAGAATAAGAATCCTTTTTTTTTTCTGCCTGATCATATATGGTCTTCTTTTTGTTCTGTCATACATAGTTCTGTGTCTGCCCTATCACATATGGTCTTCTTTTTTGTTCTGTCACATATAGTTCTGTGTCTGCCCTATCACATATGGTCTTCTTTTTTGTTCTGTCACATATAGTTCTGTTTCTGCCAAATCACATATAGTCTTCTTTTAGTTGTCACATATAGTTCTCACATATAGTTCTGTTTCTACCTTATAGCATATGGTTTTCTTTTTGTTCTGTCACATATGGTTCTAATTCTGCCTTTTCACATATGGTCTTTTTTTCATTATGTCACATATAGTTCTGTTTCTGCCTCTTCACATGTGCTCTTCAATTAGTTTTTGACATAATTTGTAGATATTTTCTCCTGGTTTATTCTCCAGAGCTGAAAGCCTCAATGCGAGACCTGGAACACAAGACAGCAGATCTCCAGTTCTTGAACAACCAGTACATCAACAAAGTTCGTCAACTGGAGAGAGAGTCCAAGGAGAAATCGGAGGCTATTCTGAAACTACAGGAGAAGAACTTTCATGCTGTTGTACAAACTCCAGGTCAGTAGGTCTAGAGGTGACATCTGTGCTCAGCTTAGCTTTTGCTGTTGAACTTTGTTGTTGCCGATGAAGTTGGAACTGCAGTTACCTGATCACCTAGCTGCAAATTTCATCATGTGATGAACAAACCAAAACAGAAACTAGAATGAGTTAGTTGAGAGTCTGGCTGTATGGGGCAGCAAAGACCAAACAGATCTTAGATACGACTGAGCTACCATATAACAGTATAAGATATTTGAATTCTAGACCTTCAGGTTGTTAGGCAGGAGTTTAGCCAACAAGCTCCATGATTCTCTTCTGTTATGCTGGCATAACCTAGTTCCTCCACTTGGGACCCAGTTTGTATACTCTCAACTCTCTTGCCATGGAAATGCCCACCCCCCACCCCCCACCAATTCAAATTATCAGCTCTTTCAGTTCCAAGAGGTGTTAGCTAATGTCTCAGGAAGTTAGCAATGACAGTAATAAACTCAGGTGTAAACTGCTTCTAGAAAGATCAAATATATATGTTGTTGAAGTGTGCATGTCCAAGCTTTCTTCACACACTGGGCCTGTCCGACACGCACACTTGCCAGGTGTCTAGGGCTGGCTCATGACGTCAGAGCTCATTATCCTCAGCTCTTGCTCAGCAGTAACATACAACTCTGAACAGAAGGTCAACCTTCATACATATGTACATTGTAGTAGCACATAGTCATGTGCATCATCATGATAAATTATAAACACAATACCAAAGTCATTCTTCCTTCTGCCCATGTAGACATGCGAGACGCTGCACTGAAGGACTCCTCCTGCCACACTATCCTCTAGTGGCTGCTACGAGCCATCACTACCCGATGAACTTTTCTGGATGTGTGTGTGTATATATATATATAAATATATGTGGTCCATACTCCCAAGGGACATAACCATTTACACTTTCATTATTGCTGTTGTTAGAGTTCTTTCGAGTGGCTCAGTAAACATCAGGTAAAAAACATAAATGACATGATGGCTTGTTTACCTGCTGAATTCCAAGTCAGGCATAGTGCCTTGTTTGCAACTGAAAGAGCTAAATAAACAGCCATTTTACACAGGTTGCTAACGGTAAAAATAAAAACATTTATTTACGTAAATTTTTACCTAAAAGTTGTTGGAACATATAAAGAAGAGGAATTCTTTAATACTAACAGAGTGAAGATTTACTGGATTTTATTCCGACAACCTACAAAGTGTATCAGGTGACTCATAATGAGACCCTGTGACCTCATTGGAATTCTAGCACTAAGGCTATGGGCAAATTAGGATGCCACAATGGCTTTAAAATAGTCAGTTTGCTCACAAGAAAACTCAGTGAATCTGTTTCAAGTAACTGCATAGCCTGATCCCCTGACCTCGCTGCTGGTTTGTTTCAAGCCTGAATCCTTGTTTTCTATGTTTGCAGGGGGCAGAAAGAAAACAGTTGCCTTCAGAAGACAGCGCATGGAGATAGACCAGGCTGTCCCAGAGAGTGATGGTTTTGGCTTCAAGGTAGAACTTAATGTCTGCTTGCACATCCATTTTACAGACCTGGCTTACTTATATGCAGACTGTTGGTGCCTCACCTTTCAGGCAGATGAACTTTGACTTTGTTGGAAAAAATGCTAGTTAGTCATCTTTTACAACTTGCTTTTTTAGGGAATCAGCCGTAGGGTCATTTTTACCCTAAAAATGGGGGAGGGGGAACCCACACAGAGAACATGATACCACAAATTAAGATTAGATCTGCATTTTTATCTCACCCATGCCATGGGATCAATCTGTCCAAAAATGTATCTCTTTGCTTTCCTCTCACTCGATTTCAGATTGCCAGTTCTCCCAAAGTTACATCTCCTCATAAAATGATCACGCATAAAATGGATTGACAGCATTAAAAAGCCTTAAAGAAAGGCAACAACAACAAATTAAAATAAAATGCACACAGGCGATCCTTACATCTCTTTTAACATCTAGACTCATTGAGGTATCTGAAGGAAGAAAAAGAAGATAAAATGTTTCCTTTTGGACTGCTTCATCTTGTTCTCTGCGTTCATTCACAGGGGCCGCATGTTTGCATTCATGAGCTGTTTCTGGATTACACTTGAAAGTCTTAAATTATTACAAGATGAGTGAAACATTTCTTGTCCTCTAGTCTGTGATCTAGCAAAGTCTGTGTTAATGTTCGGTCGGATGTATGTCAATGTTTGGTCGGATGTATGTCATCTACAGGTTGCCGATGCACGGATAGCTGAGCTAGAGGCAGCGGTACAGTCAGCAGCCACACAGAAGGAGATCACAGACAGAAAACTTCAGAGCTTCCGAGAACAGGTGAGTGTAGATTCAGTGTCTGCCTAACGTTTCTCCCTCTGCCTAACCTCTACTCTCAAAACAAATTCAATGAGTGTGTCAGTGTGTGGATTCTCTGTCTGTTCTGTTGCACTGATCCCAGAGAGGCTTCACCACGTAGGTTGTTTTCTTCTAAATCAGAGTGTGTCTGCATGAGAGGCCAGGCTGGTTAGTGCTCAGAACAAGAAGGTTATATTGTACCAGACTGTAGGGCTCTCAATATTCTTCTGTAAAATGTGTGCGTTATCTGTGACCTGACTTTTAGTGAGTGAGTTCTAGGGTTAGGTCTCTCAAGTGGTTGGTGTATCTGACGTAAAAAAAAATTTTAATATACTTTTGAGACAATGGTAAGAGAGTCATACCGTGGAAGCATTTATGGCCTCGTCACAAATTATTCCTATAGACAACAATTGGGTCACTGTAGCCAACCTTGGAGATGTCACATGAATGAACAACAGATAAAACTTCTGCAGCTTCCTGGTAATTGTCTGCTCTTTAACTGGTTGCCCATGATTCGCTTCGGTAACACTAAAAAAATAGTTCATGACTCTGTAGGAATTCTCCAGAACAAAAAAGTTGTTTTAAAACAATAATTTTACACAGATCACAAATTAAAAACAATGTACACATTAGATGTTCACATTAATTTTTACCTTAATTCTGATCCCAAAAATGTAAAGATACATAAAGGGAGTATTCAGTAAACATGAACAGAGCAAAGCATTAAGTGGAATGCATTTCCCTGGGGCCTAAACATTTATATATTGAGTGACTCATGATGTGACCCCATGACCTATATCACTGAGGCTTGAGGACAAGTGTTGCTTTAAAAAGTTCATTTGGTTTAAAGACAGCGCCCCCCCCCCCTCGTGCTGTTTTTAATATATTCACTTCCTGATCTCACAAACGTTTGCACCAAATAAACACAGCCAATAGCATTAACTTTACATCTTGTAAATACGTCACTTTAAAAAAACATTTATGGGGGGGGGGGAGGTGGGGATTAGCGTCACCCGGAATGGTTGGTTGTGGTTTCTGTTGACCACATTACCTACGGAGAGCCAACTGGTCTGCAGACAGATAAGTCTACCAACATGTGCCCTATATGCCACTAGGATAAAACAGGCTCGCCAACAGTAAACTCACACGGTTCTTGACAAATGACAGACAAAAGAGATTTTTTTATTTCATTGTTGATTCTCACTCTCCAAACTGTTACGTGTGTTAAACTGCTGTTCAATATGAGACATATGTTTTGTTTTCCCGTTCTATGAAGGGATTTGAATTGACAACCTTAAAAGTGTGATAGAAATTACAATAACCATGCTATTGACTTGTAACAACAATTGCCATTGGTGCATGCCATAAGTGGGGGTGATCATCTTTAAATTGTCATTATGACATCACCATGTTCATCACACCACACTGTCCTGTGCTTTACTTTCTTGACATCCTTGACAACAGTATTGACAAGTTACAAGGTAATGTAATTTCTTTCACACTTGAAAGGTTTGCATGTGAAGCCCCCACATAATTATGTATGCCAGAATCACAGCTGCTGTCAGGTTTTTTTTTTTTTTAGTAAAAGGACTCTTTTCAGGCTGTTGGCATATCCAATACAAGATAAGAGGAGAGGCTAGATCCATATTTGTTAATATAGACCATTCGACACTGCATGGGTCAGCCTCATGCTGGCCATCTTTACTTCCCAGGACATTTTCTGGTACCACTTTTAAGCTGGGTCAGCCTGGCCAGATTAATGCTACAAATCCCCCTTGGTGCGGATTTGAACTAAAGACCTTGAGGTCTAGCCTAACCACAGTGGCTGTGATACTCTTCCTATTAAAACGAATGCTAAACTTGACACTTTGATGTCAAACCAGTACTGCTGCATGAAGCAGTACTGATGGAGAACAGCTAAAACAGTTACTGAAAGTCTACATTGGTTAAAACTAGTGCCTGTCTAGAAAACAGGAAATTGAATTAGATGATAGATTTACTCCCATAAGCGCTCCTTCCCCATCTTCAACAGCAAGCGAAGAGTTCCAATTCCGATGGCACCCGTAGCCGTCTGATTGTTTATCCGTCTCATCCTTCCCATGAGTGTTAAGCGTCGGCCATATCCCCTGGTAACTCCTTGCAGCGCCATTCTCCTCAGACCTTAATGATCTTTCTGTGCATCCACACTGTTCACTCATTCCCAAAGGGCCCTCACAATATCTAGCTTGTCATACATCAATTCACTACCAAGTGGTGCAGAACCAGCCAGTCTATCTGCCTGCTCATTTCCTAACACACCGGCATGACCTGGAGAAAATATCCAAAGGATGCTAACTACCTGTTTTCACCTTTCTCAACACGCTCTGTGAGTCAGTTACAATCATGTGTGTACAGCTGATTCTCAAGCCAGCGGAAGGCTACAGAGACTGCCTTCATCTCCATTCTCAACTAGCTGTTGTGATATCATATGCCAGGCTTTGCTGCACTAAGCGACGTCCATTCGACTCTGCTATGAACCCCCATGCACTTTGCCTGCCCCTCAGCACAGAGCCATCTATATAGATAATCACAACCCCTGTGTTGGAATTGTCATGAATCATTTTTTGAACTTCTAATTCTGCGGCACCAGCTGGCCAGTCTCTGCATTACGATTAAAAGTGATTAGAACCCTACACAAATCTGAAACTTGTTCGGACACCTTGACCCACTCCTCTCCTCACTCAAATGTATCAAGCCTGCACACATGTCCAATTGTGTCTTCAGCTTGCGCCATCCAAGACCTTCCTCTTTTCAGTCTGTGACCCTTAGCTCTACCCAGGTTTCATGCAGGAGGTGCTTCTTGTCTGCAGCTAATGTGAGATACGATTTTGCCTGCAGAACTTTGAGCCTAACTGCAATAGTAGGTAGTGCAAGTATGTATTGCATACACACTATACACACTACCGGGGTATCTCTTGTACATCCCAGATTTTTTAAATTACGTGCATGGCTTCATTCTGTATGCGTTCAAGTTTTATTAGCGGACTCTTTGATATGGTAAACATTCCAAGTCCATAATCTATCACTGACATGATCACATGCTGAAACATTGTGAACAGCATTCTTTGTTCCATGTCTATTGCTGTCATAATCTTGAGAGCATTGAGTCCTTTTTGGCATTTCCCCGCAACTGCCTCCACGAAAGCACATGGAGAAGGGAGCTAGAAAGTGAAGTTAAAAAGATGGGGAGGACATTGGGTGAGCTGCATGCACTAGTGAAGATTAGAATGACTTGGTGGGAGTTGGTTGAGGGCCTGTACTCCATTGAGGGCTAGAAGGCAGAAGAACAAGAAGAAGGAAGACAACCAGCAAATGTTGAATTGGGACAGAATTCATATCTAGCTGTTGAAATAGTTGGAGCTGGTGTGGTATAGTGGCTAAACTCTTTGCCTGCTAGACAGACTGTCATGGGTTTGATTCTGCATCTGCAAAAATGCCTGGCTCCCAGGTCGAACCAGCCTAAAATGGGAACTAGGTAAAGTCCTGGCAACATCATCACCTACTGGGTATGGATCTGATATGGCCGATGAGCCACTGGCGTGAAAAAAGGTCATTGACCTGACTGACCTGACAATGAAATAGCACCATAGGTTTCACAAATGTCACTGTATTATCTAAGCGTAGGGCAAATAACAAACTAGTTAGTTCCCCTTTTGGGTCACCGGCCTCATTTTGAGAGAAACATTAGAGCAGACTGCTCCCCCCTCCCACAAGCATGTTGTACAGGGCGACTGATTAGTGATGTTTCCTTTGAAGTCTAGAGTGCATTTGTCTGAGAGGCAAGGAACCAACAGTCTGCATATAAATAAGCCAGATCTGTAAAAGCAGATGTGCACACAACACTCAAGTTCTTCTTTCATTTGCTTGAAATAAATTACCTATACCTGCAATGCTGTCTCTAGTGTGAACTTCACTGTCTTTTGTAGTTCACTTAGTGGCCGGTAAAGTTTGGCTTCCCTCAGTGTCTCTCTTGGCCAGAAGTTTTATATCTGCACACACATGCACTCATACATACACAAGCCCACATTTACACATGTGCATCCACACACACATTCACGCCTACATTCACACACATGTGCATCCACACATGCACTCATACATACACAAACCCACATTCACACACACGTGCATCCACACACACATGCACTCATACATACACAAGCCCACATTTACACACATGTGCATCCACACACATGCACTCATACATACACAAGCCCACATTTACACACATGTGCATCCACACACACATGCACTCATACATACACAAGCCCACATTTACACACACACACATGCATCCACACACACACATGCACTCATACATTCACAAGCCCACATTTACACACATGTGCATCCACACACACACATGCACTCATACATATGCAACCTCACATTCACACACATGTGCACTTACACACACATGCACTCTCATGCTTGTGTATACAGATATACATTCACACAAACACCCGCACACTCAAACATCCACATACATCACACAAGCATTCATACATACAGACGCGTGCCTAGATAAACACCCAAGTATTCCCACCTATGAATACACCACTTTCATACATACCCACACATTCACATACAACCATATATACAAACACTCATACATATCCAAGCATGCACCCACGCTCATACACACACACACACACACACGAGTACATATACACACTCATACATATCCATGCACACACCAACACCCATACATACACAAGGACCTAGTCATACACAGGCACCAAATGATTCACAAACACCCATATATCCCCAAGCTTTCTTACATAGAAGGCTGTCTAGCAGCAGAGTTCGTGTGTTTGTGAAGCTGACTAGTTCCTCTGTTAGTTTGGTTTCATATCTTTCCCTAACAGAAAAGGAAAATGATCAAACGAAATGCAGAGCTGTAAAACACTTAGGCCAACCATTGCAAGTGTCAATCTAGTTGCGTGTTTTTGTCTGCCTGCCAATCTGCCTGCCTGCCTGCTATCTATGCATTGTTCCCGTTGAATACATTAACACATTCTTAATCCCCTGCCACATACAAAGAGCCCCCTTAAAAGAAAGCGATATTGTAACAAAACCGATCGATAACGGCAGACGAAAGGAAATTTACAATAACCAAATATGTGAACTAGCGCCAGAACGAGGGAGTTTACCTGCTGTGTCCAGACATGCTCAGTACAAGCTGCTAGTCCACGGACGGCTTTCCTTCTGGGGACCCGGGGCTTTAGATCTCGGTTGCCGACCGTCACTGGTGCCACTTTCCGGCACAGCGGTGGGAGATCAACCTTCAGCAGTATTTAGTGTATGTATGTAAAGAATAGAAATGTATTTGCAATCGTTTTACGTGTTTGGTTTATATTGGGTTTCTTTAATTAATTTCCTACTGCAACAAGTTGTGGCAATATTAGTGCCATCAGACCAGTTTATCGATTAGGGTACGCTAGATCAGATTCGTTTTAGTTAGCGAAGGTTGTTCGTTTCTGCACAGCTGTGGTCCGTTTATGCGAGTTTCTGATTTGTCATAACTGAGCTGTAGTTACAGCCAGCAACAGTCGTGGGTATTGGTCAGTATATGTCAAAACCTATTTTTGATACCGGTGGTTTATCATAGATATTTGTAGATTTAGTTATAAATGCAACATCTTGTTAATAATTTAATTTTACTGTTGACTCCCTCCCGGTTCAAAACTTTGTTATGATAACGTTCTAGCGGTTGCCGTGTTAGGGCTTGCTTAGCAACCGTTGTACGGAACCGTATGTCGCTTTAAATCTGAAGATTTAAAATCAGTCTGTTATTAAAATCAGTCTGTTATTCTTTGTTTTAAGGACTGCGTCTGTCGGCATTGTAATGTCAGTTTTTGAAAACAGTTGTAATATGTACATCGCATTTAGATGTAATATGTGTGTTTTCCCTTTCCAAAGCTCTGACTTAATCTATCAAAGGTAGCGGGTTATTGATCTGTCTATCTGCACGTCGGTCCGTTGTATTTAGTGCGGTTTCATGGAAGGTAAATTATCTGCAGTGGATGCGTTATGACGTGACTCCAGCAAACTTACTTCCAAAATAATTATCCAGCTTTACTTTGAATGAGATAAGAGATTGTGTCAGCTGAAAAGTTGCAAATATTGCAGCTATGATGTAAGCAGGCACAACGCATTTTCGTCACTGGGACCAACAGTGGTGATGAATAAGAGGATGATGTATTGACAATCTAGCTGTGGGAGGGGGGGGGGGGGGGTAGGGTAGGGTGTGTCCTATGGCAATGGTCTTTTATCTCTTCAGTTTTCCTTAGGTGTAATGTGCTGAGTGCTCAGCTGTAAACTGATATAGCCATTGGAGCATTCTCATAAGTACTATGTCCTCATTGTCATCGGCAAGAAGAGTTCCAATTCTCATGCTAACAGTAGCAGTTGTTTTCCAAAGGTGTCAACATTTAGCTCTCCCTCACCCTGCTGCCTTGTTCATCACCTGTAGTGCTCCATTAACTCGCTCCAGGGGATTTAGCTTTAAAGGCCCAATGGGTAGTAATGCAATTTTGAAATGTCACAATTGTAAAACATTAATGGGTTTCTTTCTGTGCAAAGACATCTGTCTGCACAGATTCAACTGCGACGCAACAGACACATATTATAGATCACAGTGACCAGGGATTGTAGAGGAATAATATTAGAATACTGCTACAAAATGTCAAGGAAAACTTGATACAATTTATTAAAAATGTATCACAAATGAACATGAACCACTGAGTTGAATAAACACAATATAAACACAATCCGTCCATTAGAGGTCATTCCATAGAAACTTGTAGACATCATAACAGAGCACCACTTTTTGCTAAAGAAAACCAACCTCTGAAAACAATAGTATTTTTAACAAACAATTTACTGTACACCACACTCAGTGTGCCCATAATTTTATAGCCTGTGTTCCCAAATAATAAGGGTTTTGCACTAGACCTTTCTGACACTGCAGAATGTTGCCTTCATCCTTCTTCTTCTTTCGTTTGTTTGACATAGATTATTTATATCTACAATGTTGTTTCTAGTATGAACTTCACTGTCTTTTGTAATCCACTCAGCAATCCATAAAGTTTGACTTGCACTGATGTTTCTCTTGGCCAAAAGTTTTGCCTCAATATGTTGTATTTACCTTCATTAATATTTATTCTCTTTGTACCAGCTGACTTTGTTATCGTTGTACACTTTCTATAAGCTATCACTCATCAAAGTTTGACTCTATCAGTGACTGAAACAAGTCTACGTTGTAACTTTTTTGTCTAGCTTCGGTGAATCTGATAAACACATGTTTTATTTAAATATGAGGCCTCTAAAGTCATAAAACTTGTTGGCATGCCTGAAGAAGTCAGACTGGAGGCCATATTGCTTTCACACAGACACTTAGTTACTTGGTAAATCTCACAAACATGCTACATTTGATGCTTTTAACCACATTTTCAAATAAGCCTAATGGTCAATTTGTGTGACATTAAAGACTAGAACAAGAACTACCAATCAAAACTGCCAGTTTGCTTTGTTATACTGACCAGTAGGCGTGATGCCCGACTGGCCGTCCGGGTAGTAATCAATTAGCATATAATGCATTTCTTGGGCCTTAAAGAGTTAATAATTGTCTGCACACACGTGGGGTGTGGTGATGTCAGTGGCTGACATTGTTTACTGAGATAATCTCTAGCATATGTAGTCCATTGTTCTTCATTTATTCTTTCCTCCTTCTTTTTTATTTCCTCCTTTTCTCAGTCTTTTGAACTTATTCCCATTTGTCTTCATTTCAGCATTCCTTATTTTCTTGGTCTCTATTCTCTTCTACCCTACAACCCGAGCCCTTCCTTCCATCCCTCTTCCTTCATTGGTTTTTCTTCCATTTTTTCCATCAACCATTTCCCTTCCTTCTCTCTCTTTCTCTCCTTTGTCTTTTTAGTTTTTCACCTCAGCCATCCCCTCCTTCCCTCCCTTGCCTCTCACTTTCTGTCTTTCTTATTCAAGTCCATTATTCTATTCCATTCCTCCCATTTTGTCTTCTGTCCTTCTTTCACTGAGCCTTGTTCTTTTTAATGCTCACCGTTGTAAACTCCAGTGGAAGGTTCTGGTTGTTCATCCACTTCTAGACTTTGGTCTTGTTCTAGGACTTTAGTTTTGTATACTCATGTTTTACAGATATGACTTATTTGTATGCAGACTGTTGGTTCCTTGCCTGTCAGGCAGATGCATTCTGACTTTGAAGGAAACATCCGTCCATCTACATTAACCAGGCCCACAGCTGGGAGCCTATTTCTGGGATGACCACAAAGATGTTCTCACAGACGTCTTTGCACATTGGGCATGCCAGTGTGTGCTCAGTCCTCCCATGCCACTCTAAGATACCTCTACTGATTGTTCCCATGAGGAGTTGGTTATATCTTCTATCTTCTCAGTCACACAGTCGTGTTAGCATCAGTGTCATCATCCCCCAACAGCCATGCAGTTCCTTGGCATGAAGGAAGCACCTTGAACTTGGGGTGTTGATTATCAACTCCTTACATGTGTATATCGATGTGTGCCACTGATGTACAGTAGCAGTTCTTTCCCACCAGCCAGTGTTAGTTTTATAATATAGTAAACATGGGTACATTAATACACAAATATAAACATACAGATAACCAGTAATTCATACTTGCATGCATACACTTCTAATGAAGCACAGATCTAGTTTTTTCCAACTGGTCTCTCAAGCGGCTCCCTGTCGACTGTCTCCCCTGCTCTCTCAAGCCGCCCCCTACTCACTCACTTCCCCTCGCTTTCCCTCTCTTTCTCGTGTGGGTTCTCAATCACTCCCTGTCATCTGTCTCTGGTGGTCACGTTTGGATAAGCGTATCTTTAGTTGGACACGTGCATCGCGTTGCTCTCGGGCACTCGTCGACCTCCCTCTCTGTCGTATGTTTTCATCCTTCACTGTCAGATGTCATGGTTTTACCATGATAACCGCACTCAATTCAACTCTGGTCACCGTGCAGATGTTCTGTATCGCTGGTCAGGCCAGCTTTCTAATCACCCATTTCTGTCATGTCACGCAGTAATAGATTAGTATGCCTTGATGGTGGTCTGAAATGTATGCTTTATTCATTTAACCCCTTTCTGCCTATATTTCATTACAATATCCCTGCTGTAAAAAGTAGGCACATATATTGTAGAGGCAGATGTAGGAGAATTCACCAAGCAAAGATCTTGAGACGTTTATTGAGCACACAGAGTTGCATTGTTGCACACAGCCAGTGAACTTGGAGAAGAAGAAGTTGTGAGAAGGAGATCAGTCGATTGGCAAAGAATACACCAGTGTTGTTGATCCAAGTTGTTATGTCCCTATTCTGTTGTGTTTCTGACAGTTGTCTCACCGTGATGAGGAGATCAGTCGACTGACCAGAATGTTGGACGGGGGACGACCCAGCGATGTTGTGGCACTCCAGGCCAAGAACCGTGCCAATGAAAGGATGATCTCTCACCTGAACATTCAGGTGAGTCACTGTTGGTGCATCTCGCTGTCTCTTATTCTGCTTCATCCTGTTCAACTACATCTTCCTTGTATGGACTGACTATATTTCTGTCATGCATTCATATTTTTGTTGTTGTCCTTCTCTCCCTGCCTCCCCCATATCTGTGTCTGTCTGTTTGACTGTCTTTCACTCTTTCTGTTTTCCAAGATTACCTTCTCTTACCATCTTTCCTAATCTCAACACCAACTCTTCTTTCACTGTCACTTTTTGCTGTTTTTCTTACAAATCTGTCTTTCTTTCTTCTTCATTTTTTTTATTCTCTCACCTCCTTGTGCTCCCTTTTCCCTCTTTACTTTTTTTGAAATGTTCCCTCAAGCTCTTCACTCTCATCAGCCTCTCTCGTCTTTACTATCTTTTCATTGTTCCTTTATCTGACTTGGGTCAGTGAATAGACAACCGTACCTCTAGGATATCAGTTGTTGACATGGTCACTGTCGGAGGCCTGCAGTCAACAATAGTTTTCTGTGACATTTCCCACACAGATGGCTAGGGGCTTTCACTCTTGTCCGTTCAGTGATGACAAAATGCTTGAAACCTTTTCTAGGTGGACTACCTGCAGAACAAGAACAGGGAATATGAGCGCAAGCTTCGTGAGGTCAGCCATCAGCTGGACGCAGTCGAATCCAAGGCTAGCATCTACCAGAGCAAGAGTCAGGACCTGGAGAGTGCTCTCTCAGACAAGGAGAGGGTCACCAAAAAGTTGCAGACGGACAAGAACATTGTTGTTGAAGCTGCAGACAGGGAAATGAATGAGGCCAAGGTTTGTGGGTGAAGTTTTTGTTTAAGTATACGGTTAGTTTTGACATAGTGTATGCCTGTGAACTAGTTTTTGACAGGTGTATGTCTTTGAATTATTTTGACATGGTGTATGCCTGTGAATGATTTCTGACATGGTGTATGCCTGTGAATTAGTTCTGACATGGTGTATGCTGTGAATTAGTTCTGACATGGTGTATGCCTGTGAATTAATACTGACATGGTGTATGCCTGTGAATTAGTTCTGACATGGTGTATGCCTGTCAATTAGTTTTCACAAGGTATATGCCTTTGAATTAGTTCTGACATGGTGTATGCCTGTGAATGAGTTCTGACATGGTGTATGCTTGTGAATTAGTTCTGACATGGTGTATGCCTGTGAATTAGTTCTGACACGGTGTATGCCTGTGAATTAGTACTGACATGGTGTATGCCTGTGAATTAGTTCTGATATGGTGTATGCCTATGAATTAGTTCTGACATGGTGTATGCCTGTGAATTAGTTCTGACATGGTGTATGCCTGTGAATGAGTTCTGACATGGTGTATGCCTGTGAATTAGTTCTGAGATGGTGTATGCCTGTGAATTAGTTCTGACATGGTGTATGCCTGTGAATTAGTTCTGACATGGTGTATGCCTGTGAATTAGTTTTCACAAGGTATATGCCTGTAAATTAGTTCTGACATGGTGTATGCCTGTGAATTAGTTCTGACATGGTGTATGCCTGTGAATTAGTTCTGACATGGTGTATGCGTGTGAATTAATTCTGACATGGTGTATGCCTGTGAATTAGTTTCGACATGGTGTATGCCTGTAAATTAGTTTTGACATAGTGTATGCCTGTGAATTAGTTCTGACATGGTGTATGCCTGTGAATTAGTTCTGACATGGTGTATGCCTGTGAATTAGTTTTGACATAGTGTATGCCTGTGAGTTAGTTCTGACATAGTGTATGCCTGTGAATTATTTCTGACATGGTGTATGCCTGTGAATTAGTTCTGACATGGTGTATGCCTGTGAATTAGTTCTGACATGGTGTATGCCTGTGAATTAGTTTTGACATAGTGTATGCCTGTGAATTAGTTCTGACATGGTGTATGCCTGTGAATTAGTTCTGACATAGTGTATGCCTGTGAATTAGTTCTGACATGGTGTATGCCTGTGAATTAGTTCTGACATAGTGTATGCCTGTGAATTAGTTCTGACATGGTGTATGCCTGTGAATTAGTTTCGACATGGTGTATGCCTGTAAATTAGTTTTGACATAGTGTATGCCTGTGAATTAGTTCTGACATGGTGTATGCCTGTGAATTAGTTCTGACATGGTGTATGCCTGTGAATTAGTTCTGACATGGTGTATGCCTGTGAATTAGTTCTGACATAGTGTATGCCTGTGAATTATTTCTGACATGGTGTATGCCTGTGAATTAGTTCTGACATGGTGTATGCCTGTGAATTAGTTCTGACATGGTGTATGCCTGTGAATTAGTTTTGACATAGTGTATGCCTGTGAATTAGTTCTGACATGGTGTATGCCTGTGAATTAGTTCTGACATGGTGTATGCCTGTGAATTAGTTCTGACATAGTGTATGCCTGTGAATTAGTTCTGACATAGTGTATGCCTGTGAATTAGTTCTGACATAGTGTATGCCTGTGAATTAGTTCTGACATGGTGTATGCCTGTGAATTAGTTCTGACATGGTGTATGCCTGTGAATTAGTTCTGACATGGTGTATGCCTGTGAATTAGTTCTGACATGGTGTATGCCTGTGAATTAGTTCTGACATGGTGTATGCCTGTGAATTAGTTCTGACATGGTGTATGCCTGTGAATTAGTTTTGACATGGTGTATGCCTGTGAATTAGTTTTGACATAGTGTATGCCTGTGAATTAGTTCTGACATGGTGTATGCCTGTGAATTAGTTCTGAAATGGTGTATGCCTGTGAATTAGTTTTGACATAGTGTATGCCTGTGAATAAGTTCTGACATGGTGTGTGCCTGTGAATTAGTTCTGACATGGTGTATGCCTGTGAATTAGTTCTGACATGGTGTATGCCTGTGAATTAGTTCTGACATAGTGTATGCCTGTGAATGAGTTCTGACATGGTGTATGCCTGTGAATTAGTTCTGACATAGTGTATGCCTGTGAATTAGTTCTGACATAGTGAATGCCTGTGAATTAGTTCTGACATAGTGTATGCCTGTGAATTAGTTCTGACATAGTGTGTGCCTGTGAATTAGTTCTGACATGGTGTATGCCTGTGAATTAGTTCTGACATGGTGTATGCCTGTGAATTAGTTCTGACATAGTGTATGCCTGTGAATTAGTTCTGACATGGTGTATGCCTGTGAATTAGTTCTGACATAGTGTATGCCTGTGAATTAGTACTGACATGGTGTATGCCTGTGAATTAGTTCTGACATGGTGTATGCCTGTGAATTAGTTCTGACATGGTGTATGCCTGTGAATTAGTTTTGACATAGTGTATGCCTGTGAATTAGTTTTGACATGGTGTATGCCTGTGAATTAGTTCTGACATGGTGTATGCCTGTGAATTAGTTCTGACATGGTGTATGCCTGTGAATTAGTTCTGACATAGTGTATGCCTGTGAATTAGTTCTGACATGGTGTATGCCTGTGAATTAGTTCTGACATAGTGTATGCCTGTGAATTAGTACTGACATGGTGTATGCCTGTGAATTAGTTCTGACATGGTGTATGCCTGTGAATTAGTTCTGACATGGTGTATGCCTGTGAATTAGTTTTGACATAGTGTATGCCTGTGAATTAGTTTTGACATGGTGTATGCCTGTGAATTAGTTCTGACATGGTGTATGCCTGTGAATTAGTTCTGACATGGTGTATGCCTGTGAATTAGTTCTGACATGGTGTATGCCTGTGAATTAGTTTTGACATAGTGTATGCCTGTGAATTAGTTCTGACATGGTGTATGGATGAAGGGGCAGCCAGGATAGTAGTTAATGCAGATTGAATCTAGCTTTAAAGTCAAGAAGTTTATGTAAGCTTTTATTAAGTCTGGTTTGCTTTTTTTTGCTTGTTTGTCTGGTAAAGTGTTTGCACTCAGTTTGTTTAGTTTACAGTTTTGCTGTGCTCTGTGTCTAAAGGGATGACCATGAGATTAATTGCAGTAGTTTAGATCTGATTAAAGTTAATTACCCTTTTCATGCTATTGATACATCTACGGTTTTGGTGCTAGATCTGTATTTGAGGTAATGTCTATAACACGATGACTATCTTTAGTTGCCTGAATATTTGTGTGCACATTGGAGCCTTCTTCTTTTTTGTTTGTTCTTGTTGTCCAGGCCATGTAACTTTGGTAGTCATGGCTGTTTACAACAATCTTCTGTCTCCTGTCTTCTTATAATCTGTGCTGTGTGGTTGTCATTGCTGTTTACAAAAATCTTCTGTCTCCTGTCTTCTTATAATCTGTGCTGTGTGGTTGTCATGGCCGTTTACAACAATCTTCTGTCTCCTGTCTTCTTGTAATCTGTGCTGTGTGGTTGTCATGCCTGTCCACAATATTCTGTCTTGTGTACTTAACACTCAGTTCTGACATAGATGATCTTCCATGCCATGATGTCAGAAAGTCATCATTGTTCTAGATCGGTTATAAAGGTCTGCCTCAGCGCAGACTGGAACCCAAGAATTGTGGGCTGGCAGTTGACCATCTAGCCACTACACTGCTGTAGCTCTCCGCCCTGTCTGTACTGGATGTTAATGCTTGCAGCAGAGAAGTTTTGGACTGAGGAAGAAGAAAGAGAAGAAGAAGCAAGAAGAAAAAGAAGAGGCAAGAACACGAAAAAGAAGAAGAAGAAAAAAAGAATCTAAAAGAAGAAAGAGAAGAAGAAAAAGAGGTGGCATATAGAAGAAGAAGAAAAAGGTGAAACAAGAAGAAGAATCAAGAAGAAGAGGAAGAAGATGCAAGAAGAATAACAAGAAGAAAAAGAATTTAAAAAAAAAAAGATGATTCAAGAAGAAGCAAAAAATAAGTCAAAAAAAAGAGAAGAAAAAGCAGCAACAATGCACCAGTTGAAAAGCTTCTCATAGAAACCTTTCAGTGATTGTTAACCAGTTAATTCCACCAATGAAATATCTCCATTTGCTTAGAAAGCATTCATTGGATGTTAACATATTAACCTGCAAATGAAAATGTGTGTCTGTTCATTAACCATTTGTAAGCTGTTTGGTGGATGAACTGACCAATCAAGAAGCAGCTGCCATGTCATTGTTAACAGTTAGAGAAAATGTGATTGATCATATTAGACCAGATCCGATCAGACAATCTGGTTGCATACACTGACGGATCTAAGAATGAAGCAGGAGAAGTAGGAGCAGGAGTAATAATCCCACAGTGGAATATACAAAGAGAATATAAAATAACAGATCATGTGGCAGTATGCACAGCAGAACTAGTCGGCATAATGAAGGCACTAGAGATGGTAATTAATAAACCTCCAACTAAATTTACCATACTGACAGATTCATTGTCCTCGGTGCAGACGTTAAAAACACATAAAACTAACAGTAGACCAGATATTAAAGAGACAATCCTAAATCTAACAACTCAGCTCAAGAATAAAGGATGCCAAGTCACCATTGCATGGGTACCAGCACACAGAGGTGTAATAGGCAATGAAAAAGCTGACATAGCAGCCAAAAAGGGAGCAAAATGTGATGTTTTAATAGATGTAGGACTCGGAAAAACAGAAAGGACCAGCATAATCAAACGACATATAATTAAAATGTGGAAACTGCAATGGCAAGGGAGCAATAATGGCAGAGATGCCTACAATAACCTTAAAGAGCCCAGCCTTAACACACAGGTACGGGACAAACTGAAAATTCCAGCTAACAAACTACTATGGAGAGCTAGATTAGGGTGGCACCCAGAGAAATTTACATCTCCACTATGTCTGGACTGCTTTCAAGATAATACTCTAGAGCATTATATAATAAACTGCACTAAATATAAATTGGAAAGGAAACCCATTGAGGAGTTTTTTCTAAAACGCAAACAACAAATTACTGCAAACAAATGTTTAAATGTAGATAGCAATAAAGACATCCAAAAACTGGTTAAACAATAACTTATTAAAACAAATCAAAACTAAAAAGACCAGATTAGGGATTTACTCAGTATAACAGAAGGAACTGATGAGATGGTAACCCCGGACATCCTAGAGTCAGAGAGATAGTGTAAGAATAATGAGTGCATAGATGTGAACATGGACACATACACAAGGATGAGTGCGTGTAGTATGAGTGCATTTGTGTATAGGATGGATACATAAGACACAGTGTATGTAGGTGGATGGTACGGAATCACGTGTGGACGGAACAGTGGGAATATAGTTGTGCGAAAGGTACAGATGAATGAGTACATGAATTTAAATGTATTACTGTATGCATGTATATGTGGGTATGAGTGTACATGTGTGTATATATATGAAAACGTGTATACTTATATATTTGTGAGTGTACGAATGACAGTGCAATCAAAGAAACCATAAACTGTGTTGCTGTATGTCTGTACATTAATGAGAACAAATGGAATGAAGGGTGTAAGCAGCAAGAACGTCATCAACGCACACCATCCACCAAAACATGACACGTCAGTACCGGACAGGTCACATACCAGTAACGGGACATAACTTAAAAGTGACATGACCAGACGAAAAGACATGGAAGAGTGAATATCACTACGTGTGGATGTACTCGTTTTTTTATGAATGTAAGTACAGGCATTGGTAAACGCATATGAAAGAGTTGGCGTGTGTACGTAATGTCAATTAGGTATGCATACACGGATAAGTATGAAAGGACGTACAAATATGTAGTTGTGTTGTCAGGTATGAGTACTCGAGTGCATGTACGCATACACCTAGTTGGGTGCGTCCATATACTCCGGGGATTCATAAACAAAACCATCCCACTCCACAGCATGCATACAACATGCACATGACCGACAGGACTCATAACAAAAATATGACTGACAGCGAATAGGGAATACAAGGGACTCGATAATGACAGGACTAGAACGCATAACCTCAAATACCACCACATCACTGGGATGATAGCAAAGGTTGGTAACGTGATACACATAGTCCCGGCAAAAAGCCACGCTAGAATCCAGCAAGACGGCAACGACGAGAATTGACTGAATGGCCTCCCGCTCCCCTTCCCCCCACCTTTCCCTAACTCTTTCGGATGCACTATGAGTTTAACCCCCCAACCCATTCCCACAGAGAGCACTTGAGTTCGTTGCCCAACATGCCACAACAATTCTCATCGCCGATCATTTGGATCTCAAAGCGTGAGCTGGACGGTCCGGTTATATGGTATTTACGTACACCGGAGCTTAGCTATCAACACAACCTGATCACATAATAACAAATGACGACTGGACCCGCTTAAGACTCCACACAAACTCTCACACACATATCCATTACATGACTAACCCGTTCATATTACAGGAAGACAACTATAAGACCACTATGGTCACACGCGGAAAATTTTCACATTTCGGAACTATTCACATTCAAAAACTGTTTTCAGTACTTTTTGGCAAAATTAAAATACTCAAAATTTTAAAACAATAAATGGTGGCCGAAAGGTCGTTGTGTTTGGAAGCTCGCTCTCCTTCGAGATACGCCTAGCCAGATCAAAGGGAGACAGAACAAACAGGAAACACCAAGAATGAAGAAGGAAGACATGCACCAGTGACAACAGGACGAGCGGTTTGATTCGGATGGAAGCATTAAGCCAGAAATGGCACAAACACCAGTATTCAGTCACGAAAGTGACGCAAATAACCCAGACCACAAATATAGGCGGAGACTGTTAGCAGCCTAGGCTAGCTAGCAGCAGTCTGAACGTGGTCGAGCTTTTATTTTTTTTTCTCAAAAGGACTTGGACTTGGACTTGATCATATTTGTTATCTTTGATCTTTAGATTGATTGTGATCTTATCTGCAGGATGAGTTGGAGAAGTCACGCCACGAGCTAGAGGACATGGATCTGACTGTTGCCCAGCTGAGAGCAGTAAGTGGTCAGTCTTTACTTCCGGTTTCTCATGTTGCTCATCTGATTGACTGCCCGACTAGCTCAGACATTAGAGCTTTTGCCATGTTGTTTGAGCCAGTTGAATTGGTCACAGGTAGTTAATTGCAGTTCCAGCATCATAGTAAACCGGTCACCTTACAGTTGCTCCTTTCCTGTTCCAACAAAAACCGCAGAGAATGGCTATCACTGTCCATTAGGGGAAACAATTGCTGTAGACTGCAGTCTCAGCAAATCCAGTAGCATACAAATTCATTAAATGCATAGGGCAGCTGTCAGAAGTGCCACCAGAACAGCCTGACACAAGAAATGCAGTTCATTGTCAGTGCAAGCAACAGTTACAACAGATCAGCAGTTACAACAGATCGGCAGTTGCAACAGTTGCTCAGTTAATCACATAAAGCATCACCAGCTATCTGGCAACAGGCCAGTCACTATTTTCTGAATCTGCAGTGTACAACACAAAACACGTTTGGCAGGATAAGCATTCCAAGAAATCTGCAGCTCACAGTGTCATGCCATGCATTCTGCTTAGTTGCTGGATGAAGAAATTAAATCCTTTAAGTCATTATATGGTGAAAAATGCAGTGACTAACTATTGACAGAAGGAAAAACTTGCCATGTGCTGATGAAGGCCCAGTAGCCGCAACGTTTCCGTGTTGTTTGTATTTGTTATATTGTGAAGCTTGCTAATATACTTCGGTTTTGATATCTTTTCTTGATCTTATCTTTCAGGAACAGTCCAGGCTGGTAAAAGAGCTGGCAGATCTCAAGGCACATCTGGCAACCAGGGAGGCTGACAATGTCCGCCTGGAGGGATTGGTCGACCGACTCAGTGAGGAGAAAAAGAGGCTGGGCCAGAGAGTGAATAAATTAACAGCAAATGGTAGGTGCTTTAAAAAATTGTAAGTTTTTGATTGTTGGGTAAAAAAAATTGTAGACAGTATAATTTATCTTAGAATGGAGTTAGAAAAGATTAGTTACCACAGAAAGAAGATGTCTAAGAAATGATGCAGCAGTGACCAGAAAAAATGGACCAGGAGTGAACACAAATAGACCAGGAGTGACCAGAAGAAAGGATTGCAGGAGTGACCAGAAGAAATGATTGCAGGAGTGACCAGAAGAAATGATTGCAGGAGTGACCAGAAGAGATTAAATCAAGGGTGAAGTTGTAAAAGAAAAAAAGTCGGCATAGAACCAATTCTAAAGAACACACACAGACAGCAAATAAAATGATTTGCACTCTTAGAGAGAATGCCTGGTGGCGCCCGACCCTACAAGGCATGTACCAAAAGAGGAATGAACGAACGAACGAACAAACTTTATTTTTCAAAGGGTTACAAATTGGGAACGCAGGCCCGTCTGACATTCGGCCCTTCTAAGCACTCATTTTTCAGAGTACCAATACCTGTTATCAATAATGCATGTTATGGATATAATACAGAAATATAAATTATAGAATAATGCATACACACATCATGTGTACACAATCGTACAAACTCACACACACGTATACATACCCCTACATTCTCATACATGCACACTCATATACAGACATACGTAGTACATACACACACTCATCTACATACACACTCACATCTACATACATACACAAACATAAAACACATACATCTCTCTACGGAGAGAGTCTTAGAGCATGGTTTAGATCAAACAAGATGGAGCGATAACATCAGAGAATCTCTACAAAATTAAATTGCGTCTGGTCAAGGCAGCCAAAAGAGCAATAAGTGGAACCTTTATATCTCCCTTGATATGTAGCGGTACAAGAGCAATAAGTGGAACCTTTATATCTCCCTTGATATGTAGCGGTACAAGAGCAATAAGTGGAACCTTTATATCTCCCTTGATATGTAGCGGTACAAGAGCAATAAGTGGAACCTTTATATCTCCCTTGATATGTAGCGGTACAAGAGGAAGAAGATTAAGAGAAGTCTGAAGCATTTTATTTTATGATTCTAATCTAGCACATATTGGCTTCTCCGACAGAGAAATTATGAGAGAGCTTGAAATAGAAAGCTTAAAAGTGTGAACGCTGCTCCTCTTTGGTGCATGTAAGAAGTGGGACGGCCAACTTTAACTGTCATTATAATGTCACCATGTTCATATTCACCGTTATGTGCATGGTACTGTGTTTCCTGTAACACTTTAGAGGTGTTCCTCTGAATTCCCCTGGTATGTGATGAGTATGTAAAAAGTGCAAATCAGTGTTTTTTACCCCTTGATGTGTGATGAGTGTGTAAAAAGTACAAATCTATGTTTTTTGTCCCTGGTATGTGATGAGTGTGTAAAAAGTACAAATCTATGTTTTTTGTCCCTGATGTGTGATGAGTATGTAAAAAAGTGCAAATCTGTATTTTTTACCCCCCTGATGTGTGATGAGTATGTAAAAAGTACAAATCTGCATTTTTCGTCCCTGATATGTGATGAGTGTAAAAAGTACAAATCTGTGTTTTGTACCCCCTGATATGTGATGAGTAAGTTAAAAGTACAAATCTGTATTTTTTACCCCTGCACACAATAGGGCCCTAGAACCCACACAGGGGATATAGCACATACAAATTGACCAGTGAGAAGTCAGACTTGCTGTATTGGATTCATTCACTGAGTTTGTCTTGTGTTTACAGAAAAAGAGCTGGTGCTGGAGATAGAAAGACTAAAGAAGAAGAACGGGCCGTTGAAGAAAAGCAAACTGCCCAGTAAACTGGACATGTTTATTCGAGGTATAGAAGAGGATAGGGACTACTATAAAGCCCAGGCTGAAGATCTGCAGGTGAGGTGTCATGTTCTTAGGTGCTGGCTGCAACTGTTCTCTCTCTCTCTCCTCTCCTGTACCACTACAAGGTTGCCATTGAAGTGTTTCATGTCATTTTTTGTTATTGTTGAAGTTCAGTGGTACCTCGGGTCACAAACTTTGTTCTTTTTCGGGGTTTGCGAACCAAAATGTTCGCAAACTGAAACAGTTTTCATTATTGAAATGATAGCAAATCCATTTACTCGGTTCGCTGTAAATCCTGCCCCAGAAACATACTTTTTCTTTTTTTGTTGTTTTGTTTTTTGTTTTACTTTTTATGGATTTATGTGTGGCAGAAATATATAATATAAAATATACATTATAAGGTCTGACAATGGTATAACTTTATGTTAGTTGCTGGTGGTTGCTGGCACAGGTAGATGGTAGAGGAGGAGGAAGACGACTACCCCTTCGAAGGAGAGTCCAGTTCTATAATTCTTCTTCTTTGATCACTGCTTATAAGCTGCGGCAGAAAGTCCTGGTTGTTCGTCCGTTTGGACTTTGGCTTTGTGCCAGGGCCTGAGTTTTGTGTGTACATCCGTTTTACTGGCTTATTTGTGTGCAGTTGTTTGTTCCTTGCCACTCAGGCAGTTGCACTCTGACTTCAAAGGAAGTCCCCCATTAGTCAACTCCTACAACGTAGTTGTTGAGGAGGCAGTAGGTCTATTCTTGTTTTCCCCAGATTGGGCCCTGAGAACCACATAGGGAAATTCCGTGATAACATCGGGCAACTGTATAGCAATTTCTGATGTTTTTTATCCTGTTTGCATCCTAGGAAGTTGTTTGATTGCTGACTCCGTGGCTGGTGTTTTCACAAGATAATGATCCAGAGACATTTGTCTTTTTCTTTGTTGGATCATTTTTCAAAACTGGGACATCATATCGTCATTTAAAATGTCCGCTGCTTTGCTGGTCTCACTTTTGTTAACATGATGCTTTTTAATGCAAACCTGAACTTGACTCCACTTGCCACACATTTCTTTGATCTCAGCACTCAAAACATGAACCACCTCTTCTGGTCCTCCACCACATCCCCCTTGTTGCCCCCTAAGCAGACTTAAGTATAGGTGATGCTGTTTGCGAGCCGTAAAGATGGAGTCGAAGCTGAGTTTGCGTGTTTGTGTGCTGAGGAATCGGTTCACAGGTTGAGTCAAATTTTGTTGGTGGAAATTATGTTCATGGGCCAATTTGTTTGAGACTAGACCATTTCTGTGAGTTATCTTATTCCTGAAGTATTTCATGTTTTCTGTATCATTATCTCTGAATTGTCTTATTCCTGAAGTATTTCATGTTTCCTGTACCACCATCATGGAATTTCATGTTTCCTATATCATTATCTCTGAATTGTCTTCTTCCTGAAATATTTCATATCTATTATATGCCACTGTATGATATTATCATGGAATATTTCATGTCTATCCTATGCCACTGTATGATATTATCATGGAATATTTCCTGTCTATTCTATGCCACTATATGATATTTCATGTATATTCTGTGTCACTGTAAGATATCATCATTGAAATATTTAATATGTATCTTGTGCCATCGTATGATGACATCTACTGTAGTATCTATGATGTTATCATTGAAGTATTTTACATTATCATTACATTCACTGTAGTATTTTCTATAACGGTATGATGTATTGTTGTATTTCAGGCACTACTAAAGGGAGAAATGCCAAAAGCAGTCACCAAGTCCAATCTGCGCACCCGCTCGGCGTCATCCTCTAGAACCCAGAGTCCAGCCAGGAAGGAGACACTCGCCAAGACAAAACGGGTACTGCTCTCTTTTTATTCTAGGGCTTAGATATTGTAAGGGTCTTTTAGGAGTGAGTAGACAATAAGGAGTGAGTAGACAATGGGGGAATGAGTAAGCAATGGGGAGTGAGTAGACAATGGGGAGTGAGTTGACAATGGGGAGTGAGTAGACAATGGGGGAATGAGTAAGCAATGGGGAGTGAGTAGACAATGGGGAGTGAGTTGACAATGGGGGAATGAGTAAGCAATGGGGAGTGAGTAGACAATAGGGAGTGAGTAGACAATGGGGGAATGAGTAAGCAATTGGGAGTGAGTAGACAATGGGGAGTGAGAAGACAATAGGGAGTGAGAAGACAATGGGGAGTGAGAAGACAAGGGGGAGTGAGTAGACAATGGAGAGTGAGTAGACAATGGGGGAATGAGTAAGCAATGGGGAGCGAGTAGACAAAGGGGAGCGAGTAGACAATGGGGAGTGAGTAGACAATAGGGAGTAAGTAGACAATAGGGAGTGAGTAGACAATGGGGAGTGAGTAGACAATAGGGAGTGAGTAGACAATGGAGAGTGAGTAGACAATGGTTGAATGAGTAAGCAATGGGGAGTGAGTAGACAATGAGGAGTGAGTAGACAATAAGGAGTGAGTAGACAATGGGGAATGAGTAGACAATGGGGAGTGAGTAGACAATGGGGAGTGAGTAGACAATGGGAAGTGAGTAGACAATGGGGAGTGAGTAGACAATGGGGAGTGAGTAGACAATGGGGAGTGAGTAGACAATGTGGGAATGAGTAGACAATGTGGGAATGAGTAAGCAATGGGGAGTGAGTAGACAATGGGGAGTGAGTAGACAATGGGGGAATGAGTAAACAATGGGGAGTGAGTAGACAATGGGGAGTGAGTAGACAATGGGGAGTGAGTAGACAATGGGGAGTGAGTAGACAATGGAGAGTGAGTAGACAATGGGGAGTGAGTAGACAATGGGGAGTGAGTAAACAATGGGGAGTGAGTAGACAATAGGGAGTGAGTAGACAATAGGGAGTGAGTAGACAATGGGGGAATGAGTAAACAATAGGGAGTGAGTAGACAATAGGGAGTGAGTAGACAATGGGGGAATGAGTAAACAATGGAGAGTGAGTAGACAATAGGGGAATGAGTAAACAATAGGGAGTGAGTAGATAACAGGGAGTGAGTAGACAATGGGGAATGAGTAAACAATAGGGAGTGAGTAGACAATAGGGAGTGATGCTCAACACTCAGAGGAGGGGAGGATACAGACATAGAAGCAGCAGATCTGGCTGATGTTCAACACTCAGAGGTGGGGTGAGACAAACATACAAGCAGCAGATCTGGCTGATGTTCAACACTCAGAGGTGGGGTGAGACAGACATACAAGCAGCAGATCTGGCTGATGTTCAACACTCAGAGGTGGGGTGAGACAAACATACAAGCAGCAGATCTGGCTGATGTTCAACACTCAGAGGTGGGGTGAGACAAACATACAAGCAGCAGATCTGGCTGATGTTCAACACTCAGAGGAGGGGATGAGACAGACATACAAGCAGCAGATCTGGCTGATGTTCAACACTCAGAGGAGGGGATGAGACAGACATACAAGCAGCAGATCTGGCTGATGTTCAACACTCAGAGGAGGGGATGAGACAGACATACAAGCAGCAGATCTGGCTGATGTTCAACACTCAGAGGAGGGGATGAGACAGACATACAAGCAGCAGATCTGGCTGATGCTCAACACTCAGAGGAGGGGATGAGACAGACATACAAGCAGCAGATCTGGCTGATGTTCAACACTCAGAGGAGGGGGTGAAGATAGCTGAAGATAGGGGCAGAGTACTTATGGGACTGTCCTCAGTGCAATGATGTCAGTTGTTAACTCATAACTCTTCTGGACCATTTTATCTCTCACTGGAGCATGAGCTGGGAAGAACTCATGTTGCTGATTAACTGGAGCATGAGCTGGGAAGAACTCATGTTGCTGATTAGTAGGATTTTCTGTATGATTAAAAGTATTAAAATAAGATGTTACCACCATATAGCTGGGAAATGTAGTCACGTAGTGACGAGAGCTTTCTTTACAGCGTAAAAGTTTAGGGTTTAATTCTGCATTGAGACTTAAAATGGGGGCCAGGTAATTACTAGGGAAGTGAAGGCAGCCAGTAGGGTGCTTACCACATCTCCCACTGAGCGCTGATTGGTCGGTAAAAATACAGGCATGGCAGCATATACCTAAAAGCAAGAAATGTGATCTTTACTTTTAACTTACTGACCAAATATCTAACACGCCTGTAGGCAAGAAAATGATCCTGTTTTGTTTTTCACTCAGTCAGGCAGTAGCATGTCCTTTGCATTACCTCGCTTCCATAACAATCCACTGGAAAACTTCTTGATCACAAGCAAGATATCCTGCATCCGCTACAGCCATTTGGAGATCGTCCACCATATCCTGCACCCATCTTCTCTTTGGCCTTCTTCTTCCTCTTTTGCCAGGCATATACCCCTCCATTATTGTTTAAAGTGACCAAAATATTTTTCATTATTTTGTTTTTACTTACGATAAATTTCAGTGCATAAGTTTTTAAGCCTAAAATATCTGCGAATTTTGAATTAATAATTCAATAATTCTCCAACACTAACTGTTGTATAGTATTTCCTAAATGTTGCTATTGTATATTCTGAGTTTTGTCTTTAAACCAAGTGCCTTTGACCTCAATATGTTGTTAATTATTGCAAATGCTTTGTTTATTCTTGCTGTTACATCCTTTTGAGAATCTCCATCTAGTCTACCTTTCCTTACACTATATATACTTTTTTTTTCCTTTAAGCGTTCACCGGCTGTAAACTCCAGCGCAAACTTCTGTTTGATCAACCATTTCTGGACTTTAATATTTTGTCAGAACTTCAGTTTTGCGTACACATCCGTTTTACAGATCTGGCTTATAAGCAGACTGTTGGTTCCTTACATCTTAGGCAGGTGTGCTCAGATTAGGAGGAAACATCCATAAAAAGTTGCTTTTTACAACATGCATGTAAGGGGGCAGTGGGTCGGATCTTTTTCGCCACAGTGGACCCCTGAAACCCACACAGGACTTGATACATAAACTCTCAATATTCTGTAGCTGACTCATATTTATCTGTTGTTGATATCTCTGCCTCTTCTGACAGGACATTGCCCAGTACGAGGCTATCATCCGTGTGCTTGAAGATGAGAAGAATTATTACAAGAAAGAATACGAGGCTTTGAAGGCGGCACGTCGATCTGCCTCTCCGGTTAAAATAGTTGCAGCCAAGGTAAGGTGAAATGGTGGAGGTCTGTCTCCTCACACAGAAATCTTGCTGTTTGTCTTTGTAATGATTATGTGATTTTTTGGCATATAATTGATTTGATTTTTGCTTAATTAACCAGTCTATCAGTGATGGATAACTCTTTTTCTCAGTGTTCACTGGCTGTAAACTCTAACAGATAGTCATGGTTGTTCATCCACTTCTGGTGTTTGCTCTTTTTATTTGTGTGCAGAGTGTTGGTTACAGGCCTTTCAGGCAGAAGCACTTTGACTTTGAAAGGAACACTCCTGATTGTCACCTTATATGAAACGTTTGTTGGGGGGGGGGGGGGGGCAGTGGAATTATTCTGGTTGCCCCTAAATGAGGCCTGTGAACACACATATGGTGGGTGTGTGAATGATAAACATAAGATTAATGTATGTACTTTTGTTTCTTTGATTATAGCACAGCCTCTGATTATGTCCAGCATTATAAATTGAGGAGTGTCATGAGAAGTATGAGGTTTCAAGCCATTTGGTCCATTTAATTGAAAAATTTATATCATGAACAACAAGTAGCCATCAATAGCAGTTGGTGTAACATTGGACTGGTTTGAGGTGCGAAAGGGAGTGAGGCAGGGGTGCATTCTCTCACCATACCTATTCAATATATATATATATACAGAAAACCTAATGAGAAATGTCAAAAGTAACCAGACTTGTGTCAAAAGTAACCAGACTTGTGTCAAAAGTAACCAGACTTGTGTCAAAAGTAACCAGACTTGTGTCAAAAGTAACCAGACTTGTGTCATCAGTAACCAGACTTGTGTCAAAAGTAACCAGACTTGTGTCAAAAGTAACCAGACTTGTGTCAAAAGTAACCAGACTTGTGTCAAAAGTAACCAGACTTGTGTCAAAAGTAACCAGACTTGTGTCAAAAGTAACCAGACTTGTGTCATCAGTAACCAGACTTGTGTCATCAGTAACCAGACTTGTGTCAAAAGTAACCAGACTTGTGTCAAAAGTAACCAGACTTGTGTCAAAAGTAACCAGACTTGTGTCATCAGTAACCAGACTTGTGTCATCAGTAACCAGACTTGTGTCAAAAGTAACCAGACTTGTGTCAAAAGTAACCAGACTTGTGTCAAAAGTAACCAGACTTGTGTCACTTGTGTCATCAGTAAGACTTGTGTCAGAGTAACCAGACTTGTGTCAAAATAACAGTCAAAAGTAACCAGACTTGTGTCAAAAGTAACCAGACTTGTGTCAAAAGTAACCAGACTTGTGTCATCAGTACTTGTGTCAAAAGTAACCAGACTTGTGTCAAAAGTAACCAGACTTGTGTCAAAAGTAACCAGACTTGTGTCAAAAGTAACCAGACTTGTGTCAAAAGTAACCAGACTTGTGTCAAAAGTAACCAGACTTGTGTCAAAAGTAACCAGACTTGTGTCATCAGTAACCAGACTTGTGTCAAAAGTAACCAGACTTGTGTCATCAGTAACCAGACTTGTGTCATCAGTAACCAGACTTGTGTCAAAGTAACCAGACCAGACTTGTGTCAAAGTAACCAAAAAAGTAACCAGACTTGTGTCAAAAGTAACCAGACTAAGTAACCAGACTTGTGTCAAAAGTAACCAGACTTGTGTCATCAGTAACCAGACTTGTGTCAAAAGTAACCAGACTTGTGTCATCAGTAACCAGACTTGTGTCAAAAGTAACCAGACTTGTGTCAAAAGTAACCAGACTTGTGTCAGTAACCAGTAACCAGAACCAGACTTGTGTCAAAAGTAACCAGACTTGTGTCAAAAGTACCAGACTTGTGTCATCAGTAACCAGACTTGTGTCAGTACCAGACTTGTGTCAAAAGTAACCAGACTTGTGTCAAAAGTAACCAGACTTGTGTCAAAAGTAACCAGACTTGTGTCAAAAGTAACCAGACTTGTGTCAAAAGTAACCAGACTTGTGTCATCAGTAACCAGACTTGTGTCAAAAGTAACCAGACTTGTGTCAAAAGTAACCAGACTTGTGTCAAAAGTAACCAGACTTGTGTCAAAAGTAACCAGACTTGTGTCATCAGTAACCAGACTTGTGTCAAAAGTAACCAGACTTGTGTCATCAGTAACCAGACTTGTGTCATCAGTAACCAGACTTGTGTCAAAAGTAACCAGACTTGTGTCAAAGTAACCAGACTTGTGTCAAAAGTAACCAGACTTGTGTCATCAGTAACCAGACTTGTGTCATCAGTAACCAGACTTGTGTCATCAGTAACCAGACTTGTGTCATCAGTAACCAGACTTGTGTCAAAAGTAACCAGACTTGTGTCAAAAGTAACCAGACTTGTGTCAAAAGTAACCAGACTTGTGTCATCAGTAACCAGACTTGTGTCAACCAGACTTGTGTCAAAAAGTAACCAGACTTGTGTCATCAGTAATCCAGACTTGTGTCAAAAGTAACCAGACTTGTGTCATCAGTAACCAGTTGTGTCATCAGTAACCAGACTTGTGTCAAAAGTAACCAGACTTGTGT
>CAJHNH020003783.1:57437-113708 GCA_905116865.2 Candidula unifasciata
TCAAAGTAACCAGACTTGTGTCATCAGTAACCAGACTTGTGTCATCAGTAACCAGACTTGTGTCATCAGTAACCAGACTTGTGTCATCAGTAACCAGACTTGTGTCATCAGTAACCAGACTTGTGTCAAAAGTAACCAGACTTGTGTCAAAAGTAACCAGACTTGTGTCATCAGTAACCAGACTTGTGTCAAAAGTAACCATACTTGTGTCATCAGTAACCAGACTTGTGTCATCAGTAACCAGACTTGTGTCAAAAGTAACCAGACTTGTGTCATCAGTAACCAGACTCAGTAACCAGACTTGTGTCATCAGTAACCAGACTTGTGTCATCAGTAACCAGACTTGTGTCAAAAGTAACCAGACTTGTGTCATCAGTAACCAGACTTGTGTCATCAGTAACCAGACTTGTGTCATCAGTAACCAGACTTGTGTCATCAGTAACCAGACATGTGTCATCAGTAACCAGACTTGTGTCAAAAGTAACCAGACTTGTGTCCAGACTTGTGTCAAGAGCAGATGACACAGTCCTCCTTTTGAACAGTGTAAAGGGAATAGAACATCTCCTTATGTCTGTCCAAAAATGTATGCAACATCAAAACCTGTTCTTGAATTTAAACAAAATAAAAATAAAAACCACAGACAAAACTGGCTTTCACCCCCCCCCCCCCCCCCCCCCCCCCCCCCCCCCCCCAAAAAAAAAAACAGTAAATGTTGAATCAATTGAAAATTTCACAAACTTTGAATATCTAGGCTCTATAATAAATAGCAATGGAGACTGTCTAACTGAAATCAAAAGAAGGATGGCCATACAAATACAAAGATTAATTAAATAGCATTAAAAGTTAAAAGTATATGGTTTAACATCAGCAAGAAAATAACGGATTTGAGTCATAGACTATCTCCCAGTCCTTAAGAAAAAAAAATAGGGGCTTTTGAGCTGAAATGCCATAGAAAGATTCTCGAAATACCATGGACAAAGAAGAGAAGAAATACTGACATTTTAAAAGATCTGAACATCAAGGAAGATTGTCTAATAAACAGCATCTTGTCTCGGAAGCTGAATATTTTGGCTATTTCAGGCGCCATGACGGATTGGAAAAAATAACAGCAGAAGGCATGGTACCAGGAAGGAGGGGCACCAGCAGAACAACACGAAGATGGGCACAGAATATAAGTGACTCCTTGAATACGAAAGTACACGAGACGGGAGAGCTGACAAGAGATTGTGTTTATTTCATGCAGACAGTGATGAGAGCCATGTTCTGCATAGGACCTGCTACATGAAGCAGAAAGTGCAGTTAGAAATGGTGGTGCTGGAGTGTACATCGAATTCCCAGATGGTACTAGGGATAAGTCCAGCGTACCAACAGGGAAGTACTGCCATAACTATGAAGCAGAAACTCAGGCTATCAAGATAGCAACAGAGAAACTGCTAAATACAAATCTTGGCTCCCAGTATGTGGTAATGCTGATAGATGCTAAATCAGTACTTGAAGCACTCCAGTCAAGGAAACTACCAGAATTGCAAACACTGCTGACACAACTCAGTCTTCAGCGAAGAGTCGTAATGCAGTGGATACCGTCTCATTGTGGAGTGCCTGGAAATGAGAAAGCTGACCAACTGGCAGGGAAAGGTGCGACAAAAGAGCAGCCGGATGTACCAGTCACATACCACCAAAAGAAAATAATCATTAAATCGGTCAGGAAACCACCAGCCCCAGCGCAAGACAACTATTTTTTTATGGACAGACCAGAACAAGTCATTATCCTCCGCCTCAGAACAGGGCACAACCGATTACGTAACCACATGTACGCAAAATTCAAGATAGGTGTATCAGCCATGTGCACCTGTGGAAATGTGCCCCAGACAGCAGAGCATGTACTCCAGGACTGCACCGAATTTGACACATTAAGGCAAACCTTTTGGCCCGAAAGAACAACAGTGGAACGTAAACTCTATGGACCACTGAATGAACTAACAACGACAGTGAAATTTATACAAGAGACAAAACTGCTGATATAGACAACTTATTTCAGGGAACGAAAGAAGAAGAAGAAGAAGATGAAGAATGAAGATTTACTTTTTATATATTGTAGGTACTTCATCTGTAATTCATATTCCAGGTGTGAGTTAATAATGTCCGATTGACAGGTTTATGATTTATCAACAAACGATTGATAAGTTGTGATTTATCAATGTATGATTGATAGGTAGGGATTTATTGATGAATGATTGATAGATTGTGTTTTTCCATTGTGTAATTGTTTGATCATGATTATCAGTGTATGATTGATAGTTTGTTTTTCTTGTTCAATGAGTGCCTGATAACTAGTAATTGATCAGTGTATGATTGACATGTGTAAAACTGTAGACTGTGATTGATCAGTGTATGATTGACATGTGAGAAACTGTAGACTGTGATTGATCAGTGTATGATTGACATGTGTAAAACTGTAGACTGTGATTGATCAGTGTATGACTGATAGTTTGTTTTTCTTGTTCAATGAGTGCCTGATAACTAGTAATTGATCAGTGTATGATTGACATGTGTAAAACTGTAGACTGTGATTGATCAGTGTATGATTGACATGTGTAAAACTGTAGACTGTGATTGATCAGTGTATGACTGATAGTTTGTTTTTCTTGTTCAATGAGTGCCTGATAACTAGTAATTGATCAGTGTATGATTGACATGTGTAAAACTGTAGACTGTGATTGATCAGTGTATGATTGACATGTGTAAAACTGTAGACTGTGATTGATCAGTGTATGATTGACATGGAAGAAACTGTAGACTGTGATTGATCAATGTATGACTGACATGTGTGAAACTGTAGACTGATTGATCAGTGTATGACTGACATGTGTGAAACTGTAGACTGTGATTGATCAGTGTATGATTGACATGTGTGAAACTGTAGACTGTGATTGGTCAATGTATGACTGACATGTGAGAAACTGTAGACTGTGATTGATCAGTGTATGACTGACATGTGAGAAACTGTAGACTGTGATTGATCAGTGTATGACTGACATGTGAGAAACTGTAGACTCTGATTGATCAGTGTATGATTGACATGTGTGAAACTGTAGACTGTGATTGATCAATGTATGACTGACATGTGTGAAACTGTAGACTGTGATTGATCAGTGTATGACTGACATGTGTGAAACTGTAGACTGTGATTGATCAATGTATGACTGACATGTGTGAAACTCTAGACATCAAAGTGAGTGAATTATCTGCTTGTTTCAGTCAGTCTCAGAGGAGCTGGAGCTTGCCCGGTTGACCAGGGAGAGGGACGAGCTGAAGTCGTTGCTGGATAAATTTGAGAGACACATGTCTGAGGTAATGTCTGCTAGAGACACATGTCTGAGGTAATGTCTGCTAGAGACACATGTCTGAGGTAATGTCTGCTGTAAAAACTTGAGGTTTGAGAGATATGTATTAATTAGTGTTTGCAAGATATATGAGACACTTGATTGAACAAATAAATCCCGGGAGACAGTGAGAGCGAAGTGTAGATTTACCCAGTCCTGACCCTCAGACAACATGTTATCTGATAAAGAAGGACCAGAATACAATATTAAAACTCTGAACACAACACAGATCACTGAACATGCACCTGATCACTCTCCAAGCACAGCACAGACTATTGAACTTGCGAAAGAAAATCTCCATGAATCTTTAGGAATTTCCGTACAAAATTCCTTACAAAGGAAAAACTGTTTTAGACAGGTAACTAATAAATTGGGAATCCCCATTTACAAAGAACTATGGGCGCTGGCTGCAGATACAAATGAGGTGACTCATGCTGTGAGTTTGGAGCCCAGGAAGAGCTGGTACCATAGCAGCAGCAGCAGCAGTTGTATGCTAACTTGTGAATGTTTTGTTTCCCAGATCCAAGCCAACGTCAAAGTGCTGACTTATGAGAGGGACAAGCTCAACACCATGTACGCCGAGGTCAGGACATTATTACTGCATTCACTGACAAACATTGTGCTGATTTATAATGCATGCTGTGTTGTCCTGTTAGTTGATCTTCTTCTTCTTCTTTTCTCTACTTTTCTCTTGCGGTGTTAAGGGAGGAAGAGATCTCCAGAACGGGCCCTTCTGTTCGCTTTGTATATTGTACTTTTTCAGTGTCTCTGATATTTCTGCGGTCCATCTTCTGCATGGTCGACCTTTAGGTCTGTTACCACTGTATCTCTATAACATTGTTCTCTATGGGGCCCTGTCTGCTGTCAATCTTGTTACATGGCCAAACCATTTGATTTGTTCTCTACCTATCAAGCAGGATTGATTCTGTGCCGATTCTTCTCCTGATTTCATTGTTCCTAAGTCGATCTTTCCTCGTTACACCTAGCATTGTACATAAACATTTCTGCCGTGACTATTCTCCTTCTGTCTTCTGAAGATAGTGTCCATGTTTGACATTGATAGCAGAGCGTTTTTAAGAATATTGTGTTGAACAGTGTTCTTTTATTGTACTGTTAGTATATATATATACTGTAAAAAAAAAAAAAAAAGAGAAATGCATAGTTACTGAAAGAAACAAATTCACAATTTTGACTTTCTGCATCTTTGAAATGCAATTAGTTAAATAACTCAAATTTCACACAAGAATACCTTAGGGTTGCACCAATCAATTGACACCTTTTGTTTTGTATCTGGGTCATGATAAGCGTAGGCCTTTCCTCTTAGTAAGGTGAGTGGCCTCCTCTTGTGTGGATCATTGACTGGGATCTCCTGGGCATGGATGAGATCAGATGTCTGATGTGTGGCCTCCTCTTGTGTGGATCAGTGACTGGCATCTCCTGGGCATGGATGTGATCAGATGTCTGATGTGTGGCCTCCTCTTGTGTAGATCAGTGACTGGCATCTTCTGGGCATGGATGAGATCAGATGTCTGATGTGTGGCCTCTTGTGTGGATCAGTGACTGGCATCTCCTGGGCATGGATGTGATCAGATGTCTGATGTGTGGCCTCCTCTTGTGTGGATAAGTGACTGGCATCTCCTGGGCATGGATGTGATCAGATGTCTGATGTGTGGCCTCCTCTTGTGTGGATCAGTGACTGGCATCTTCTGGGCATGGATGTGATCAGATGTCTGATGTGTGGCCTCCTCTTGTGTGGATCAGTGACTGGCATCTCCTGGGCATGGATGTGATCAGATGTCTGATGTGTGGCCTCCTCTTGTGTGGATCAGTGACTGGCATCTCCTGGGCATGGATACAATCAGATATCTGATGTGTGGCCTCCTCTTGTGTGGATCATTGACTGGCATCTCCTGGGCATGGATGTGATCAGATGTCTGATGTGTGGCCTCTTGTGTGGATCAGTGACTGGCATCTCCTGGGCATGGATGTGATCAGATGTCTGATGTGTGGCCTCCTCTTGTGTGGATCAGTGACTGGCATCTCCTGGGCATGGATACGATCAGATGTCTGATGTGGGCCTGTGGAATGGCTGCCCACTCTTGCTGGAGTGCCTGGAACAGATAACGACCATTGGCTAGAGCAACGTTTCGGCGACAAACACGCCTTTGCAGCACATCCCAGAGGTATTCAGTCGGACTCATGTCTGCAGACAGGGATGGCCAGGGAAGGTTTTGAATGTTATTAGCTTTGCAGAATGGGGTCTAGCGTTTTCCTGTTGAAAAAGATATCTGTTGGCATCCCAAAATGGAAGGACATGTGGTCAAAGAATTTCATGGACGTATCGTTGCACATTCAAGCTTCCTTCGGTGTGCACCAATTGACTTTCTCCCCTTAAAACCGATCATTTCCCATACCATTACACCTTAACCACCGTGCAGCAGAGCTTCATCAACACAATTTTGGGCTAAACCTTTTTTTTTTTGTCTATGGTAGACCCTCCGGCGTCTATCATGACGCTGCAGCATTAAGAAGAATTCGTCATTGAACCAGACACATCTCCACTGATTGTCACTTGCCCAGGGACGATGTGGGTTACCCCAAAGAAGTCAATTTTGACGTGTAAGGACAGATCCTCGTTGTGATCCTCAAGCCCAAAGTCAAACATGATGCAGTCTGTTCCGAACAGTTTGATCAGACACATGACGTTCTGGAGGCAATGCCTGTGCAGTTGAGGAAGCTGTTCTAAGTCTGTCTCTGAGGGACAAAGCTGAATAAAGCGATTCTCCGCTGCTGTAAACACAATTGACCACTGCGTTGTAACGATTACAAAAACCCACGCAGTTCACGCGTGACTCTGCTTTTCACACACCCAAGTACAATATTCTATTTACAAACTAATAAAAACGTGCCATCGGATAACTGCATTTCTTTTTGTTTGTTTAACAGTATATATATATATATATTTTTGTAGTAGATATAGTCATTCCTTTCCTTTCTACCCTGGAAATTTTTGTGAGGAAAATGATAAAGCCTTTTACATTGTGCTCAAAAGTTCAGGGATTCATTTCACAGCTGCTGCATCATTCAGTTCAGAAGTGCTGTTTTTATGGGGAATCCTGGGGGTTGTTACCAGAGCTACTGAGTTCCTCCTTTGTGTGATGCTCGTGACAGGCAGCTAGCCATTTAACGGAGAGACGGAGCCATGTGGGATCAAACCTGATGCCATGAAGTCAGCCCTCTCAGCTGTAACTGTAACTCCCTTGTTTGAGTGTGCAACTTCCCGGACTTGTCGGTGGATTGTTTTTGTTCGGCCCTCTGAATGTGTTTTAGATTTTCCATTCCACATGTGGGTTCTAGGGCCCTAATGGAGAAGGGAGGAGGAAGACTACAGCACCCCCACCCCACACCCAAAAATCATGTCATAAAGTTCACTTATTAAGGATGTTTCCTTTGAACTCAGAATGCATCTGCTTGTCAACAGTCTGCACAGTGTTGGTAGGAATATGATGTTTCTTCATACAAATGTTTGAATATCTTAATAAGACCGTGATGTCATACGTTGGACATGTAGACAATGAATATCTAAACCCAGAATCTTTTTCTTCTTAACTTTAACCAGCTATAAACGTTGGCCTTTAACCTAGTTAAACTAACCTTTAAACTTTAACTTTTAAACTAGAGTTTTTCACATACATCTATTTTACAAATCTGGTATGCACACTGTTGGTTCCCTGACATCGAGGAAACAACCCTTATTAGTTGACTTTTATGACATGCTTGTTGGGTAGGCAGTGGATCTGTTCTTTTCCTTCTCCTGAACGGAGTCCCGGAACCCATGTGGGGATGACAAGATTGATGCTCTAGAAAGACAGCCAGCCAGCCCGGAGCTCACTCGGCTGTTGTTTGTGGTTTTCAGGCCAAAGATGAGTTAATGAACCTGAGAAGAGAACTGATCTCCTCACCCAAACAATCCAAGACTTCCCTGGCTGCTCAGGCTATCTTGAGGAGGATTGAAAATGAGAGGGATGATGCCATTGGTGATCTGAGGAGGATTACAACTGAGAGGGATAGCCTGAGGGAGAGGTTAAAGGTTAGATTTCATTTATATTGAAAGTTGTATGAGTTTTACTTCAGGGATGGTCTAAGGGAGAGGTTAAAGGTTAGATGTGGTTTATATTGAATGCTGTATCAGTTTTACATCAGGTATGGTCTAAGGGAGAGGTTAAAGGTTAGATGTGGTTTATATTGAATGCTGTATCAGTTTTACATCAGGGATGGTCTAAGGGAGAGGTTAAAGGTTAGATGTGGTTTATATTGAATGCTGTATCAGTTTTACATCAGGGATGGTCTAAAGGAGAGGCTAAAGGTTATATGCAGTTTATATTAAATGTTGTATGAGTTTTACATCATGGATGGTCTAAGGGAGAGGTTAAAGGTTAGATGTGGTTTATATTGAATGCTGTATCAGTTTTACATCATGCATGGTTTAAGGGAGAGGCTAAAGGTTATATGTGGTTTATATTGAATGTTGTATGAGTTTTACATCATGGATGGTCTAAGGGAGAGGCTAAAGGTTATATGTGGTTTATATTGAATGTTGTATGAGTTTTACATATTGGATGGTCTAAGGGAGAGGTTAAAGGTTATATGTGGTTTATATTGAATGTTGTATGAGTTTTACATCAGGGATGGTCTCAGGGAGAGGCTAAATTCATACCCAAGGCATCACTTTTATCCCATGCCCATCTTCGTGCTGATTCAGTCCTTATCTGTCTTTGAAGACTAATCACTTAGGGATTTATCTGGATTACCTTAACAAAAGAAACTCTGTGACAAGCTGGAGTGAAAGGAAATAAAAGAGCTGACAGACTGGCTGTGTCTGGGCAAGGAAAGATGATATGCCAGTCAACTCTTACTTATGTTGAGCATGGAGATTTAGATGGCTGCTGAACTGGAGGATGGAGCACATATGGGTCGGACCGATGTGCTAGGATGTTGATAGGGATAACAAGTAACAGTAACAAAGTGTTAACCACACACGTCTTCTGCTCTCACAGATTGCCACAGAAGCCTCCCTTTCTGACAGGGCCAAACTGGAGCAGCAGGTGGAGGATCTGGAGTCCACCCTACACACTGTAAGTGTCCATGTATCTGGTCATCTGTTGGCTTGGGACTTTCATACTGTGTGGTCAGTACAGTGTCTGGTCATCTGTTGGCTTTAGACTTTCAAACTGTATGGTCAGTACAGTGTCTGGTCATTTGTTGGCTAAAGGCTTTCATACTGTATGGTCAGTACAGTGTCTAGTCAGTTGTTGGCTAGAGGCTTTCATACTTTATGGTCAGTACACTGTCTGGTCATCTGTTGGCTAGAGGCTTTCATACTGTATGGTCAGTACAGTATCTGGTCATCTGTTGGCTAGAGGCTTTCATATTGTATGGTCAGTACAGTGTCTGGTCATTTGTTGGCTAAAGGCTTTCATACTGTATGGTCAGTACAGTGTCTAGTCAGTTGTTGGCTAAAGGCTTTCATACTGTATGGTCAGTACACTGTCTGGTCATCTGTTGGCCAGAAGCTTTCATACTGTATGGTCTATGGTGTCTTGTCATATTTTTAGTGCTTATGACATCAGCAGGTCTCAGTCCGGCCTGTGCATTGTGGTTATTTGAGTATCAAGCGGTTATTTGAGTATCAAGCGGTTATTTGAGTATCTAGCAATGATTTTAGTATCAAGTGGTTATTCGAGTATCAAACAGTTATTTTATGAGTATTAAACGGTTATTTGAGTATCAAACGGTTATTGGAGTATCAAGCGGTTATTTGAGTATTAAGCGGTTATTTAAGTGTCAAGCGGTTATTTGAGTATCTAGCAATTATTTTAGTATCGAGCGATTATTTGAGTTTCAAGCGGTTATTTTAGTATCAAATGATTATTTGAGTGTCAAGCGGTTATTTTAGTACCAGGTGTTAAAAATTTGTTTAGTGGTTTTTCTATATCATGAGAATCACTCCATCTCGCTGAGATTTCCTGCCATGTCCTTCCAGTTCTCACAGGCTGTCCTATATTCTAGGGATGTTATGAGATTTCTTCCTTTGGTGTCTCTACACAGTGCAAGGAAAAATGACTGGCGTTCATTCGATGAGGTCGACACACTGTCCCCCAGATGCAGCTGAGCAGCTTTTTCCCACTACTGTCTCTTGAGTAGATGAGTATTATTTCTGGAATGTGTTGTTGCTCTGAGTAGATCAGGTGTCTCAGCTGAAGAAGTACTGTAGGGGGAAGCATAGAAAGTGCGACAGTTCGTGAGTGTCGAATCATTGATGTTTTTGTTTTTTTACATTCGCTGGCGGAGACTGTCGTCACTGATGGATGTGTTTAAAACCTTTAAAACAAACAAAATTTGACACCCTTAGAACATAGGACAACCCGTGGGAACTGGCACAACATGAATGGGATCCGGCACAAAATCTTGGAGTGACTCTCATGATAAGTACCCTAATTTTGATTGAAATTTTGTTCTTTCTTTGTACTATGTTGTTGAACATTTGTTCTAGCTGTTGACTTTGGTAATATTATGTCATGTTGTTGAACATTTGTTCCAGGTGTTGGTACTATGGTATGGTTTTAAACCTATGTTCCAGCTGTTGTTCTATGTTGCAGGTGGAGCAGGAGAGAAACGAACTGGCTGTCAGGATCAACACTTTGAAGGATGAAGCTAAAGTCATGGAGGAACAGCTAAGGGATCAACAGATGAGATTAAACACAGCATCTGACGAGACCACTAAATATAAAACTTCGGCAGAACAAATGAAGTACGCTTACATTGTTTGTCTCCCTTGGGTAACAGTGATGAAAACTCCCTGGGGTAACAGTGATGAAATCAGGGCTAACTACAGTCAAGCTAATACTAAGAGTTGAGTTGATTTGATTCAAGAACTGACATCACAGCACTCGGGGCATTCCTATATGCGCTCCATCCCCATCTTCAGCAGCCAGTGCTGTTCTAGTAGCAGTGATGCCAGTAGCATTCTGATTATACGTCCGTCTTGCCTTTCCTATGAGTGTCGAGTATTGATCAGAAGCCCTGGTCACTCCCTGCTGTATCACCCCTGGTCACTCTCTGCTGTATCACCCCTGGTCACTCACTGCTGTATCACCCCTGGTCATTCACTGCTGTATCACCCCTGGTCACTCACTGCTGTATCACCCCTGGTCACTCACTGCTGCATCACCCCTGGTCACTCCCTGCTGTATCACCCCTGGTCATTCCCTGCTGTATCACCCCTGGACATTCCCTGCTGTATCACCCCTGGACATTCCCTGCTGTATCACCCCTGGTCATTCCCTGCTGTATCACCCCTGGTCACTCACTGCTGTATCACCCCTGGTCACTCCCTGCTGTATCACCCCTGGTCACTCACTGCTGCATCACTCCTGGTCACTCCCTGCTGTATCACCCCTGGTCACTCCCTGCTGTATCACTCCTGGTCACTCCCTGCTGCATCACTCCTGGTCACTCCCTGCTGTATCACTCCTGGTCACTCCCTGCTGCATCACTGATATACTAAGAAATGTATCCACTAAGCTGTAATTAAGAAGCTGAATGGAGGGAGAAAAGGAACAATCATACACCGGGAGAATTGGCTGTTTTCGCCGGAGCCTAGCTATAACCACAACATAACTAGCCAGCCATACTATGAAGGATGAACACGTAAAAATTAAAATTAAAAAATATTGAAGCCTTTTCCTTTAAACAGAATGCGTCATTCAAACCTGCGGCAATAAAACCTCTGCGTCAAATTTAATTTATGATCCGGTGAGATCCGTGCACTAACAAAGTCCGTGTCTATTAGGCCCATGTGCTGATGAGACCCATGGGATAATGAAATCTACCTATTAAACCCATGTGCTAGTGAAGTCTGTACTGATCAAACCCATTTACTAATGAAGTCTAGCTATTAAATCCATGTGCTAATGTAATCTGTATTTATTAAACCCACATGTTAACAACGTCTGTACCTATTATACTCATGTGTTAATGAACTCTGTCAATGAAAATGATGTGCTGATGAGACCAATGTGTTAATGAAATCTGTTTCTTTTTAACTAATGTGATGTCTAGACCTGTATGCTAATGAGACCCATATGCTAATGAGACCCATATATTGACGAGTCTGACCCGATGGACAGCATTTATCATATTATGTCAATATAAACGTGAGAAAGACTGTGTGAAGTGATGCTTGTGTGCTACTAGCAACTGTCTGTCCATGTAGTTTGATGACTGACGTCTGCCACGCAGGTTGCTTGTGGAGGAGACCGAGAAGACGCTGGAGAGTGCCTCACGTCGGCTGAGCAGGAAGGAGGAGGAACTTCGGGATCAGGGCCAGAGAATCAACTCCTTGGAGGAGAAGGTTCTAGAGCTTCAGCGAGTCAACCAGGTAACTGTCAGTTGTATATGAGTGTTTAGGCAACCCATTGGATGGGGATGATTTCTGTATCCAGTATGAACCAACCAGAGAATAGTTTTTTTCTGTATCCAGTATGAACCTGGCAAACAGTGGTAAATTTTTCTTTTTTTAAGTGTATGAACCAGGCAGACAATGATTATTTCTGCATCCAGTATGAACCAGCCAGACAGTGATTATTTCTGTATCCAGTATGAACCAGCCAGACAGTGATTATTTCTGTATCCAGTATGAACCAGCCAGACAGTGATTATTTCTGTATCCAGTATGAACCAGCCAGACAGTGATTTTTTCTGTATCCAGTATGAACCAGGCAGACAATGATTATTTCTGTATCCAGTATGAACCAGCCAGACAGTGATTATTTCTGTATCCAGTATGAACCAGCCAGACAGTGATTATTTCTGTATCCAGTATGAACCAGCCAGACAGTGATTATTTCTGTATCCAGTATGAACCAGCCAGACAGTAATTATTTCTGTATCCAGTATGAACCAGCCAGACAGTGATTATTTCTGTATCCAGTATGAACCAGCCAGACAGTGATTATTTCTGTATCCAGTATGAACCAGGCAGACAATGATTATTTCTGTATCCTGTATGAACCAGGAAATAGTTATTTCAGTCTCCAATAAAGTGAAAGTAAAAATTATGAAATCGTGCTTCTGTCCTGATGTATGTCATGGACTGTCTCAGTCTTTGAAAAAGAAAATCGAGCTTTTGAACTGAAAGGCTACAGAATGTCATGAACCAAGAAAAAGAAAAACATCAGCATCCTGCATGACTTGAACATCAAGGAGAACTGGCTCATAAACAGCATGCTCTCTTGAAAGCTGGGGTAGTTTACATATCAAGCGCCATGGTGGTCTCGAGGAACGGTTTATTGATTAAATCTATAAACATGAACTGAGTGAATCATTCAGTGGGTTACATTCCCCGGGGACCTAAACAAATATATGTATTGGGTGATTCTTTTCATAACCCCTGACCTCTATCACTGTGGCTTATGGGAAATTGTGACATCAAGGTGGCTTTATAAAACTATCTGGTTCACATGAAAACTCCCTAAGTGATAGTTTTAGTTAATATATTTATATTCTTATCTCCTAAACACTGCACAGACAGGAACCCAGCCAATACCATTAACTGTGCATCTTGTAAACTGGTCACTGTAGAAAAGTCAGCTTTCTCAGGCAATTGGACCCGACTGGAAGTGTCAGTTTTGCAACCTCTTACAGGGCAGCAGGGTTTAGGCCAGTCTTGATGCTGTCATCCCATCTTCTGCATGGTCTTTCCCTGCCTTTGTATCTGTTATATTTCTTCAGAATGGCTCTCTGTGGCAGGTGGTGCCAGAGCATTCTAGTCATGTGGTCAAGTATATTTCTTCAGAATAACTCTCTGTGGCAGGTGTTGCCAGAGCATTCTAGTTATGTGGTCAAGAAAACTGACAGTCATAGAAATGGGATCACTTGCCTTGTTTATTGTGCAGATTCAGAAGGAGGAGATTGATGTGCTGAGGTCCAACCTCAAGTGTGTGGACAGGGAGAAGGATTCCATACAGACGGCTGTTGATGAGAAAACTGAGAAGATAGCTCAGCTCAACAGTCAGCTCCATGACAAGGTAGGTCTCTGTCAGTGACATGATTATATGGGTACATTGAACGTTATCTGTCAGTGACATGATTATGTGGGTACATCAGAGGTTATCTGTCAGTGACATGATTATATGGGTACATCTGAGGTTATCTGTCAGTGACATGATTATGTGGGTACATCAGAGGTTATCTGTCAGTGACATGATTATGTGGGTACATCAGAGGTTATCTGTCAGTGACATGGTTATATGGGTACATTGAACGTTATCTGTCAGTGACATGATTATGTGGGTACATTAAAGGTTATCTGTCAGTGACATGATTATGTGGGTACATTAAAGGTTATCTGTCAGTGACATGATTATATGGGTACATTGAACGTTATCTGTCAGTGACATGATTGTGTATGTACATGGGAGGTTATCTGTCAGTGACATGATTATATGGGTACATTGAACGTTATCTGTCAGTGACATGATTATGTGGGTACATTAAAGGTTATCTGTCAGTGACATGATTATGTGGGTACATCAAAGGTTTTCTGTTAGTAACATGGTTATATGGGTACATTAGAGGTTATCTGTCAGTGACATGATTATGTGGGTACATCAAAGGTTATCTGTCAGTGACATTATGTGGGTACATCAGAGGTTATCTGTTAGTGACATGATTGTGTATGTACATGGGAGGTTATCTGTCAGTGACATGATTATATGGGTACATCAGAGGTTATTTGTCAGTGACATGATTATATGGGTACATCAGAGGTTATCTGTCAGTGACATGATTATATGGGTACATCAGAGGTTATCTGTCAGGGACATGATTTTATGGGTACATCAGAGGTTATCTGTCAGTGACATGATTATGTGGGTACATCAGAGGTTATCTGTCAGTGACATGATTATGTGGGTACATCAGAAGTTATCTGTCAGTGACATGATTATATGGGTACATCAGAGGTTATCTGTCAGTGACATGATTATATGGGTACATCAGAGGTTATCTGTCAGTGACATGATTATATGGGTACATCAGAGGTTATCTGTCAGTGACATGATTATATGGGTACATCAGAGGTTATCTGTCAGGGACATGATTTTATGGGTACATCAGAGGTTATCTGTCAGTGACATGATTATGTGGGTACATCAGAGGTTATCTGTCAGTGACATGATTATGTGGGTACATCAGAAGTTATCTGTCAGTGACATGATTATATGGGTACATCAGAGGTTATCTGTCAGTGACATAATTATATTTGTACATCAGAGGTTATCTGTCAGTGACATGTTTGTGTGGGTACATTGAAGGTTATCTGTCAGTGACATGATTATGTGGGTACATCAGAGGTTATCTGTCAGTGACATGATTATATGGGTACATCAGAGGTTATCTGTCAGTGACATGATTATGTGGGTACATCAGAGGTTATCTGTCAGTGACATGGTTATATGGGTACATCAGAGGTTACCTGTCAGTGACATGATTATGTGGGTACATCAGAGGTTATCTGTCAGTGACATGATTATGTGGGTACATCAGAGGTTATCTGTCAGTGACATGATTATATGGGTACATCAGAGGTTATCTGTCAGTGACATGATTATATTTGTACATCAGAGGTTATCTGTCAGTGACATAATTATATGGGTACATCAGAGGTTATCTGTCAGTGACATGATTATGTGGGTACATCAGAGGTTATCTGTCAGTGACATGTTTGTGTGGGTACATTGAAGGTTATCTGTCAGTGACATGTTTGTGTGGGTACATCAGAGGTTATCTGTCAGTGACATGATTATATTTGTACATCAGAGGTTTTCTGTCAGTGACATGATTATATGGGTACATCAGAGGTAATCTGTCAGTGACATGATTATATGGGTACATCAGAGGTTATCTGTCAGTGACATGATTATATTTGTACATCAGAGGTTATCTGTCAGTGACATGTTTGTGTGGGTACATTGAAGGTTATCTGTCAGTGACATGTTTGTGTGGGTACATTGAAGGTTATCTGTCAGTGACATGTTTGTGTGGGTATATTGTAGGTTATTTGTCAGTGACATGTTTGTGTGGGTATATTGAAGGTTATCTGTCAGTGACTTGGGTATGTGAGTACATTGAATGTTATCTGTTAGTGACATGATTATGTGGGTACATCGGAGGTTATCTATCAGTGCAGCTTTGTGGGTAAATTGAAGGTTATCTGTCAGTGACATGATTGTGTGGGTACATTGGAAGTTATCTGTCAGTGACATGATTGTGTGGGTACATTGGAAGTTATCTGTCAGTGATGTGATTGTTACAGAAAGGCATATATTTGTGCTTCGCAGATTACACCACAGCTTTTGATAAAGTGAAACATGATGAAATGATAAATTGTTGGAGGATTTTAACATTGATGGAAAAGATCTTAAAATAAAAAAAAATAAAAAATATTTACTGGAAGCAAGAAGCAGCAATTAAATTGGGAAATAAAGTGGACAGTTATGAACAGATAAAGCCAGGAGTGAGACAAGGATGAGTTTTGTCATCAGATCTCTTCTCTCTCGCTGTAGTGAAATAATAATGAGAAAGGTCAAGGACAGACCAGGAATACTAGCTGCAGGTTGTAATATAAGCAATCTTTGTTATGCAGAGGATACAGTATTAAAAGCTGAGAACACAGAAGACCTATACCAACTATTTGATATTGTTGTACTCTGCTGCAACCCTTTAATACAGTTTCTCATGTAGTGGCCACCTCCCAGCCATACAGTTTCTCATGTAGTGGCCACCTCCCAGCCATACAGTTTCTCATGTTGTGGCAACCCTTTAATACAGTTTCTCATGTTGTGGCAACCCTTTAATACAGTTTCTCATGTTGTGGCAACCCTTTAATACAGTTTCTCATGTTGTGGCAACCCTTTAATACAGTTTCTCATGTTGTGGCAACCCTTTAATACAGTTTCTCATGTTGTGGCAACCCTTTAATACAGTTTCTCTTGTTGTGGCAACCCTTTAATACAGTTCCTCATGTTGTGGCAACCCTTTAATACAGTTTCTCATGTTGTGGCAACCCTTTAATACAGTTTCTCTTGTTGTGGCAACCCTTTAATACAGTTCCTCATGTTGTGGCAACCCTTTAATACAGTTCCTCATGTTGTGGCAACCCTTTAATACAGTTCCTCATGTTGTGGCAACCCTTTAATACAGTTTCTCGTGTTGTGGCGACCCTTTAATACAGTTTCTCATGTTGTGGCAACCCTTTAATACAGTTCCTCATGTTATGGCGACCCTTTAATCAAGTTTCTCATGTTGTGGCAACCCTTTAATACAGTTTCTCGTGTTGTGGCGACCTCCCAGCCATACAGTTATTTTTGTTGCTACTTCATAACGTCAATGAATATGTGTTTTCTGATGGTCTTTGGCGACCCATGTAAAAATGTTATTCGATCCACAAATGGGTCGTGACCCACAGGATGAGAACCGCTGTACTAGAGAGTGCAAAAATGGGACTTTCCTTGAATTTCAAGAAAACAGTAAATATGGTTAAATCAAAGAAGAAAATAACTCCAAAATGTGACATAGCAATAGAAGGGAAAGTGCTGAACCAAACTCAATAAATTCAAGTATATCAGATCGATGATTGTGACAGAAGTTAAGAGCAGAATTGGCCAGACAAAGGCAGCATTTCAGAAGATGAAAAGTATCTTATATAATAAGTCACTTTCATTAAACGTCAGAAAACGAGTACTGAAATGTTACATCGAGTCTATTCTCTTGTATGGTAGTGAATCTTGGAATGTGAGCAAACAAATTAAAAACAGTTTGGAGGCAACTGAGATGGGGTTCTTGAGAAGAATGTTGTGAATACCTTGAACTGCCAGAAAAACTGACAATGACTGACTGGAAATGGCTTCTTGTGTGGATCAGTAACTGGCATCTCCTGGACATGGATGTGATCAGATGTCTGATGTGTGGCCTTCTCTTGTGTGGATCATTGACTGGCATCTCCTGGGCTTGGATGTGATCAGAGGTCTGATGTGTGGCCTCCTCTTGTGTGGATCATTGACTGGCATCTCCTGGGCTTGGATGTGATCAGAGGTCTGATGTGTGGCCTCCTCTTGTGTGGATCAGTGACTGGCATCTCCTGGGCATGGATGTGATCAGATGTCTGATGTGTGGCCTCTTGTGTGGATCATTGACTGGCATCTCCTGGGCATGGATATGATCAGATGTCTGATGTGTGGCCTCTTGCGTGGGTCATTGACTGGCATCTCCTGGGCATGGATGTGATCAGATGTCTGATATGTGTCTGTTGGATGGCTGCCCAATCTTCCTGGAATGACTGGAAAAGATCACGACCATTGGCCTGAACAACGTCTCGGCGACAAACACGTCTTTGCAGCTCATCCCACAGTTGCTCAATCGGACTCATGTGTGCAGACAGGGATGGCCAGGGAAGGGTTTGAATGTTATTGGTAGCCAGGAACTGCATAGTTTAACCACGCAGAATGGGGTTTAAAAAGATATCTGCTGGCATCCCAAATTAGAACTACATGTGGTTTAAGAATTTCACTGGAGTATTGTTGTGCGTTCAAGCTTGCTTCAGTGTTCACCATTGTAACTGATCATTCCCCACACCATAACACCTCTACGGCCGTGCAGCAGAGCTTCATCAACACATTTTTGGGCTGAACCTTCATTTTGCCTATGGTATACCCTATGTTGTTTATCATGCTGTTGCAACAAAAAGAAAGATTCATCACTGATTTAGACTCGTTTCTAATAATTGTTTCAGGAACGTTACATTGGAGATCTCAAGCTGAGGATTGGCGAGACTGAGGCCCAGCTGGAGTAAGTGTCTTTGATGTGATCCTGGTCAGAGTTGAGTTAGTTAAGGCTCAGTTCAGCTGATAATGGGACTGTTATTTTTATACAACAATTTCTGTTACCTCAATCCCATGTATGATTTGCAAGTAAGATAAAACCCACATATGATAATTCGTAAAAGGTCAGACCCACATATGATAATTCCCATATTAGATAAATCTCATTTAAGATTAATCCAGTCTAAGATAAATTCTGTATATGATAATTTCCATATAAGATAGTTTCCATATAAGATAAATCCCATTTAAGATAAATTCTGTATATGATAATTTCCATATAAGATAGTTTCCATATAAGATAAATCCCATTTAAGATCATTCTGTATATGATAATTTCCATATAAGATAAATCCCATCTATGGTAATTTCCCTTTAAAATAAATCCCGTACAAGACCAATCCCATATAAGAGTAAATTCCCAGATAATTGTTGTGTAAGAGAACTGCTGCCTGTGTAGGTTCCAGGGCTCCATTGTAGGGAACAATAGAGAACTGCTTCCTGTGTGGGTTCCAGGGCTCCATTGTAGGGAACAATAGAGAACTGCTCCCTGTGTGGGTTCCAGGGCTCCATTGTAGGGAACAATAGAGAACTGCTTCCTGTGTGGGTTCCAGGGCTCCATTGTAGGGAACAATAGAGAACTGCTTCCTGTGTGGGTTCCAGGGCTCCATTGTAGGGAACAATAGAGAACTGCTTCCTGTGTGGGTTCCAGGGCTCCATTGTAGGGAACAATAGAGAACTGCTTCCTGTGTGGGTTCCAGGGCTCCATTGTAGGGAACAATAGAGAACTGCTTCCTGTGTGGGTTCCAGGGCTCCATTGTAGGGAACAATAGAGAACTGCTTCCTGTGTGGGTTCCAGGGCTCCATTGTAGGGAACAATAGAGAACTGCTCCCTGTGTGGGTTCCAGGGCTCCATTGTAGGGAACAATAGAGAACTGCTTCCTGTGTGGGTTCCAGGGCTCCATTGTAGGGAACAATAGAGAACTGCTTCCTGTGTAGGTTCCAGGGCTCCATTGTAGGGAACAATAGAGAACTGCTTCCTGTGTAGGTTCCAGGGCTCCATTGTAGGGAACAATAGAGAACTGCTTCCTGTGTGGGTTCCAGGGCTCCATTGTAGGGAACAATAGAGAACTGCTGCCTGTGTAGGTTCCAGGGCTCCATTGTAGGGAACAGTAGATCTGCTGCCTCCTCATAAACATGTAGTGACAGTCAGTCAGTTGGTAGTGGTTCGTACGACGTTCAAGTGCATCTGCCTCTCAGGTACCAACAGTCTGCATATAAATAAGCCAGATTTGTTTAATGGGCGGGCATGCAAACCTCAGATTCTGGAACAGGACTAAAGTCCAGAGGTGAGCTAACAACTAGAACTTTCCACTAAGGTTTACAGCCAGTGACACTAAGCAGAAGAAGAAGAAGATAATTTCCATAGAAAGTAATTCCAGCCTAAAGTAATTTTTATGTAAAGCAATTCCCATGTAAAGTAATTCCCTGTGTAATAAATTAGTTCCACTTGCCTTTCACCCTGTCATCTGACTGTCATGGGTTTGTGATGATGTGACATCTTAGGGCAGTGACCCGTTTCCCCATTTTTTAGCTGTTCTGTTGGGATGGGAATATATATATATTTTTGTCATTGTCAGTCATAATAAACTTTCTGATGATGTCAGTTTGCTCACTGTGGCTGACAACAGAAACCCATGTTTTCTTGGTGAAAGGGAAGGAAAGCAGTCATTTCTTTGCTCTTTTTGTTTGTAGTGATTACTTCCCTTAGTATATAAAAAAAAAGACATCATCATTAGTTACTTGAAGGCTGCCAGGTGGCAACAGGTAGCAGACTTGCCTGTCTGCTCAGCTGTCATAGGTTTCAACTCCCTGGATTTTTATGAAAACTGAGCAAACTCCAAATTTCTTCAGCTTCTTCTTCTCTTCTTCTAGTGTCTGGGGTCGAGTTTCAGAGAATGATTACAGTGCATTTCTGTTTGAAAGCATGTGGGAAAAGTTGATTGTGTTTTAAGGGTTGTAAGAGGTAAAGGGGTTAAACACTTGCTTGTATCTGGCCATATTGTGCTGATGTCAACTTATTGCTGAATACTGACATGTAGCTAACCACATCCATCTGTTGCTGAGTCAGGCATGCCAACGAGACCTTGAATCTGAAGGACAGGGAGTTGAAGAGCATGCGGCGGCAGCTGGACTCGATGTCCGAAGAGCTGATGGAAGTTTCCAGAACCAAAGATCTGATGGCCAGGGAAAACCGCAGACTGCAAGATGACCTGGCTGTCATGACCAAGGAAAACCAGGTAATCTTGGCTCAGGTCCCTTCAGATTGGTTATTGAGGTAAAATCTCTTCTGTCTGTGTCTTTAGATTTCCCTCTATTTCCTCTGCCCTGTGAGTTCCAAGGAAAAGACCTTCTAGTCATGCATGTTTTCTCAACACATGTCTTAATCTGCACTTGGACTCTTTCCTTGGCCTTGATTGCTGAACCGTGACAGAACTCAGTGAAGGTGGGAAGAGGTAACAAACAACAACACATCTACAAAAACAATCAGACCTTTTGACAGCAGCCTTGATCAACAACAAAGGGGAGAATATCCTGGCCACTGGGGGAATACACGAATAACTGCAAAATATGGGGGAAGGAGGGGGGGGGGGGGCGATGCAAATGACTCAAATAATGGAACAAAAGTAGTAATAATAATAGGAAATCTTGGTAGTAGATGTAGTAGTAGTTGTAGAAATTATACTAACAATATCGCCAGTGGTGATAATAGTCAAAATAATACACAATAAATCGCTGAGATTTGTTGAGTTCTCTTTAGGAGCTTTGCATGAGTGATTTGTCATCCCATTTTAGTTGCTTCTGTTGTGTACAGGCACCTGTTAGTCTTCTTGTTCTTCAATCCTTGTGTCAGAAAACTGTTATCAGGAGGCCGGTAGCCTTATTGAAAGTTATCCTGCAGGCCATGTGCCCCTGAGTATCATACAGTTGGGTCTGGATTGAGGTTGCAACAGGCCAGAATGCTTCTCTGTTAACATCAAACCATCTCCAGTGTTGGAGCACATGCTCAGCATTTTCTGGTGCCCAGTTGCAGGGACACGTCTCTGTGTTTCAGACTATCAAAGACTGGAACATATGTTGACAAAGTCTCTTGTGCCGTGTCCTTAGTCTGGCTGCGATAGATGGACCATGTCTTGAGATGAAGTGCGTCTTGGATCAGTTAATGAATGATTGTAGTTAAATAAAGCTGCTTTATTTCTCTGTAGTTCCACAGTTCTGAATTAAGACAGCAAACAACTGAGTAAAATGTGGTTTATGTTTGTGCAGAAAATGAACCAAGAGCTGGAGGATACCATTGATGAGAAGGAGGCTCTGAAGACACAGGTGCAGCAGTACATCCTGGAAGTCCGACGTATCGAAGATGTTCTTGGTGCTAAAGTATGTTTACCGTTGGGTCATTTGTTGGTAGAATCTTTTTGTGTGTGTGTGTGTGTTCCTATTAAAAGGATGGTTGGCATATTGTCTTGTAAGTTAGAACTAGGCTGCAAAAACTGTTTAACAACCCAACACATCTAATTTCTCCAGTCCTTAATTAGTTGTCTTTTATGACATGCTTGTTGTGGGGCAGTATACCTAATTCCCTGCCCCCTTGCTTCCCCCAAAATTGGGTTCCCAAAACCCACACAGGGAAGGGCATTCTTGAATAAGTACACAGACCCTCAATGTCCTAGTCATGGTAAATGCTGGAATTTGCATGCAGCTAGCATTGGTTGCTGAACAAAAACAGTTAATGACTGAAATCTTTGCATAACTTCAGTTAATAAAAAACGTTTCATAAAGAATGTTCTCACCTACTTTTGCCCACACCTTCTGATATGCGTTATTTCATAATAGCTGCAATTTGTTCCTATTTCATACTTTCTGTTCCATGTTGACCTTGTTTATTAGGATGTTATTTCTTCTGCTACTTCTTTGTTCATGTGAGTGATGACATGCACTGTGCCTGTTTACAGCATGGCTGAGGTATTCACACCAGTCAGCCTACACGTCCGACTTGTTCAGCCGTTTGTTTTTTTTTGGATGTGCCTTCCTGGTTAGTTTCTTGGCACATTTGACAGCCTCAGTTGTGTGGGGGCTTGGTCATGCCCTTACTTTGGTTTTGTCCTCTAGAGGACCCATCTAAGACAGCTGTGTGCAGACTGACCAGCTTCAAGGGAAGATATGGGCATTCCCTGCCATCTAAGACAGTTGTAAGCAGACTGGCCAGCCTTAAAGGGAAGACATGGGCATTCCCTGCCATCTAAGACAGCTGTGTGCAGACTGGCCAGCCTTCCAGGGAAGATATGGGCATTCCCTGCCATCTAAGACAGCTGTGTGCAGACTGGCCAGCCTTCCAGGGAAGATATGGGCATTCCCTGCCATCTAAGACAGTTGTGTGCAGACTGGCCAGCCTTCCAGGGAAGATATGGGCATTCCCTGCCATCTAAGACAGCTGTGTGCAGACTGGCCAGCCTTCCAGGGAAGATATGGGCATTCCCTGCCATCTAAGACAGCTGTGTGCAGACTGGCCAGCCTTCCAGGGAAGATATGGGCATTCCCTGCCATCTAAGACAGCTGTGTGCAGACTGGCCAGCCTTCCAGGGAAGATATGGGCATTCCCTGCCATCTAAGACAGCTGTGTGCAGACTGGCCGACCTTATAGGGAAGATATGGGCATTCCCTGCCATCTAAGACAGCTGTGTGCAGACTGGCCAGCCTTCAAGGGAAGATATGGGCATTCCCTGTCATCTAAGACAGCTGTGTGCAGACTGGCCTGCCTTCAAAGGAAGATATGGGCGCAGCATGGGCATTCTCTGCCATTCAGGAGTCTTGCATAAGGATCAGTTAAACCAGCACAGAGCCTGCTGGTATCTGAGAGGAGTGGCGGGCTATTCCCTATTATCCAGCACAATGACCTTGACTTGACCTCATGCCTGAGATCAAAATCAAATCCACTGTTTTGTCAGTTGATAATGTCTGGTCAAAATGTTCGGTTGGTTATATTTGTGGACATTTTGTTTACCTGGTGAGCTTTGTTGGGATAGTTTGTATTATGTTTTGTGACTTGTTCATATGTTACTAATCACTGTTTTTGTTGTTGTTATTTGTCTACTCTGTTATGAAAAGATTTTCAAAATACAATGGACCAAGAAAAGAGTGTCAACAACAAGAGTTGGTTTTGTTGATGTTGTGATTTATATACTTTACTGTAGGAAGAATTTCAGAATTCCATGGACTAAGAAGAGAAGAAATGCTGACATCCTGCAAGATCTGAATATCAAGGAATATTGTTGGTTAGTAAACAGCATCTTTTCCAGAAACTGAAATATTCTGATGATTTCAACACTGTGGTGGGTTGAAAAGAATAGCAACGGAGGGCATGGTGCCAGCAAAGAGAGGCAGGGGCTGACCGGCAGGAAGATGGGCACAGGATAGAAGCGACAACTTGGGTATGAAAGTGCATGAGGGGAAGGTCTGGCAAGATATTGAGGTTCTCTCTGTGACAGTCTGTAAACGACCTGCCATGTGATGATGATGATGTACTTTGTCAAGTGACTGTTGTACTTTCTCTGCACGCAGGAACAGGAGAGATCCGATCTGCTGGATCAGTACCGCAAGCTGTCCATGGAGCTTGAGCAGTACCAGACTTCCAGCCATCAGCTGGAGAGTGAGGGTTCCAACCTGCGGCTGGAGCTGATGACCAAGGACTCTGAGATCAGGAGACTGCGGGATAAAGTGGACAATCTGGAGAGAGAGATCCAGGAGGTAGGCAGTTGTGTCCTTTAGAGAGACAGATCCAGGAGGTAGGCAGTTGTGTTCTTTAGAGAGAGATCGAGATCCAGGAGGTAGGCAGTTGTGTTCTTTAGAGAGAGAGAGAGAGATCCAGGAGGTAGACAGTTGTTTTCTTTAGAGAGAGAGATCCAGGAGGTAGGCAGTTGTGTCCTTTAGAGAGAGAGAGAGATCCAGGAGGTAGGCAGTTGTGTTCTTTAGAGAGAGAGAGAGAGATCCAGGAGGTAGGCAGTTGTGTTCTTTAGAGAGAGAGAGAGAGATCCAGGAGGTAGGCAGTTGTGTCCTTTAGAGAGACAGATCCAGGAGGTAGGCAGTTGTGTCCTTTAGAGAGAGAGAGAGATCCAGGAGGTAGGCAGTTGTGTTCTTTAGAGAGAGAGAGAGAGATCCAGGAGGTAGGCAGTTGTGTCCTTTAGAGTGAGAGATCCAGGAGGTAGGCAGTTGTGTCCTTTAGAGTGAGAGATCCAGGAGGTAGGCAGTTGTGTTCCTTAGAGAGAGAGAGAGATCCAGGAGGTAGGCAGTTGTGTTCCTTAGAGAGAGAGAGAGATCCAGGAGGTAGACAGTTGTTTTCTTTAGAGAGAGAGATCCAGGAGGTAGGCAGTTGTGTCCTTTAGAGAGAGAGAGAGATCCAGGAGGTAGGCAGTTGTGTTCTTTAGAGAGAGAGAGAGAGATCCAGGAGGTAGGCAGTTGTGTTCTTTAGAGAGAGAGAGAGAGATCCAGGAGGTAGGCAGTTGTGTCCTTTAGAGAGACAGATCCAGGAGGTAGGCAGTTGTGTCCTTTAGAGAGAGAGAGAGAGATCCAGGAGGTAGGCAGTTGTGTTCTTTAGAGAGAGAGAGAGAGATCCAGGAGGTAGGCAGTTGTGTCCTTTAGAGAGAGAGAGATCCAGGAGGTAGGCAGTTGTGTCCTTTAGAGTGAGAGATCCAGGAGGTAGGCAGTTGTGTTCCTTAGAGAGAGAGAGAGATCCAGGAGGTAGGCAGTTGTGTTCTTTAGAGAGAGAGAGATCCAGGAGGTAGGCAGTTGTGTTCCTTAGAGAGAGAGAGAGATCCAGGAGGTAGACAGTTGTTTTCTTTAGAGTGAGAGATCCAGGAGGTAGGCACTTGTGTCCTTTAGAGAGAGAGAGAGATCCAGGAGGTAGGCAGTTGTGTTCTTTAGAGAGAGAGAGAGATCCAGGAGGTAGGCAGTTGTGTCCTTTAGAGAGAGAGAGAGATCCAGGAGGTAGGCAGTTGTGTTCTTTAGAGAGAGAGAGAGATCCAGGAGGTAGGCAGTTGTGTTCTTTAGAGAGAGAGAGAGATCCAGGAGGTAGGCAGTTGTGTTCTTTAGAGAGAGAGAGAGATCCAGGAGGTAGGCACTTGTGTCCTTTAGAGAGAGAGAGATCCAGGAGGTAGGCAGTTGTGTTCTTTAGAGAGAGAGACCCAGGAGGTAGGCAGTTGTGTTCTTTAGAGAGAGAGAGTGAGGAGAGAAAGAAAGGGGGTAGATAGGTGTGTTCTTAAGAGAGGAGGAGGGTTGGCGGAAGAGTGTGAGAAGAGAGGTGGAGGGAGAGATGTAGAAAGAGGTAGATTCAGGAAGTAAACAGTTGTCTTTTTTGTAGAGAGAGACATCCAGGAGATAGATAGTTTTGCTCTATAGAAAGAGAGAGAGAGAGAATAAGCAGACATTGTGTTAGGTCATCTGGATTGAGAGAGAGCTAGATTTGTGTTGTTTTTAAAAAGTAATTGCTTGTCCTCTTCAGGAATTACAGGCCAGTTTATAATTTATCTTGTATGATTTGACGAGGCAGTTTAACATTCAGTAGGTTGCCATTGCCTCTGAGCGGTTGGCGATCAAAATGTTGTCTCTATCAATGCAAAACTGTCTACTGCTGAGTCTTCTTTTTCCCCTCCCTTTTTTACCACTTCTGGTGTCGAGGGAGATATAAGGTTGTGTATATTGATCTTCTGACTACTTGCTATGACCACAGACACATCGTGGTGCTGTAGAGTTTCTCTGATGTTATCATTCTGTGTGGTTCTTGGTCTGCCTCATGATCTGTGCCCTCCTATTTTAGTGTAGGCGTTATATGATATGGCATCACAAATTATTCTCTCAAAGCAGACAAAATGCTTGAGTTCCTGTCTTGAAATGACATTTAGAGTTAGTTCTGTGCAGACTGTTCATTATGACCTCATGATTGTGTCTCTTCTGGTCACTCCTGCTGCCCTTCTTACACATCTCGTTTCCATGGTTACCAGTGAAGTTAGCTACCAACTCAGGCAGCTAAATTTGAATTCTGGTATGCTGGGATTATGAAACTTTTCACAATTCATAAATCATGGATGCTGTGTTATGTATGTAACAATTTTGTGTGCTGTAACTTGACTTAGTTCTTCTTCTTCTCCCTCTTCTTCTTTTTCTTCTTCCCTCTTCTTCTTCTTCTTCTTCTTCTTCTTCTTCTTCTTCTTCTTCTTCTTCTTCTTCTTCTTCTTTTTCTTCTTCTTGTTCTGTTTAGTGCTCATCATTTGGGTCTGAAAGACAAGTGTTTGGAAGGGCCAAATGTAAGACAGCCCTCCAGGCCCAAGTTGTGACCCTTTGAAAATAAAGTTTGTTCATTTATTCGTTCATTCCCTGGTTGTGCCACTGAAGTCTTTAGTCTTATTCCAGAACTTGAGTCTTTTTTGGACATCCGTTTTACAACTCTGGCTGATTTGTATGCAGACTGTTGGTTCTCACCTCTCATGCAGATGCATTCCAACTTTGAAGCAGACACTCTAATTCAACATCTTTTACGACAAGCTTGTCAGGAGGCAGCGGGTCTGTTCTTGTACTCCCTACAATGAGTTCTTGGAATCTACACATGGAATTTGATATGGTTAAAACCTTTGATGTGCCAGTTTGTACTTACTTTCTTGGGTAGCTGATTTCTCACAAACTTCTAACCCAAATTTCAGCATTTGCAGACTCACCAAGCATATGAAATTCAGGTGTCTAACCTGACCCGCTCGGTGGCCAACCTGGAGGAGAACCTTAGAGTGACCGAGGATGAGAAACAGATGCTTCTCTCGGACATGTCCACGGCCAAGGAGATTTGTTCTCGCCTGGAGACCAGTAAGGAGAGTTTGAACCGCCAGCTCTCGGCCGCTGAACTAGATAAAGAGCAGGTAGATGCCATCATGTTTTTTCTTCTTCTCCTTTCATTCCTTTTCATCTTCCTCTTTCTTTCTCTCATTCCTTCGTCCCCTATTACTTCTCCACTTATTTCTTCACCTCTTCCTTTTTTTGCCCCTCATTCCTTTTCATGTTCCTAAATCTCCCCTTCCAGGGTTTTTCTCTCCACATTTATTTTCATCTTTTGCTATCTCCCCTTGTTCCTTCTCCTCTTCCTCTTTCCACCCTCATTCCTTCTCCTCTTCCTCTTTCTACCCTAATTCCTTCTCACCTTCCTGTTTCTCCTCTCATTCCTTCTACTTTTTCTCTTTCTCCCCTAATTCATTTTCACCCTTCTCAGCTTTTTTTTTTCTCCCCTTTTTCCTTCACCTCTTCCTCTTTTCCCTCTCTTTCCCCCTCTTTCTTTATCTACCTATTCATTCTCCTCTTTCTCATCTCATTCCTTTACCTCTTCCTCTTTCTCTCATTTCTTCTCATTCTCTGTCTTCCTTCATTCTCCTTTGTTCACCAGTGTATGCAAGTAGTTTTCACACATGGTATTTTACACACGAGCAGTAACCAGCATTTCTCTCTGTTGTCTTGTTATCTCGTGTAGCCTTTGTTGTCTATCATCTGACTCCTCAGTCAGTGTTTGATCTGTCTTGTGTGTCCTAAATGTGATCTGTCTTGTGTTTCCTATGTTTGATCTGTCTTTTGTGTCCAATGTTTGATCCATCTTATGTGTTCTTTGTTGTCCTTTATTTCAGGCTTGAGTCAATGAATTGATCTATCTAGAGTGTCCTATCTTTAATCCATCTTGTGTGTGCCCTAGTGCCGTCAACTTTTCAGTCCCTAGCTGATGATTGCTCTGCATTGCGTCCCAGCCTTCTTGTCTTGATTGTGTGTTTCTGCATCCCAATCTTCTTGTCTTAATTGATGTTTCTCGTATGTTTCTACATCCCAACCCTCTTGTCTTGATGGATGTTTCTTGTGTGTTTCTCAGTTGAAGAACTTGATATCCGACCTGCAGCAAGAGAACGAGTGCCTCCGTGCCCAGATTGAGCACGAACGTGGCAACAGCAAAAATCTGGAGAGTGTTCTACAAGACAACCGAGAGAAGGAGTTCCACGCGCAGCTGTCCACCCAGGAGAAGATCACGGAGATCCAGATGTTGAAGGATCGATTGTCTCTGAATGAAAGCAAACTGTAAGTAGTTTCTCCACCACAACTTTTGTCTTCACCTGTTTCTTGTCTCCTTCCTTCTGGTCTTCTCTTGTGTTTTTTTCAGTCACTCTGTGTACAGAGCGATGCTCACATCTGACAGGGGACACCACAGTCTAGCTGGGAACAGTACAGTCTAGCTGGGAACAGTACAGTCTAGCTGGGAACAGTACAGTCTAGCTGGGAACAGTACAGTCTAGCTGGGAACAGTACAGTCTAGCTGGGAACAGTACAGTCTAGCTGGGAACAGTACAGACTAGCTGGGAACAGTACAGTCTAGCTGGGAACAGTACAGTCTAGCTGGGAACAGTACAGTCTAGCTGGGAACAGTACAGTCTAGCTGGGAACAGTACAGTCTAGCTGGGAACAGTACAGACTAGCTGGGAACAGTACAGTATAGCTGGGAACACCACAGTCTAGCTGGGAACAGTACAGTCTAGCTGGGAACAGTACAGACTAGCTGGGAACAGTACAGTATAGCTGGGAACACCACAGTCTAGCTGGGAACACCACAGTCTAGCTGGGAACAGTACAGTATAGCTGGGAACAGTACAGTCTAGCTGGGAACAGTACAGTCTAGCTGGGAACACCACAGTCTAGCTGGGAACAGTACAGTATAGCTGGGAACACCACAGTCTAGCTGGGAACAGTACAGTCTAGCTGGGAACACCACAGTCTAGCTGGGAACAGTACAGTCTAGCTGGGAACAGTACAGTATAGCTGGGAACAGTACAGTCTAGCTGGGGACACCACAGACTAACTGGGGACACCACAGACTAACTTGGGACACCACAGACTAACTGGGGACACCACAGACTAACTGGGGACACCACAGACTAACTGGGGACACCACAGACTAACTGGGGACACCACAGACTAACTGGGGACACCACATACTAACTTGTGACACCACAGACTAGCTGGGACACCACAGACTAGCTGGGACACCACAGACTAGCTGGGATACCACAGACTAGCTGGGACACCACAGACTAGCTGGGGCACCACCGACTAGCTGGGGACACCACAGACTAGTTGAGGACACCACAGACTAGCTGGGGACAGCACAGACTAGCTGGGGACAGCACAGACTAGCTAGGGACACCACAGACTAGTTGAGGACACCACAGACTAGCTGGGGACAGCACAGACTAGCTGGGGACAGCACAGACTAGCTGGGATACCACAGACTAGCTGGGGACAGCACAGACTAGTTGAGGACACCACAGTCTAGCTGGGAACACCACAGTCTACCTGGGAACACCACAGTCTACCTGGGAACACCACAGACTAACTGGGAACACCACAGACTAACTGGGGACACCACAGACTATCTGGGGACACCACAGACTAGTTGAGGACACCACAGACTAACTGGGGACACCACAGACTAACTGGGGACACCACAGACTAACTGGGGACACCACAGACTAACTGGGGACACCAAAGACTAACTGGGGACACCACAGACTAACTGGGGACACCACAGACTAGCTGGGGACACCACAGACTAGTTGAGGACACCACAGACTAACTGGGGACACCACAGACTAACTGGGGACACCACAGACTAACTGGGGACACCACAGACTAGCTGGGGACACCACAGACTAGCTGGGGACACCACAGACTAGTTGAGGACACCACAGACTAACTGGGGACACCACAGACTAACTGGGGACACCACAGACTAACTGGGGACACCACAGACTAACTGGGGACACCACAGACTAACTGGGGACACCACAGACTAACTGGGGACACCACAGACTAGCTGGGGACACCACAGACTAGCTGGGGACACCACAGACTAGCTGGGGACACCACAGACTAGCTGGGGACACCACAGACTAGCTGGGGACACCACAGACTAGCTGGGGACACCACAGACTAGTTGGGGACACCACAGACTAGCTGGGGACACCACAGACTAGCTGGGGACACCACAGACTAGCTGGGGACACCACAGACTAGCTGGGGACACCACAGACTAACTGGGGACACCACAGACTAGCTGGGGACACCACAGACTAGCTGGGGACACCACAGACTAACTGGGGACACCACAGACTAACTGGGGACACCACAGACTAGTTGAGGACACCACAGACTAACTGGGGACACCACAGACTAACTGGGGACACCACAGACTAACTGGGGACACCACAGACTAACTGGGGACACTACTTTCCACCTAGCATGGATCCCTAATGATTAGCTAGCTTGGGTTATTGGGTTATTCTTGCGAACATAAACGAATAGACAGGTTAAACTCCCCCTTCCCTTCCCTCCCCTTTACAAAACAGTAACGTTACAACAGAGAGACATGGAAGGATAACTTGTGTACCTGTTTGTGTTTCAGACAGAGCATGAGCCGAGAGGTTGCCTCCCTGCGGACCAGGAACGTAGAGTTGGAAGGGGATGTGGAGAGGATGAGGCGGCAGTTAACTAGTGAACGATTTGAGAGGTAGGCATCAGTTAGGGATGTGGAAGTTGTAGTGACTGAATGGCTGGTGAATGACATAGGAGGTAGGCAGCAGTTAGGGATGTGGAAGTTGTAGTGACTGAATGGCCAGAGAATGACATGAGAGGTAGGCATCAGTTAGGGATGTGGAAATTGTAGAGACTGAATGGCTGGTGAATGACATGAGAGGTAGGCAGCAGTTAGGGATGTGGAAGTTGTAGTGACTGAATGGCCAGAGAATGACATGAGAGGTAGGCATCAGTTAGGGATGAAGTTGTAGAGACTGAATGGCTGGTGAATAACATGAGAGGTAGGCAGCAGTTAGGGATGTGGAAGTTGTAGTGACTGAATGGCCAGAGAATAACATGAGAGGTAGGCATCAGTTAGGGATGAAGTTGTAGAGACTGAATGGCCAGAGAATGACATGAGAGGTAGGTATCAGTTAGGGATGTGGAAGTTGTAGAGACTGAATGGCCAGAGAATGACATGAGAATAAGAATCATCTTGTAGATCTTAAGATCACTGCCATGTGACATATGTTGGTGTTAATGAACATCACCACTTGATTTCCTGTAAGTTTCAAATGTTCGGGTGCTAATACCACACACTACCTTGATTTCTAGATCGTGACCTGACCTTCATTTTGGTTTCACCCCCCCCCCTCCTCCCCCCGCCCCCCACCCCTCCCCCACCAATTCATGTTCTGCCCTTTTTTATTATTATTATTTATTCTGACCAATCATATTCTTCCATGATGTATAAGTTATTGTTCTGAGCAGTGATCTTTTTCTTTGAGTTGAAATTTTTTTTTTAAATATTTGTCCAATCATGTTTGTTTAGCTTGTTTTATCACAGCAGTGATTTTCCTGTTTGACCTAGGATTTACTCTGACCACTGACAGCTTCCTTGAATGTCTTGATTCTGTCCGATTATATTCTTTCTTAATGTATAAGTTATTGTTCTGTGGCTTGTTTTATCTCAGCAATGATATTCTTATTTGACCTAGGATTTACTCTGACCACTGACAGCTACCTTGACTGTCTTGATTCTGACCAGTGATATCGTCTCTGATTTACACAGAGAGCGAGTTGTACAAGAGCTGCGACGTAACGGTATACAACCACCTGTGATGATCAGTGAATACGCGGGTCGCAGCATTAGCCCGGGCAGATCTCGTAGTCCCGCACGAACCTACAGCCCTACGACCAGCATTAGAGCAAGGTCTAGGTCGCGGTCAAGATCGCCAGGTGTCAGGTGAGAATCTTGTTGAATGTCTTTGACTCTTCCTGCACTGGGCTGCTCTTATATTGTGTTCTGTAGAGTTCTTCTTCTCTTCTTCTCATTCTTCTCTTCTTCTGTTCTTCTGTTCTTCTCTTCTTCTGTTCTTCTGTTCTTCCAGCTACTTCAGCAAGGTGTTGGGGCAGATGTCAGGATCTTCTTTAGTGCTTTGATTCAGTTTAAACAAAAAACTAAAGGACTTTTTTCACACCTTCAGGTGTATTGGGCATATAGGGCTAGACCTATATTTTATTGACCAGTCGACACTTGGTGGATGATGTGGTCAGCATTATGCCAGCTGCCTTTACTTCCCAGGACTACTTGGTACCCGCCCCAGGGTGGGTCAACCTGGGGGTCTGGCTCTGTCAGGACCCAAACCTGTGGCTGTTTGTGGCAGTTGGTACCAGGAGATTGCTACCAGGTGACCAAACCATCTCATCAGTTGCTCTATAATGAAGTGTATTACTGGTTTTGGTTCTTATAGCATTTTCAGGCCCATATAGGTTAGTGCCGCCCATTTACATACTACGGAATTTTACATTGATATTTGATCAGCCGAGTCGACTTCTGTAAAGGTTAGAGTGGTGTTGTTGTGGCTGTATCCAACGGGTGTCATTTTATGACACACATATACGACTTCAGAACATCAAGAACTCACTCTGCTGTGACACAACCTCTATATTACAGCAAGTTAGCAATTTTTACGACCCCATAAAATCTGCAACTGGCCCTAGCCCAAACCCCATTCACCACAAACCGAACCTATGTCACACGAGACAGTGCATTCTATGTGCCGTGGTTTTACACTTCACATTTCGGGGTGGGTGGCACAACGCTGTGTTGCTGCAGACATGGAACTCTACCCTCTGCAATAAACTCATTTCCTACGCAAAATCCTTGGACGGCTGTCCTGTACCCACCAACAAACACTAATACAATATACTGAGTTGCTCAGAAAAGCTACTGCAATACACTGTGTACCTGTTCGCACTCCAACATTTACACAAGAAGTCCTGATCTTCTCATATCTTTATTTTTAATTCGATCTCTTCTTGTTATTCTGACAGCTCTTCTAAGACATCTCATCTCTGTTGTTATCAGAAAAAATGGTGCTGGTACTCTTCACAGAATGTTAAAACAAGGTGCCGATACTCACCTCAACATGTCTACTACAGCAGTGACCAAAAATTTGTGCGCTTAAAAAAAAGTGCAAAAGCTCTGGTTATGATTCTGGGCTCCTTAGTTGTAGTAAAGGTCGGAGTTTGCTACTGGTGGCCTAAAGTTGGCCAAGCAGTCGAGTTTTCATTAGAAGTTACTGGAAGTAATTAGTATATGAGTCTGAGATGTTACAAGATACCACTGGGACGGAAGCCGTCAAAATAAGAAATTGGGACAAGACTGGGTGAGCGTAACCCACATGAATGGTTACATGTAGTTGAGAATTAAAATAAGAACTGGGGCAGAGTGGGTGAAAGTAACCCACTTCTTCTTAGCGTTTACTGGCTGTAAACTCTAGCAGACAGTTGTTTTGTTTGTTCGTTCACTTTTTGTTCCAGAACTTGAGTTTCACATGCACATCCATACTACACATCTGGCTTATTTGTATGCAGTCTCTTGGTTCATTACCTCTCAAACAGTTGCACCCCAATTTTAAAGGAAACATCGATCCTGTCAATGTTGACCAAGCTCGCCTTTAGAGACCTGTTTGTAGGATGACCACAGAGAGGTGGAGGCAGGTGTTGACCACAGAGAGGTGGAGGCAGGGGTTAACCACAGAGAGATGGTGGCAGGGGTTGACCACAGAGAGATGGAGGCAGGGGTTGACCACAGAGAGATGGAGGCAGGTGTTGACCACAGAGAGATGGAAGCAGGTGTTGACCACAGAGAGGTGGTGGCAGGTGTTGACCACAGAGAGGTGGTGGCAGGGGTTGACCACAGAGAGGTGGAGGCAGGTGTTGACCACAGAGAGGTGAAGGCAGGTGTTAACCAGTTTGAGCCCGGGTACTGGTGCAACACCATCTGCATCCCCATTCAGGTACAAGTGGAGTGGCTTGTGTCATTTGAGGCAGCACACTGATCCACGTACAATAAATATGGTTGCTTAGAAATCCCTTATCATTATCTTTTTCATTTGCTGCATAGGTTCCGCACCAGTCCAGACACCACGATGCTAAACAGCAGTCGCCGGAGCTACCTGTATGAGGATGACCACTCCAACACACCTGGACGGTCATCATCATACTCACAGGACCTCCTGTAGGTCTACCAGACGGAGGCCTAGTCCTGCCAGACAGAGGGTCTAGTCCTGCCAGACGGAGGGTCTAGTCCTTCCAGACAGAGGGTCTAGTCCTGATAGACGAAGGGTCTAGTCCTGCCAGACGGAGGGTCTAGTCCTTCCAGACGGAGGGTCTAGTCCTTCCAGACGAAGGCCCAACGACTGTTGTTCCTGGAATATTACATGTTGTTATTGCCAGCTTTAGAGGACACAGCATTACTGTGTTGATATGTTTACGGTTGACATGAGTGCGTTCATTACTGAACAATTTATCAAATGTTGACTAATTATCTGACCACACAGCCAAACACTGGACAATTTCTTAACTGTTTCATACTAAACATTTTATAAATCTTGAGCAGTTATCTGACCACACAGCCAAATACTGGACACTCTTTTTGCTTGTTCTGTACGGACTGAAAAATCTGTTGTTTTCTTCCATATTAAACCACTTATCAAATGTTGACCAATGAAGTGAAATACCATTGAGAAGTACAGAAGAGAAGATGGTGAAATAAAGGAAAAAAAAGACACGAAGAAAACAGAAGAAGTAATACGGAAGAAGAATAAAGATGGTGAAATTAAGATTAAGAGAGAAAAAAGATGAAGAGAAAGTGTGTGGGAAGACAAATTGAGAGGGGGGAAAAAAGAAGAAGAAAAAGTAACATAGGGGAAGTAATATCAGGAGGAGGGAACGAAAAAAAGGAATAATGATGGTGAGGAAGAAGATGTATTAAAAAAAAAGGTCCAGTAGATAAAAAACAAAAGCAACAGAAATAACAGTGGTGATCATCTGTGCCTCTGTTTGCAGAGAAGAGGTGGTTGTATTTATGGCTGATCAACTGTGTTTCTATTTGCAGAAAAGAGATGGTTGTATTTGTGGCTTATCATCTGTGTCTCTATTTGCAGAGAACAGATGGTTGTAGTTGTGGCTGATCATCTGTGTCTCTATTTGCAGAGAAGAGATGGTTGTATTTGCGGCTGATCATCTGTGTCAAGTCAGCTGCTGGGCGGCCATGATTTAGAAATACAGGGGAACCTCAGAGAACCGATTACTTTCCTTCCATGATGTAGCTAAAAGTAACTCTTATCCCGAGACTACTTCTCCCATTAAAATTAATGTCAGTCATTTTAATTCTTCAGCTCTTCAAAAATCACCCTGTTTGTTCCACAATTTTTTTTTTCATTTCTTAGACGGGAAAATGAATGGCACTGTTTTTTGTTTTGATTTTGCTGGCACCCTTAACCTGGGCTACTTCTGGCCATGATACTGTGGTCAGTCATCATCGTCATCATCAAGTGCCCTGTCATCAGGCTAAAACTCTCCTTTGGCAAAGTAACTTGACCTAATTCATTGAAAAGTTCCTGAGATGCTGTCAGATAACAAGTGCTTCCATCATGGGTTTCACGTCATATTCTGGGGCCAACAAAATGAGCAAGGCCGACCTTGTATCCAGGTACATTGGTAACCTGAGGTTCCGCGTACAGTTTTGTATCTTTGTATCGTGTTAGAATAACAAAGGTAGCAAGTGATGTAGTTACGTATGCAGTTATTTATTTTTTATGTCCACTCTACTTTTGCATCCAGTGGTGAGGCATGATCAATTCCTATGTGTAAGTGTTTAGCAGATATTAATCACACTGGGGAGGTGATATTTCCTCCTCGTCGCTGGGCTGTTGAAATTATGCGTGTGCAGCTAGCATCATAGTACTGGTAACTAGCAGCTTTCACACGTTAGAGTTTTTGTGTGACTGATGTAAGCATGAAGCAAGCTTTCTTTTCGCTGTATTCGAGACGTTAGCCGAGTGGTGTATATACAAAAAATAGTCAACAGTAATAATAAATAGTGAAATAATATTTTTTTTGGGTACTAGAAAGTGTAGCAGTGATTGCATCTGTTACATGCATGCTTGTTTTTTAAGTGTGTATGGATTCTATGTGTTGTTGAGCATGATTGTATCGTTTTAGGTTCTTCAGAAAACTTGTGATGACCGGCTAATGAGTGTTTGAGGGAATGAATTATCTCTGAGATTGTGAGTGATATATCATATATTTTAATATTTTTACACAACCTCAGTAAACTAAAGAGTTGGTGGTGGTGCGGGGTCTTAAGGGTGTGATGTTTGTTCTAGATTAGTGTTCTTCAACTGGTGGTCCGTGGAACCAGTGTTCTTTAAACTGTGGTCCATGGAACCAATGTTCTTCAACTGGTATTCCATGGAGCCATTTATTTTTTTAGAAGACTTTCTGAGCTATGTCAGAAATAAAAAGCAGATAAATTGAATGGAAGCTTTGCAGTGCTTCATGTATAAAAAACAATACTTCAGGCACATATATTAGATTTTCTGGCAGCAACAGATTTTGCATTAATTATAATTTTCTTGTTTAATTATAATTTTTAATTCTAGTTATAATTTTTAAAGGGAATTTAACTCTTCTGGCTACCAAGGAGTAGATCACATGTTGATCTATACCTAGTTTAACTGTCCTTAGTTAAGGGAGCTGACAAAGTCACTGCTGTCTACTTTTGTTTCTGTTTTTTTTTTGGTTAGCTCAGAGCAAAATAATTTCCTAATTTGCTGTTCTGCAGGTGCAGAAAAAAAAATAATAATTATAGAGCGCTGCTCTAGATCACACACTTTAAAAGAGTTAAAGGAGTTTAGAGGGGATAAAGACAAGAATGAGAGGAAGAGTTCCCCCATCAGCTACTCTCTTGGTAGTCCACAATGTTCTACTTTTATCCCATGTCATCCCCTGAGATGGTGACTTGGCACTCTATAGTCTCTAGAGGCAAATATCAGACACCAAGACAAGAGAAACCACGCGCTGGTTTTTGTTGCTGGGGCACGCAGGCTAAGTACCCCCTGTAATCACGTGACAACTACAGATCATCAGCGGATGGCAGTCATGACTTGTCTTTGATATCCTGTACTCAGTGACCTAGCCTAGCATGCCTGTATGTTTCTGTACACATTCCGTCCATTTGCAGTTCCTATTTGTTTGTGATAGATTTTATTTAATACTGCTTCCATTAAACCATTTCTTTTGCATTTTTATTATTTAGTCAGCGTTGTTTTCTCACCTGATTGTGACCACAGCAGCCATCAGACAGGCGTGGAGTCAGCAGCCATCAGACAGGCGTGGAGTCAGCGGCCATCAGACAGGCGTGGGGTCAGCGGCCATCAGACAGGCGTGGAGTCAGCGGCCATCAGACAGGCCTGGAGTCAGCAGCCATCAGACAGGCGTGGAGTCAGCGGCCATCAGACAGGCCTGGAGTAGTGTAAACATATTGATTACTGGGAGATGACGGGAAAGGGGGTTTTGGGGGCACACGCACAACAAACAGGCAAAAGGAGCCCCACCAACTATAGGATAAAGAAGACACACCCCACACCAAAGTGCCAGAACCTGGATGACTGAGACCCATTGAGCTCCACTAAATAATTTGAAATCTCTCTGAGCCTCCACCCAGTTGTTGTCCACTGGTGAGGAGAACCTGGTTGCAGGTATGGCTGAACCTCCCCATCTTGCCAGACTTAATTTCTTGGTAGCCGTGCACCTGCCCACAGCTATAAAGCAAGCAGATGTCCACTTACAATTATAAAGCAGGCTGGGGTCCACTTACAACTATAAAGCAAACAGGGATCCACTTACAGCTATAAAGCAAGCAGGGGTCCACTCACAACTATAAAGTGAGGGCTGTCCACTCACAACTATAAAGAAAGCAGGGGTCCACTCACAACTATAAAGTGAGGGCTGTCCACTCACAACTATAAAGCGAGCAGGGTCCACTCACAACTATAAAGTGAGGGCTGTCCACTCACAACTATAAAGTGAGGGCTGTCCACTCACAACTATAAAGTGAGGGCTGTCCACTCACAACTATAAAGCAAGCAGGGTCCACTCACAACTATAAAGTGAGGGCTGTCCACTCACAACTATAAAGCAAGCAGGGTCCACTCACAACTATAAAGCAAGCAGGGGTCCACTCACAACTATAAAGCAAGCAGGGGTCCACTCACAACTATAAAGCAAACAATTGTCACTCACAACTATAAAACAAACAAGGGTCCACTCACAACTATAAAGCAAACAGGGGTCCACTTACAACTATAAAACAAGCAGGGGTCCACTCACAACTATAAAGCAAGCAGGGGTCTACTCAACTATAAAGCAAGCAGGGGTCCACTCACAACTATAAAGCAAGCAGGGGTCCAGTTACAACTATAAAGCAAGCAGGGGTCTACTCACAACTATAAAGCAAGCAAGGGTCCACTCACAACTATAAAGCAAACCCGGGACATAACGCACGGCGTGGCAGGAGGTGTCTTTTTGTGTGTGCAGTCGAGTATGAGTGGCTTGGCCTCATTTTGTACATTTTGTTCAGTCTTTCTAGCTGGATTCTGCTGACATTGAGAAGGCCCATACCACAGAAAATAATGCTTAACACAAGACCTTGATAGGGATGGAAAAGTAGACGTTGTTGAATAGCAGCTGCTTCTAGCACCTTGAATGGCTGTAAGTAGGACATTGTCCACGTGATACTTGTATGACAAGCGTCTGTCAAATGTCACGCCCAAATATTTCATCATGTCTGTTCTCTCGATGTCCACACCACACATGCTTACTACTGGCGTTGGTGAACTGACAATGTGAGTATTCAGAGAGAACCATGTTAAGTAGGCCATTGACGAGTTCGCTTGTGCTCTCGATTCCTGGCACCACTCACTGAGTCTGCCCATGTTGTAGCATGGTGATAATTTCCTGCTTGTTTCTACCTCGACGGTACACAAGGATATCATCTGCATAGGACATTGTTCTGTCTAGGCCTACGCTTTGTGTACTGGTGACTCCTATTGTGTACGCGTTGAGGTTGCGATACCAATGAACCTTCGATCAGCACTGCTGCGATCCAGTTGATCCACCATATTGTTTCTCTGTGCATATCCAACAGCAATCTGATGAACATGTTGTAGGGGACGCTGTTGTACGCATCTTCTAAGTCAAAAGCGGCTGCGACCGTTTCCACTCCCTCGTAAAAGTCCCCGTATGTGTAGTAGGCAAATACTGCAGCATTGCACCATGTATCTCTGCCCGTCCGATCTAGTGTAGCTGGGAATAGACTGTTTACAGCATGGCTGCGATTTTTGCACCTTTCGGCCGACACATACAACGTCTGTTGACCAGCTTAGCCCTACCGGTCAGTTCTGTTGGACACTGCAGTCTCATTGTTATGTGGTCATCTTTGTTTTCCAGGTCAGTCCAGAGGAGCCACGTAATGGTGGTCAATCCACAGGAGAAGGCAGGGACAGAACATGAACATTCCCCGACACCGAAAGGGCAGAGAGCTCTTTTTCCCCAATCCCCTCCAAGGAAATCTGGCATCATTACAGACATTGCACATTGACACTGAATGACAACTGCCAGTATCCAATCCCCTCCCCTTTCTATCACGAGACCACTATCCATCCCTCCCCATGACGCTTGGATCCCAAAGTGGAAGAAAATAATGACGATTTAGTATCAAAGCGCAGAACCTAATTTTCGGCAACCCTATTAATTTGTAATCAATTTTTTATTTTTATTTTAAATTCTGGAATAGCTTATGATCTTCATTACCCTTGGTGGAAATCTGAAATCAACAACTTTGTTTATCCAGGATACACTCCTGCAGTTTTCCCGCCATATCAATGTTTCCATCTCCGGACGAGATGGCCGATCTAAAATTTGCAGACTTACGCATGCTCCGCGCGGATTATTTTGCGTCTTCTTAATCCGTAGATGGGTCGGGCCGGGTTTATCACCCGCGGATGGAGAAGGATCTGTTAGCCTGGGGATTATGGGGTCAGGTTTGTCGTTAGAGAGCGGAGATGATGCATCCTTGTTCCAGCCAGGGTTGATGTTGTTTCAAAGTTTGGAGACTGGTCGATGGAGATCAGTGCTGTTGATTGAGAAGGCTGGGTTTGGGGAGATCGAAATCGTGAAGAGGGGACACGTGAGACTGGGGGGCGGGGGGCGGAAGGGGAAGTCCGAGTTGAGTGGTCTTCTTTTTTTTAGTATGTGCTTAAACATGTTAAATTATTTCAAATATATTATTTCTTTTTGGGTGTTGCTACTTATTAGCATCATCATTATCGTCTTCTCCGTCTTCTTCATCATCATCATCATCATCATCATCTTCTTCTTCTTCTTCTTCTTCTTCTTCTTCTTCTTCTTCTTCTTCTTCACCATCATCATTATCATGTAAGCGTTAACCGGAAGTAAACTCCGGCGGAAAGGTCAGATTGATCGTTGTTTCTGGACTTCGGTCTTGTTCTAGAACTTGAGTTTTGCGTGCACATCCGTTTTACAGATCTGACTTATTTGTATTCAGACTGTTGATCCTCTCCTTTCAGACTTCGACACAGAAAACCCGAACAAGCTCCCCCCCCCCCCACCCCTCTCCCCATGGGACCCTGGGCACATGCAGAAAAAAACACCGGGGGTGGGGGGGGTGGGGGGAGGATAAGTAGGAGAGGAAGACAAATAATAAATAATGTTAAAGTGCAAAAAAGTATATTTAAAAGGAATAACCGGGGTGGGGGGGGGGAGATAGGGAGAAACGGGGGGGGGGGGAGAGAAGGAAAGAAGCTACAGTAGTAATTTGGTAGAGAGACAACTCCACATTTTTGCGCCCGTGTCCACAGATGAAACAGTTGTACCGACAGTTTGTTAGGTAGCCCTCCATATTGAAATATAATCGCTAGCTTTCCCCGGAACTGTGTTGACACAAGAGACAGTCGGGTGTCAGCGATAAATCCCCGCTCCTTTGACATCGGCACGAGTACTGTTTGCAAACATTTGCTTAGTCGCCATCTTTAATGGGTTCTGGGGTCTGCAACAGTGGGCGTCGATGACACGGAAGGGGATTACAAGAGGTCATGTCCTGACCTTGTCACTGAGTCTTGGGTAGGAAGACAAGTTTTCGTGTACGACCATCACACATCACATCTGGCAGCTTCTGGTGGTGCTGGTTTGTCTCATCCTGTTTGACGTTAATTTAAAGTTACCAGTTTATGAGTTGGGTTATCTTTTCGGCACTTCGGATACGTCCATAGGTTCCCGAAATCCCCTTTTCCGTGGACATCATCGTCCAGCGGTTAATAGTACCAGTCCTATACTAGCTGACAAGACTTTTTGTACGTCTGGTGAGCCTCTCATGCTTGACTGTGCTCATCTTTACTCCTAGTTCTCGTGTTCTTAGCAGTGATGTACACGTGGTGCTTCGACAATCTTCCGATCGTCTTATCTCTCTAATTGTCGGCGTGATTCCTAGGCCGACCATCTACAGCTGAGGCACAACAGGCCAGTCTATCCGCTCTTTCATTGCCGACAAAACATACATTCCCTGGGAGTTTGGCAATGACTCAGTCCACGGAAGTACTACCGTGTGTCCCCAACAGTAGCTTAGTTTCATGATGTTGCTGGGACTGACAAGTTTGTCACCATTTTACAGATGGGACAGTCGAGGACATTTTGTGTCACTGACACAGCAACGGAGCGGTTTTAGGCCGACCTGGTCGGCTGTAATAATAGACTCTCGCCTGACTGACTGACTGTCTAACTAACTGACTGACTGACTGTCTAATTAATTGACTGACTGACCAACTGGCTAGCAGACTGTCCAACTAATTGACTGACTGACTAACTGACTAATTGACTAATTGACTGATCGACTGACTGAGCAATTAATTGACCGAATGATTGACTGACTAACGGACTGACTAACTGACTGATTGACTAACTGACCGACTGACTGACCGAATAACAGACTGACCGACTAATTGACTGATTGACTATCTGATTTACTGACTAGCTAACTGACTGATTGACTGACTGACTAACTAATTGACCGACTGACTGATTGACTGACTAAATGACTGACTGACCTATTGACTGCCTGACTGATTAACTAACTGACTCATTGATTGACTGACTGAATGACTTACTAATTGACTGATTGACTAACTGACTGATTGACTGGCTGACTGAATGAATAACTAACTGACTGACTTACTGATTGACTGACTAACTAACTGACTAATTAACTAGCTAACCCAGAAAAAAACCCTCCAAAACAAGCCCCACTCCAAATATTAGTCCCAATTCTGATCGTCAGACGGACGGACGGATTTCGTTCGTCCGTTGAAACACGACGGACGTATGGAAGTAAAAAGATGGTGCAAACGATGACTTGACAATGTATTAGAATGAATTTAGATTTCTGTACTTGTATAAATGCATGTTTCTGTACTTGTATAAATGCATGTTTCTGTACTGTATAAATGCGTGTTTCTGTACTTGTATAAATGCATGTTTCCGTACTTGTATAAATGCATGTTTCTGTACTTGTATAAATGCATGTTTTCGTACTTGTATAAATGCATGTTTCTGTACTTGTATAAATGCATGTTTCTGTACTTGTATGGTCTGGTAGTCTTAGTTTCAGCTTCCTAGCAAACGGATCACCCTATCTTTGCTCCGCTCCTGTGCCAATGAAAAACACACAGAATGTTTATCACAGTCCCTTGTGGAAAGATTGACAGACTGCTGTTTCAGCATGTCTAGCATACACTCGCATTAAAGCATACGGTAGCCATCTGAAGTGTTAACACAAACAGTCCGACATTAGAAATGCAGTTTATCATTGATGGTAGCAGAAGTTACCAACAGATCAGCAGTTGCCCACGCGATAAATTTTAATCACATAGTGGCACCACCAACATTGCACGACAGACATCGCGCCATTTTCTGAATCTACAGTTCACACCACGACGTTGATCACAGTCGAAAAAACATTTCAAATAAAAACCGCAGCTCACAGTGTCACGCCACGCATTCAACTCAGAAGCTGGGCGACGAAACTATATCCAGTCTACAAATGGAGCAAAACTGCATCGGCCACTGTCCGGCAGAAGCAGAAAATTTGCCCCGGCTCCAAACAGTGCCCATACCTAGCGTCCATTTTAACCGGAATTGTATAAATGCATATTTCTGTACTTGTATAAATGCATATTTCTGTACTTGTATAAATGCATGTTTCTGTACTTGTGAATCAAACCCGGTGCACTAAAGCCCATCCTCTCACCTTCACATTGACCCATGCCTTACCATAGAAAAATAGAACATGATCGTTTTGAAAGACAGAAAGGTGCTGACAAACAGGCATGTTTTTTAATGTGTTCACAATATGTTGCTTGCCTTCTGTTTCTACACTACAATTGGCGTCTCGTCAGTGATACGAACAACATAATGCCGATCTCTTTTACTTCCCCCAAATCGGGGCTATTCAAATAAGTCATAGGCAGAAGCCGGAATCCCTACGTAGAAAGATTATTAATACAATTAGCAATGTTCCACGGACCACTTAATCCGTCTTTGCGGGCCGGATTTAGTCCGTGTGCTGCCAGTTCAAGAGCACTGCATGGTTAATCTACTATTACTGTCATGCTGTGTAGGCAAAAATATGGGTTCGGTGGGGGGGGGGGAGGAGGGGGGTCTTTAAACCTGAGGATTTAGGGCCGCATGGTTAGTACTGTCGCCCTGAACTGTGCAATAGAGGGTTTTATTTTTCCCCCGCTATAAAATAATTCCCAACTTTACCCAAGATTTGAGCCCATCTCTCCCACATCAGAGCCCGGCGTCCTAACCATTTGACCAGCCGCTCCTCATACTTAACTGTTGATTTCTGACCGCTCAGTGGGGATGCTCAGAAGAGCGTCAGCAAATCGGACAAACAAGGACTGCCCTAAAGCAGTTTCCAACACACTGGTAACCCAAGATGAATCAATGTCTCCAGGGTGTGAAATCTCCAGCGGCTCAGACAAACAAGATCACGACTTCAAACTGCCAGACCAACAAGATCCTTGCCCACGCTGGCCACACAATCAGGAGTCAAGTTGTAAACTCACACCTTTAATGTGACGGCCGGATCTGGTTTCGGACAATCATAATAGGCGAGAGAAATCAGCTCCCAGTTCCGGCTGCAACTACAGGGAGCGGTTTGTTGAAGTGATCATTGTGGAAACCTGTCTTTCTGAGACTGGACACCACACCTCAGTGCAGTAAAGACTGTCCAGGTAACAAACACCACTGGTCGATTCTAGACGTCCCTGCAGGACAGACAATCGGGTACTGATTTAAATCATGACCTCCTGCCGGGGTCCAGGGGCCATAATAACAGACGTCTGTCGGAATCTGGACGATGTACGAGTCAAGTAGGCGGACAACTACCGCCATGTTTATCTTCGACTCCCTGATTTTAAAAAGTTGGGAAATTGACACCCACGGCGTTCAGGGTCCTGGCATACTTGAGACGTGATCTCCATGCAAGTTGCCAATTGGTATTGGCTAAACCACGGCCAGCTCCAGGTTTTTATATGCGTGGCTAAACTGTGTCCTTTCATTTCTGTTTGGCCTGGGAGGTTGTTCCAGTGTTTGTGCTTGTCCCTATTTTAACACCCAATGACGTCGTCGGCCGGTAAAACTGAAACACTACCCGCCTGCAGTCTAAACATGAGGACGGGTATCAACAAAACTGATAGAAGATATAGGAAAGACATACAAGTATGTGTCAGCTTGACATCACCAATTATAACACAGAAACAGAGTACGTTTTGACGATTAGCCGTCATCGGCAGAACAAGGATGCGAAACAAAACCCAACAGATGCATACGCATCATAGCATTAGGGAAATGTCCATAAGTGCTCTGTCCTCATCTTCAACAGCAAGCGCATTTATGTATGTATATATATAAATATAGACATAGACGGACGGACGGACGGACGGACGGACAGACAGACAGACAGACGGACGGACGGACGGACGGACGGACAGACAGACAGACAGACAGACAGACAGACAGACAGACAGGCAGGCAGGCAGGCAGGCAGGCAGGCAGGCAGATAGATAGATAGATAGATAGATAGATAGATAGATAGATAGATAGATAGATAGATAGATAGATAGATAGATAGATAGATAGATAGATAGATAGATAGATAGATAGATAGATAGATAGATAGATAGATAGATAGATAGATAGATAGATAGATAGATAGATAGATAGATAGATAGATAGATAGATAGATAGATAGATAGATAGATAGATAGATAGATAGATAGATAGATAGATAGATAGATAGATAGATAGATAGATAGATAGATAGATAGATAGATAGATAGATAGATAGATAGATAGATAGATAGATAGATAGATAGATAGATAGACTGAAACAAACCGAGAGATTATCCTTAGTTCTGCCAGGGTTGGTCTCGTGACTCACGGAGCTGTCAGAAAATGCCAACAAGCCCGGCAAGTCTTCGCGTGGTATCTATGAATATTCATGACAATAAAGTGGGTCACCAGCGAGATCCTGGCATAAAATTAATTATGCACAGAATGTTGATGACAGGCCGGGATCGCTGGGTGGGTCAGTCGCAGGTGTGGCAACAGAAGTCTTCTGGCCGTGGTCCGGGTAAGTACACGGTCTAAAGATTATGTTTGCTGGACGGTCGCTGTTGTTCCCCCTCCCTCGCCCTTTCCCTTACCTTATTTGGATTCTTTCCTGGGATTAAGGTGAAAATAAAACAAGAGCAATTCTCAGAAACACGTTGTCAGGGACCTAATTGTCTAGTGTTCGATTCCATTGGCTCTGCTGTAGGCTAATGACAGGAAAACACCGTACAAACACACCCAAGCCAAACGCTGGTTGCAACACACACACACAATCTTTATTATCAAAGATGCAAACGAAGTGCTGGTACACCTCTGGAGGAGTAGGGCTCCTTATTAAAAAAACCAGGCCGTGTCTAACTTTAAAATCGCTTAGAGGCGCCTTTACACGTTAATGAAATAAGCTCTGAGCCGCTACCACTCTTCCGCACAGTGCCAGATCAACCCGCTGTCTCCCGATGCCAAAGACGCTATGGCATACGCAACGTGTAGGCCTAAATGCGTCGACAGTGTTAACGCCACCAACAAAGCATGGTCTGGCTTCTAGCTACAACTACTGACACAGTCTAGCTATTACCTTACATGAGTCAGTAACTGAGATCTAACTAGGACACATGCTGTCTACTCTGTAACGAAGGAAATACATTTAAGGACACTACAAACAGAACGCGTTACAGCTAATAACTACACTGGTACCTTTCTACAAGTCAAAACAAACTGTCACTCAAAATCTACCACAATCTCCACTCTCGTCCCACGTCCAGTTTCCTAGCAGTCCCCCATGCAAGCGTTCAGCGTCCGGTTCAAAATGTGCAGTCTACTCTGCACACCCGTGCGAAGTCCACTGGTCAATGACCAAGCTACGTTTGCTGATGCGTTCATGCTCATCATCAAACTGAACGGTTCTATAACAGGGCGAACCCTGAAACCCGTTCAACCGTATACAAGTAGAAGGTAAAGTACGGCACGGCACGGCAGCCGGGCTTTGGCGAGGTCAGATTAACAATTTAGCACACTAAGTCCGTGCTAAGGGCATCACAAAAGGAGGGGGAAACACACACAGTTTTTCAGTGATTAAAAAAAAAGCTGTTAAAACTACTGTACAACAAGGCAGGCTGGAGGCCTTTTCTCTGTTAAATATAAACACAGATGTGTCACCTAACATTATTTTGAGAATCTAGTCAAAGACTTTGCAATTTGAAAAAGTTGAAGAAACGTGTCAAATGTCAATAAAGTTTTTAAAAAATGGACACTGTTTTTCACTGTAAGGTTTGTTTCATTTCGGTCAATGAAATTTTATTTTCGGGTTTATTATAGTTGATGTTTAAATTACAAACACAGGGGCTGGATTGTGGGAAAAACGTGCTGTTGTGGCTGCGTGTTGTTGGGAGGGGGAGACGGATAATGGTTAGGGACATGCGGATAATAATCTGGCAGAGGTTAGCAGAATGGGGTAGTCTTAAGGTGCAAGACAGACAGAGAGAGAGGCAGAGAGAGAGAGAGAGAGAGAGAGAGAGAGAGAGAGAGAGAGAGAGACAGAGAGAGAGAGAGAGAGAGAGAGAGAGAGAGAGAGAGAGAGAGAAAAAGGCTGACCTATTAGGAAAGATAAGCAATGGGTTGAGGCGAAGTCGGTCTGTATTCCATCCATAGTTGTGGATTCATGCTGCACGGTAGATATAGGGAAAGAATACATTTTAAAGGGGTTCCTAGCTGCTCATGCGTCTTAGTACACTTGTTTCTGCAGCCAGGCGTTCTCGTCATTTGAAGGTTACAGGTTCGATTCCAGGCAGGATTACTAAAGCTTTCGATGTTCATGTTGTCTGATGTGTCATTCCATCTTTCTACTTCTTTCTATCAGTGCCTATCAATACTTGTGTTTTTTTTTTACACTATGTCTTAGTTGTTCCTATTTTATTCTCTTTCTCTTTTGCTAAACTGTCTCTCTCTGACTCTCTCTCTCTGTGACTCGCCCTGTCTGTCTCTCTCTGACTCGCCCTGTCTGTCTCTCTCTGACTCGCCCTGTCTGTCTCTCTCTCTCTGACTCGCCCTGTCTGTCTCTCTCTCTGACTCGCCCTGTCTGTTTCTCTCTGACTCGCCCTGTCTGTCTCTCTGTGACTCGCCCTGTCTGTCTCTCTCTGACTCGCCCTGTCTGCCTCTCTCTGACTCGCCCTGTCTGTTTCTCTCTGACTCGCCCTGTCTGTCTCTCTCTGACTCGCCCTGTCTGTCTCTCTGACTCGCCCTGTCTGTCTCTCTCTCTCGCCCTGTCTGTCTCTTTCTGACTCGCCCTGTCTGTTTCTCTCTGACTCGCCCTGTCTGTCTGTTTGTCTCTGACTCGCCCTGTCTGTCTGTTTCTGTCTGACTCGCCCTGTCTGTCTGTTTCTGCCTGACTTGCCCTGTCTGTCTCTCTCTGACTCGCCCTGTCTGTCTGTCTCTGACTCGCCCTGTCTGTCTGTCTCTGACTCACCCTGTCTGTTTCTCTCTGACTCGCCCTGTCTGTCTGTCTCTGACTCGCTCTGTCTGTCCTAGAATTGTTATTGACATCTCTGGGTCACAAGATATATTACCGTGGGTAACCAATGTATTCGAAGATCTTGGGTTCCAATCTGCATCCAGATGGATGGTCTTTGAAAAACGAGCTTGGCTCCCTGGTCGACTCAGAGAGGTACCAGGTAATATCTTGTAAAATAAATGCGGCTTACATAATGTTGACCTCATCTCACACCGACTGCAGATTGGCATATCAAATATGAGTCTCCTACCATATGTCCAAAGAATCACTGGCGTCACAATGGGAACTCGACTTTATTTAGCAAAAACTTGGAGGAACAGACGGGGACTGTTTACTGAAGGTCTAGAGTGGATTCCTTCCCTTGATAAGACTTGGATCTGTTGTGGATTTTCTGTCCTTGGCATTCGGGTGTGTGCGATAATGAGTAAGCTGCTAGATTGGCTGCTGTCGCTCTTCTGAGTGGTCATCTACTTTATGATAAAGCGGACAAGGTAAAAGCTTGAAATACTTAGGAAACATAATATCATTAGCTAGCAAAACAGAAGTTAAGATTGATGACACATGTATCAGAACAAACCGACTGGTTGGACAAATGGCTCCAAGACTAAGTAACAAACATGTATCAGAACAAACCGACTGGTTGGACAAATGGCACCAAGACTAAGTAACACCAGAACAAACCGACTGGTTGGACAAATGGCACCAAGACTAAGTAACAAACATGTATCAGAACAAACCGACTGGTTGGACAAATGGCACCAAGACTAAGTAACAAACATGTATCAGAACAAACCGACTGGTTGGACAAATGGCACCAAGACTAAGTAACAAACATGTATCAGAACAAACCGACTGGTTGGACAAATGGCACCAAGACTAAGTAACAAACATGTATCAGAACAAAAATGGCACCAAGACTAAGTAACAAACATGTATCAGAACAAAACGACTGGTTGGACAAATGGCACCAAGACTAAGTAACAAACATGTATCAGAACAAACCGACTGGTTGGACAAATGGCACCAAGACTAAGTAACAAACATGTATCAGAGACTGGTTGGACAAACACCAAGACTAAGTACAAACATGTATCAGAACAAACCGACTGTGGACAAATGGCACCAAGACTAAGTAACAAACATGTATCAGAACAAACCGACTGGTTGGACAAATGGCACCAAGACTAAGTAACAAACATGTATCAGAACAAACCGACTGGTTGGACAAATGGCACCAAGACTAAGTAACAAACATGTATCAGAACAAACCGACTGGTTGGACAAATGGCACCAAGACTAAGTAACAAAACATGTATCAGAAACAAACCGACTGGTTGGACAAATGGCTCCAAGACTAAGTAACAAACATGTATCAGAACAAACCGACTGGTTGGACAAATGGCTCCAAGACTAAGTAACAAACATGTATCAGAACAAACCGACTGGTTGGACAAATGGCACCAAGACTAAGTAACAAACATGTATCAGAACAAATGGCCGACTGGTAACAAACATGTATCAGAACAAACCGGACAAATGGCTCCAAGACTAAGTAACAAACATGTATCAGAACAAACCGACTGGTTGGACAAATGGCACCAAGACTAAGTAACAAACATGTATCAGAACAAACCGACTGGTTGGACAAATGACCAACTAAGTAACAAACATGTATCAGAACAAACCGACTGGTTGGACAAATGTAACTAAGTAACAAACATGTATCAGAACAAACCGACTGGTTGGACAAATGGCACCAAGACTAAGTAACAAACATGTATCAGAACAAACCGACTGGTTGGACAAATGGCACCAAGACTAAGTAACAAACATGTATCAGAACAAACCGACTGGTTGGACAAATGGCACCAAGACTAAGTAACAAACATGTATCAGAACAAACCGACTGGTTGGACAAATGGCACCAAGACTAAGTACACAAACATGTATCAGAACAAACCGACTGGTTTGGACAAATGGCACCAAGACTAACCAGAACAAACCGACTGGTTGGACAAATGGCACCAAGACTAAGTAACAAACATGTATCAGAACAAACCGACTGGTTGGACAAATGGCACCAAGACTAAGTAACAAACATGTATCAGAACAAACCGACTGGTTGGACAAATGGCACCAAGACTAAGTAACAAACATGTATCAGAACAAACCGACTGGTTGGACAAATGGCACCAAGACTAAGTAACAAACATGTATCAGAACAAACCGACTGGTTGGACAAATGGCACCAAGACTAAGTAACAAACATGTATCAGAACAAACCGACTGGTTGGACAAATGCCAAGACAAGTAACAAACATGTATCAGAACAAACCGACTGGTTGGACAAATGGCACCAAGAACTAAGTAACAAACATGTATCAGAACAAACCGACTGGTTGGACAAATGGCACCAAGACTAAGTAACAAACATGTATCAGAACAAACCGACTGGTTGGACAAATGGCACCAAGACTAAGTAACAAACATGTATCAGAACAAACCGACTGGTTGGACAAATGGCACCAAGACTAAGTAAGAACAAACATGTATCAGAACAAACCGACTGGTTGGACAAATGGCACCAAGACTAAGTAACAAACATGTATCAGAACAAACCGACTGGTTGGACAAATGAAAGACTAAGTAACAAACATGTATCAGAACAAACCGACTGGTTGGACAAATGGCTCCAAGACTAAGTAACAAACATGTATCAGAACAAACCGACTGGTTTGGACAAATGGCACCAAGACTAAGTAACAAACATGTATCAGAACAAACCGACTGGTTGGACAAATGGCACCAAGACTAAGTAACAAACATGTATCAGAACAAACCGACTGGTTGGACAAATGGCTCCAAGACTAAGTAACAAAACATGTATCAGAACAAACCGACTGGTTGGACAAATGGCTAAGACTAAGTAACAAACATGTATCAGAACAAACCGACTGGTTGGACAAATGGCACCAAACATGTAGACTACAAATGTAACTAAGTAACAAACATGTATCAGAACAAACCGACTGGTTGGACAAATGGCACCAAGACTAAGTAACAAACATGTATCAGAACAACCGACTGGTTGGACAAATGGCACCAAGACTAAGTAACAAACATGTATCAGAACAAACCGACTGGTTGGACAAATGGCACCAAGACTGGTATCAGAACAAACCGACTGGTTGGACAAATGGCACCAAGACTAAGTAACAAACATGTATCAGAACAAACCGACTGGTTGGACAAATGGCACCAAGACTAAGTAACAAACATGTATCAGAACAAACCGACTGGTTGGACAAATGGCACCAAGACTAAGTAACAAACATGTATCAGAACAAACCGACTGGTTGGACAAATGGCACCAAGACTAAGTAACAAACATGTATCAGAACAAAACGACTGGTTGGACAAATGGCACCAAGACTAAGTAACAAACATGTATCAGAACAAACCGACTGGTTGGACAAATGGCACCAAGACTAAGTAACAAACATGTATCAGAACAAACCGACTGGTTGGACAAATGGCTCCAAGACTAAGTAACAAACATGTATCAGAACAAACCGACTGGTTGGACAAATGGCACCAAGACTAAGTAACAAACATGTATCAGAACAAACCGACTGGTTGGACAAATGGCACCAAGACTAAGTAACAAACATGTATCAGAACAAACCGACTGGTGGGACAAATGGCACCAAGACTAAGTAACAAACATGTATCAGAACAAACCGACTGGTTGGACAAATGGCTCCAAGACTAAGTAACAAACATGTATCAGAACAAACCGACTGGTTGGACAAATGGCACCAAGACTAAGTAACAAACATGTATCAGAACAAACCGACTGGTTGGACAAATGGCACCAAGACTAAGTAACAAACATGTATCAGAACAAACCGACTGGTTGGACAAATGGCTCCAAGAAGAACAAGTACAAACATGTATCAGAACAAACCGACTGGTTGGACAAATGGCACCAAGACTAAGTAACAAACATGTATCAGAACAAACCGACTGGTTGGACAAATGGCACCAAGACTAAGTAACAAACATGTATCAGAACAAACCGACTGGTTGGACAAATGGCACCAAGACTAAGTAACAAACATGTATCAGAACAAACCGACTGGTTGGACAAATGACAAGACTAAGTAACAAACATGTATCAGAACAAACCGACTGGTTGGACAAATGGCACCAAGACTAAGTAACAAACATGTATCAGAACAAAACCGACTGGTTGGACAAATGGCACCAAGACTAAGTAACAAACATGTATCAGAACAAACCGACTGGTTGGACAAATGGCACCAAGACTAAGTAACAAAACATGTATCAGAACAAACCGACTGGTTGACAAATGGCACCAAGACTAAGTAACAAACATGTATCAGAACAAACCGACTGGTTGGACAAATGGCACCAAGACTAAGTAACAAACATGTATCAGAACAAACCGACTGGTTGGACAAATGGCACCAAGACTAAGTAACAAACATGTATCAGAACAAACCGACTGGTTGGACAAATGGCACCAAGACTAAGTAACAAAACATGTATCAGAACAAACCGACTGGTTGGACAAATGGCTCCAAGACTAAGTAACAAACATGTATCAGAACAAACCGACTGGTTGACAAATGGCACCAAGACTAAGTAACAAACATGTATCAGAACAAACCGACTGGTTGGACAAATGGCTCCAAGACTAAGTAACAAACATGTATCAGAACAAACCGACTGGTTGACAAATGGCTCCAAGACTAAGTAACAAACATGTATCAGAACAAACCGACTGGTTGGACCAAATGGCTCCAAGACTAAGTAACAAACATGTATCAGAACAAATGGTTGGACAAATGACTAAGACTAAGTAACAAACATGTATCAGAACAAACCGACTGGTTGGACAAATGGCACCAAGACTAAGTAACAAACATGTATCAGAACAAACCGACTGGTTGGACAAACCAGACTAAGTAACAAACATGGCTCCAAGACTAAGTAACAAACATGTATCAGAACAAACCGACTGGTTGGACAAATGGCACCAAGACTAAGTAACAAACATGTATCAGAACAAAAATGCACCGACTGGTTAACAAACATGACAACATGGCACCAAGACTAAGTAACAAACATGTATCAGAACAAACCGACTGGTTGGACAAATGGCACCAAGACTAAGTAACAAACATGTATCAGAACAAACCGACTGGTTGGACAAATGGCTCCAAGACTAAGTAACAAACATGTATCAGAACAAACCGACTGGTTGGACAAATGGCACCAAGACTAAGTAACAAACATGTATCAGAACAAACCGACTGGTTGGGACAAATGGCACCAAGACTAAGTAACAAACATGTATCAGAACAAACGACTGGTTGGACAAATGGCTCCAAGACTAAGTAACAAACATGTATCAGAACAAACCGACTGGTTGGACAAATGGCACCAAGACTAAGTAACAAACATGTATCAGAACAAACCGACTGGTTGGACAAATGGCAAATGGCCAAGACTAAGTAACAAACATGTATCAGAACAAACCGACTGGTTGGACAAATGGCACCAAGACTAAGTAAACAAACATGTATCAGAACAAACCGACTGGTTGGACAAATGGCACCAAGACTAAGTAACAAACATGTATCAGAACAAACCGACTGGTTGGACAAATGGCACCAGACTAAGTAACAAACATGTATCAGAACAAACCGACTGGTTGGACAAATGGCACCAAGACTAAGTAACAAACATGTATCAGAACAAACCGACTGGTTGGACAAATGGCACCAAGACTAAGTAACAAACATGTATCAGAACAAACCGACTGGTTGGACAAATGGCTCCAAGACTAAGTAACAAACATGTATCAGAACAAACCGACTGGTTGGACAAATGGCACCAAGACTAAGTAACAAACATGTATCAGAACAAACCGACTGGTTGGACAAATGGCTCCAAGACTAAGTAACAAACATGTATCAGAACAAACCGACTGGTTGGACAAATGGCACCAAGACTAAGTAAGTAACAAAAGAACATGTATCAGAACAAACATGTATCAGAACAAACCGACTGGTTGGACAAATGGCTCCAAGACTAAGTAACAAACATGTATCAGAACAAACCGACTGGTTGGACAAATGGCTCCAAGACTAAGTAACAAACATGTATCAGAACAAACCGACTGGTTGGACAAATGGCTACCATCAGACAAACCGACTAAGTAACAAACATGTATCAGAACAAACCGACTGGTTGGACAAATGGCTCCAAGACTAAGTAACAAACATGTATCAGAACAAACCGACTGGTTGGACAAAAGACTAAGTAACAAACATGTATCAGAACAAACCGACTGGTTGGACAAATGGCACCAAGACTAAGTAACAAACATGTATCAGAACAAACAACAAATGGCCCAAGACTAAGTAACAAACATGTATCAGAACAAACCGTGGTTGGACAAATGGCACCAAGACTAAGTAACAAACATGTATCAGAACAAAACCGACTGGTTGGACAAATGGCACCAAGACTAAGTAACAAACATGTATCAGAACAAACCGACTGGTTGGACAAATGGCACCAAGACTAAGTAACAAACATGTATCAGAACAAACCGACTGGTTGGACAAATGGCACCAAGACTAAGTAACAAACATGTATCAGAACAAACCGACTGGTTGGACAAATGGCTCCAAGACTAAGTAACAAACATGTATCAGAACAAACCGACTGGTTGGACAAATGGCACCAAGACTAAGTAAAAAACATGTATCAGAACAAACCGACTGGTTGGACAAATGGCTCCAAGACTAAGTAACAAACATGTATCAGAACAAACCGACTGGTTGGACAAATGGCTCCAAGACTAAGTAACAAACATGTATCAGAACAAACCGACTGGTTGGACAAATGGCACCAAGACTAAGTAACAAACATGTATCAGAACAAACCGACTGGTTGGACAAAATGGCTCCAAGACTAAGTAACAAACATGTATCAGAACAAACCGACTGGTTGGACAAATGGCTCCAAGACTAAGTAACAAACATGTATCAGAACAAACCGACTGGTTGGACAAATGGCTCCAAGACTAAGTAACAAACATGTATCAGAACAAACCGACTGGTTGGACAAAATGGCACCAAGACTAAGTAACAAACATGTATCAGAACAAACCGACTGGTTGGACAAATGGCTCCAAGACTAAGTAACAAACATGTATCAGAACAAACCGACTGGTTGGACAAAATGGCACCAAGACTAAGTAACAAACATGTATCAGAACAAACCGACTGGTTGGACAAATGGCTCCAAGACTAAGTAACAAACATGTATCAGAACAAACCGACTGGTTGGACAAATGGCACCAAGACTAAGTAACAAACATGTATCAGAACAAACCGACTGGTTGGACAAATGGCACCAAGACTAAGTAACAAACATGTATCAGAACAAACCGACTGGTTGGACAAATGGCACCAAGACTAAGTAACAAACATGTATCAGAACAAACCGACTGGTTGGACAAATGGCACCAAGACTAAGTAACAAACATGTATCAGAACAAACCGACTGGTTGGACAAATGGCACCAAGACTAAGTAACAAACATGTATCAGAACAAACCGACTGGTTGGACAAATGGCACCAAGACTAAGTAACAAACATGTATCAGAACAAACCGACTGGTTGGACAAATGGCTCCAAGACTAAGTAACAAACATGTATCA
>CAJHNH020003784.1:0-57395 GCA_905116865.2 Candidula unifasciata
TATTAAATGTTTAAAAAATTTTTCCTTTTTGTGAGGCATAAAGTTTTTTCCCTCATACTCAAATTTTAATGAAAAATGGTAATTTTCTTCTTCCTCGGGTTCCCCCCTGAAAACTTAGCAAATTTCCCAAAAGTATTCCCCCTCGGGAAATTTAATCTTGTTCCGCCTTACTTTTTGCTCACACCCTTTTAACCCAACGGCTTTTTTTATAGCAGACTTGGGTTCCGGGCCCGGGCCCGAGTACTGACTTCCAAGGATGCCTTCATTAGTCGACTCCATGACATGCTTTTTGGGGGAAGGCAGGGGGTTGTCTAGATCCCCACATTAGGCCCCCGGATCCCTGGGGAAATAGACATTTAAAATAATACAAAAAAAAGAAAAGGTAAAGGGGAGGAAAATTAAGAGTTAATGTCGACAAAAAGGACTTAAAACTCTGGAAAACAGTGGTACTGAAATCCCATGCTCTGATTGTGGAAGACTTGTCCTTACACTAGCAGGTCTTGTAAGTCACAGTGGCCATTACCAAGGGCTATAATTCCCATATCTGCTTACAGCACAATAAAACTCTATCATCTGGACAGACGGAAAGTACCCACAAAGAAAAAAAACGTTAAAATTTTTCAGCACGTTATTTTTTTAAATTTACGCGGGGAAAACATTTTTTTGAGTATTAATCTGCCCGAAAAAAATTTTAAAAAAACAAAACAACTAGGACATATGAAAATTACAGTTATATCACTACCTGTGAAGAGCACAGAGTGAGATAAGAATGCCTAGAAAAACATTAATTAACAGACAAATTCAGTATCTGAACTAGCAATAGACGCTCTATGTCCAAGTTAAAATCCAGAAGGGTTGAAAAGGTTATATCTTTTTTTTTTTTTTAAATTCCAAATAAACGTTTTATGCCGGAAAAATCCCATAATTATCCCTTATATCACACAAGGGGAATCCCAAAACACAGCCACCAAATCTTTTGTACCGGGAAAAAAATCCAGTGTTCAACCAAAAGAATACACAAATATTTTTTTTTTGTGGGTAGTTTTTTTTTTTTTTTTTCCCACTGCCCTTTAGAGCTTTATAAAAGTTTTACTAATTAAAATCAGTGAAAAGGGTTTCCAGGGGTCCTTTTGGGGGGAAACAAGAAAAACACACACTGCTCCCTAAAAAAAAAAAAAAGTCCCCAGCCTGCTAAAACAAAAAAAGAATACCCCACGCCTCCCCAAACAAACAGAATCACCCCTGCCTCCCTAAACAAAAAAAGAATGACCCACGCCTCCCTAAACAAAAAAAGAATAACCTGCCTCCCTAAACAAACAAAAATCCCACGCCCCAAAAAAAACAAAATACACCCCCTGCCCTCCCAAACAAAACAAAATACACCCACTGCCCCCCCTAAACAAAACAAAATACACCAATCCTCCCAAAAAACAAGAATACCTCACTGCCTCCCTAAACAAAAAAAATCCTCTGCCCCCAAACAAAAAAAAATACACTCATGCCTCCCTAACCGGGAATAAACCACTGCCTCCCTAACAAACAAGAATACACACTGCCCCCCAAAACAAAACAAGAAACCCATTGCCCCCAAACAAAAAAAAAGGGAAATAAAAAAACCCCACTCCCTCCTAAACAAACAAAAATCACCCACTGCCCCCCAAAACAAAACAAAAATACACACACGCTCCCTAAACAAAAAAAGAAATACCCATGCCCCCCAAAACCAAAAAAAAAATCACTCACTGCCTCCCTAAACAAAACAGAAACAACCACTGCCTCCCAAACAAAAACAAAAATCAACTGCCCCCTAAAAAAAACAAAAATACACTCACTGCCCCTAAACAAAACAAAAAACCCACTCCCCTTCCCTAAACAAACAGAAACACCCCGCTTCCTAAAAAAAAAAAAAAGAAAAAAACCCACTGCCTCAAAACAAAACAAAATACCCCGGCCCCCCAAACAAAACAAGAATCCACCCACGCCTCCCTAAAAAAAACAAAATACACCCACTGCCCCCAAAAAAAAAAGAAAAAACCCCACACTCCCTAAACAAAACAAAAATTCACCCCCTGCCTCCCTACTTTTGTACGGGTGATATTTAGGGGCGTTTGTTTTAAAAGTCAGAGTGCCGTGGGGCGGGGAAACCCTTTTTGCCAGATCAGTAAAATACTGCATTTTAAAATTAAGTTCTTGAACAGATCAATTTCCAAGTGGACAAAAACCAGAACTCTACATGGATTTACAACCCGTGAATGCCAAGAACACAAAAAAGTAATTTTTGTTTTTTACTGAATTTGTTTTTGATGAAAGACCCCCCATGCACAGACTAGCTGAACCCAAAGTCATGCCCGCCACCTTTTTAAAGGGCTAAAACAGAAAAGAAAAAACTGAGTAGCTTTTTTAATTTTTTTGAATTTTTTATAGGGCAGAGGCCATTTTTTCCCCCCTCTTATAAATTTTCCGTGTCAAGGGGAGTTTTTAAAAGTACAGGGTGTCATTCTAGTTTTTTTTGCCCTTGTCTGAAAGACTAGACATCGAAATTCCCAAAACCTTGCTTTTAGAAGAAAAAAAACATGGTTTTTTGTTTTAAAAAAAACCTCTTAAATACAACGCATGTTCCAAAACTATAATTTCCCTTTATCAGATGTCAAATTATACTACTGATCAAATCCATTTTTGTGTGATTGATTTTTAGAAATTTATTAGAAATATTTTAAAAATGAAAAAGACAATTTTTAGGGGTTTGGAATGAATAGCTCGGGGTTTGTTGTAAGTTAAAATTTAGGAGGATGGGAACCCTTTATTTTCATTTGGTGTTATCCCTTACGGGTTTTAGTCTTCTCCAAAAAACCACATTTTCTGGGGGTGACTAAGGAAGGTTTATGAGGGATTTTACTCATTCTGGGAGAAAACCAAACAACTCTACAAAAGGGTGTTCCTGAGTAGGCTGAGACCCTTTTTTTTCAGAGATACAGGGCCCAAAAAATTTAAACCCTACATTTGTGAAATTAAAACAAAAAAAAATTATATTTGAAACCCAATTAAAATGTGTCCCCTTTAAAAAAAACAACAATCAAAAAAAAGTATGTTTAGGGGTTTAAAAGGGGATCCGTCAGTTAGTTTGGGAAAAATCCAGTTAACCCTTTTTTATCTTTCCTTTTTTCCCTTTTTCTTTAAAGCTATCCCCTTGCTGGGTTCCCGTTCTTCCCCCTTGCCTTCTTTTTCTTGCCTTCCAATAGAGTATGGGCCCCCGCACCAACTTGTGGCCCCGGGGGCCTTTATGACTGGGGCAAATTGGTTTGATTTTTGGGAAGCTAGTTTTCTGTGGGGGGAAGTAGCATATCACCTCACTCTTTCTTAGTTGTCTCTAGTACTGCATGGTAGGCTAAAGTTTTGCTTTCCCTTTTGGGTGCTGGTAACCCAGCGATTTTTTCTTAAAAAAAAAGGCCCGTGTGCGTTGGGTTGTCCTTCTATCCACAACCCCTTTTGTCTCATTCGTTTTTTGGTCAACTCTGACCCAGGGTTTATCCTCCTGTCCCTGATAAACAAACTATCCCCTCTTTTCTCACATCACATGACCTAGGAATGTAAATTGTCTCTTTCTGATCTGGGCAATCAGTTCTCTACGTGAGTCCGTTTATTTCAAAATATCTTTACACATTTTGACAAATCTGTCCAGGGTATTCTCATCATCCGTTTGTAAAGCCACATCTCTGCAGCTTCCAAATAATTTTTAACTAATCTACCAACTGTGTTTACCTAACAGATATTGCTCGACTCATGCAGTACCAAACAACACACTATACATTTGTCAGTAGTAACAGATGGTCGCTGCTCTGAATGGGTAGAAAATATTAGAAGCCCACTTTAAAACCTCTGTCACGGGAAATTTTTAAACCTGGGAAACCCCAGAGAAAAAGGTCATACACAAGGGAAATGGGGAGAACCCATAGCCCAGCTAAAAAACCCCTTTGCAGTATGGGACGTAGGCTGCATCCCCTCTTTGGACATGGGCTGAGGTTTTTGGGTAAAAGAGGGGTTGGGGGTTGGGGCCCCATTTTTTACTTTTTTTGGGGACTTTTTGGAACAAACCCTCAGGGAAATATAGAAGATGCTATACGCTGGCCGCTGAAAATACGTCATGTTTGCGGGCCGGTCCAAAGCTGACACCCCCACATCAAAAAAACGGGCCCCCCTAAAAAACCCAAACCAGGCATGAATGGAAAGGGGAAGTCGCTCTTTATCTGGCCCCGACTTCGTTACAAGCACTGATTATTTTACAATAATCAGCCAGTCAAAAGCCGTCCTCACAATGAAAAATTCATGGGAAAAGCATCTTCCGTTTAAACCCCTGGAGTATTCGTGGGGTTTTATTTTTCAGTGTAAGACTTTAAAACCCTTTAGGGGGAAAAAATTAAAACCCAGGGAAACCGTTCAGTCTTTAAGTTACCGGGGCTGAAAAATTTTTCTTTTTCTTCTTTTGTTTTCCTTTTTTCTCCCCGGGAAAACACGGGCCCTCCAACCCAAATCAAGCCAAAAAATTTTTCTTTCCTTTGGGTATCTTGTAAAGGAAAAGGGTATAAAACTGAAACCCAAAAGTATTCGCGAGCTTTTAAATATAACAGAATATATTTAAAAAGTTTAACGGGCGGCATAGAGCCTTTGCAGCACAAATATAAATCAAACAAAACAAAAAACAAAATAAAAAAACAAATCATTATGTATCGGGAGGGCAGTCACGGGAGTCTTCCAGGTATTGAACCGGAGAATAAATCCCCGTAAAATTCCAAGGGGCCATAACTGGGAAAATTTTTTTTAGATAAAAAACTGTTTTGACAGTTCAGCCCTTTTGGGTTTTAAATTTTCCCAATTTGAAAAAAAATGATTTTCAAGAGACTTCCCCGACTTTTTTAAACTTTTAGTGATAAAGGTTTTAAAAAGGGGCTGTCGCCTCCATGTGGGGGACACCTATGTGCTCCGGGGAATCGGAGTGAAAACTTAACGGGTTTTAAGGGTATCCCTCTACACACCCAAAAAAGATGCCTGAACGGTCATCCAGCTTTTGGGAATCTTTTAAACCAAATTTTTTTTAATTGCAACATCTTTACAGGGGAGGGCGCAAAGGGACTTTGGGCGGGCTGTGCAATAGAATGCTTCCCCCAATGGGATGGTGGCTTTCTTTTAAAGGGCTTTCAGGAATTTTGGGATTGGCCCCCTTGGACCCCCTTTTTGGGGGAAAGGTCCTGCATAAGGTCTGTGGGGCCCCATGTGAAGGGGGAAATCAGCAGGATTTTATGACTCTTGACAGAAGGGTCATTGCAGTTACAGTCAGGGCCGGTAGGTCATTTGAGGGGGTTCAGAAAAAAAATTGCTGGGGAGGTAAACCCCTAAGGATTGAGAGATCCCTTTGGGGAAAAGTATTTTTGGGCACGTTTTTTTGAGGGGGGTAGGAAAGTAGGGAGGATAGGTTGTTATGATGTTTAGGTTTTGGAAACGGGGAGCCTCAGAACGAGGAAAAAACCGGCTTAGTGAAAGACGGAGATAAGACATTTTTTAGGATCCCAAGGGAAGCGGAAAAAGGGTTCAGCATTTTTTGGGCCCCTTTTTGTAAAATTTCATCATTCTCCGGGCATGTCTGCAGAAACGTAGAAGCTGGGGGAGAAAAGAATTGGGGCCCTTTGTTATCTTGTGCAGCTCATTTCATATCCCCCCCATCTTTAAAACCTCATTTTTTAAAATTCCCGTCTTTTTGTGTTCTTCTCTCTCTTTTTTTTGGTTTTTTTTTTTGGCCTCCCTTTATTTCGTATACCCGAGGTTTCAATTGTAGAGTGTCTGGGTTATATTTTTTCATGTTTTTTGGGGGTTTTGTTATCCTAAAAAGTAGTTATTTTTTAATTTTTGATTCACTAAATTTTTTATTTCTCCCCAAAGTCCATTTTTAGTGATTTCCCAACCCATTTATCCCTTTTTTCTGATCCCAACCTTTTAAAAAAAATGTAGTTTTTAGTGATTAAAAAAGCTCCATTTTTTTGCCTCATAAAACCCGTAAAGATTTAACTTTTGGTTTTTTGGTTTTAAACCCTTTTGATTTCCCACAGTTTTTCCAAAAGCTATTAAAAACTCACTTCCCTTTTGTATTTTTATTCTGTCATTTCCCCCATCTTTATTTACATTATTTCCCAAATATAAGTATATGATTACACATTTTATAGGGCATATCCCCAAAAAAAATTAGTTTTATTATTAGTTGCTTTTTTTACTTTTATTACCCTTTATCTTTCCCCTGTAGATTTGGGAATTAAATTTGTTGGGGATCCCTCTTTAAAAAAGTGGGATAGTGAAGAAATTTTCATGGGGAGGTCCAGATCCGGGGTTGTTTGTACGGTCCACTGAAGTCCTTTCTTGGTGTAGTTTTTGCTGTTTTTCCTAGGCACGTCCCTGCAGTGTAGAGAAAAAACACTATCCCAAACCACACCCCTGTTTCCCCCTTTTAAAAATTATGTGGGGTTAGTTTTCTTTATAAAAAGCTCAGTATTTCATGTTATATTGTTCTTACCAATTAATTTCAAGGGCCCCCAATAGATATCTCACCATTTTCCATAGTGGGTTCACATAGGGATAAATTCCGTAGGGCTGTTTCCATAAGGGCCCTTCATCAATTCCTGTATTCCCTGTTTCCACAGGGCCTAATCGTTTTTCCTGTTGTGTTTTTCCATAGGGTCTCGAAAATTTCCCTGTAGTGCCGTTTCCCTAGGGGCTCATCAATTTCCCGTAGTGCCCCATCATATGCCATTTCCTCATCAGGTTTTAGTAGTGCCTCATCAATTTTTGTAGTATATCATCACAATTTCCCCATGCCTCATCAGTTTTTATAGGCTTTTTCAATTCAAAGTGTTTCCCTCAGTTTTTCATGGGGCCTCAGTTTTCCCGAGTGCCTAAAGTTTCGTAGTTATCATTTTTTCCACCCCTTGTCATCAATTTCCACCCTGCCATCCCAAATTTTCCCTAGTGCCTTTTCAATTTTCCCCCCCATTTCCTCAAACAATTTCCATAGTGCCCAATCAATTTTCCCCCATGCGCATCAATTCCCAAAAGTACCTCATTAATTTCCCCCAAAGCCCCCCCAATTCACACAGTGCCCACCCAAATTTTCCCCCAAAGCCCCATTTAATTCACACAATGCCTCAAAAATTCCCCATGCCCCCTCAATTCACACCGATCCTCACCAATTTCCCCCATGCCCCAAACAATTCACACAGGCCCCACCCAAATTTTCCCCCCATACCTTATCACAGTGCCTCTTTAGTTTCCAAAAATTTGAATCAGCAGACGTTTAAGGGGCCATAAGTAGTTTTTACACCATGGGTTTGTGAGATTTTTAAAAAGATGAAAAGTTAGTTCCCTGTTGTTTTGAGGAGTGCAGGGCCCAAAACAAAAGCCCTTTTTTGGCGTTTGTGAGTTTATTTGGGGAAATAGTTTTTTTATGCTTTTTAATGGTACTCTCAATAATTGTTAAAGTCAGGGCAAGGTTTGGGATGCTGGCCAAAACAAATGCAGGGGGAACAAACCCAAATTATAGAGGACAGTACTTTTTGTTTTGGGGTTGGGGAAAAAACTTTCTTCACCCCAAAAGCAGTAAGCGGGTTTTTGAGTCTAGTCTCAAACCCCCGACAAAATTTTAACAAGGGAAAGTGTGTGGAAAAAAATGTCAACAAATTTTTTTTTTTACCTAAGTGACACATCAGACATGAGGTACCCAAAATCCCGGATTTGTATAGGGCAGTTGGCAATTTACGGGTTGTAGTCCAAAATCAACCCCCCCCGCCTTTATTTTTCAAGAAAAATTCTTGGTTTCTAATTTTTGGTTTTGGGGTTTTCATGGGAAAAATAGATTTAAGGTTACAGTTTGTCTTCAAAATAATTCTGTAATGATAAAAAAAACTTCCTTATGTCTTGAAAAATGACTGAAAGAATTATTTGCCCCCTTCTGAAAATTAAACTCATGCCAACTTCTCTTTGATTTTTTTTTCAATATAGTTTTAAATTTTAAAAAGTTTTTGTATGATTTTTTTGTGCCCATAATTTTATTTTGTGTGCCCATTTTTATTCTATTTTATTTTAGTAATTTTTTTGGGGGGTTTTTGATATTGTTTAAGCCTCCTTCTGTTTGTTATTTAAAAGCATGTCTGAATTTGTATCCAGTAATTGTGGATTGGGGCAAGTGGGAAAATTTTTGCTTTCCCCCCCAACCGTATGCTTGTTGATTGGGAGTTTAGTTTAAGGCCCAAAAAACTTTTTGAATTTGGGTTGTTATTAAAAATTACAATTTGGTTTTCCTATGTTCTTTTGTGATTGGGGAGAATCAAAAAGCCGGGTATTTTAAACACTGTAATTTTTAAAATTTTTTGTTTGGCTATGACAGGGAAATGGCGGGTAATCCTTTTAAAAAATGCCTGTCTAAAAATTTTTTCTGTCGCCATTTTTTTGGGGGCCTTTTCAAAAATTAAGGGTTTTTTTTTGCTGGGCTGGGCACTCTTTATTTGCCCCTGGTTGTATTTTTTTTATCTTTTTTCGGCTGCTTCGTCTTTTTTTTCCCGGCTCTAACTGCCCCAGTTGTCTAATTTTTGGTGCTTGTATGTGTCGCTGTGTATTGCCAGGTCTGTTTTTTGACTTTGTAGTTTTTATCCCAGCCACTGGCAGTTTTTCCTGCATTTATTGTGTTTTTTGCTTTAGACACCTTTTGGGTGACATTAAAAACACCTACTTGCAAAGTTTTTTCCGGTTTTTTAAATTTAATTTTTTCAGTGGGGGAAACTATTAAAAAAATTGCTCTGGGAAAAGGGATAATTTTCCCCCTTTTTCCTAAACCCTTTAAAGTAAAGGCAAAAAAAACATGAAAAATATTTTTAAATAGGGAAGATTTTTAGGCAGTGTTTTTGTACTAGCCTGCTTTTTTATGGGGTTGGGGAAATTTACATTGTGGGGGATTTTTCTTTAACCCCAACTTGCTCCCCGGCAACCCAAGCCGAAAAAGGGTATAGGGAAATGGTTTTTTTGGGAAATAAAAGGGGGTGGTATGATGATGACCAAATCACACATTGAATGTTAAGAAAGTGATTTTAAAAAAATGGTCCTTTGTTATCCTTTCTTCTGGGGCCTGGACTTTGGGGTCAAAAAAGATTTTTGACTTCTTCTTCTTTAAAAATTTTATGCCCAAATGGCTGGTAGTTTTGTTTTTTCAAAAAACCCTTTTTTGATCTTTTACATTTAAATTTTGGTTTTACACAAAAAAATCTTCCAAAACCTTTATGTCAAAAAGTCTGCATCTTCCTCTCTGTTTTCCCCCACCCTTTTCCCCTCCCCCTTTTTCCCAGTCACCATGTTTCTCCAGTTTTCTCCTTTTAAAGCAGACTGAGAAGCAGAGGTCTATTAGTGTGGGCATCAGTTCTCTCCATGATTCATTTTTTAAAGAATCTTATCACTCTTTTTTTCGCTAGGGTATTATGCTTTTCTATAAAAAAAAATCACAGCTGTTCCAATTTTTGAAGTTAATTGCAACGTCCATGATTCCCTTCCAAATATCGGGTTTAGGATTTGTTTTTACAACTTGATATTTTTACCAAATTTTTTATTTTTGATAAATATAATGTTGCCATCTTTGGTGCTTCCGTTCTTAATTTTACCCACATTTGGCAAAACACAAAAATTTCTTAGGGTCTTTTCTAAATGATAGAAAAAAAAAAATGCTAAACCCGCCAGCGCCAGGGGAAAATGCAAGAAAAATCAAACATTTTTGGGTTGGGGTTTTATGATTAAAAAAGGGCGATTGGAAATCGGAACACCCCCCCCCCCGGAAATTTAAAATGAATAAATATCAGGAATATAAAACAGGAATATAAAAAATGTTTGAAAAAAAAATATAAAAAAAGGTAAAATAGTAAAATAAAGAGCCCCTTTTCACGCCTTTTGGGCTCAGGCAGGCATTGGGAAAAGCACTCCTTTTTTTTTAAAAGACCAATCGGAAAGTTTGTTGTTCGCCCACTTCTGGGCATTAGTCTTGTTCCAGAACTTGAGTTTTGCATGCACATCCATATTACAGATCTGGCTTATTTATATGCAGACTGTTGGTTCATCGCCTCTCAGGCACTCCGATTTCGACGAAAGCATCCCTACTTAATCACCTTTTATGACATGCCTGTTGAAGAGGCAGTGGGTCTCTATCCCCCCCCCCCCCCAACCCCACACTCCGCCCCACCCTGCTATTTTTTTCCCCGGAACGAAAGGGTTAAATCCTTAAGTCTTATCCATGCTGCCTGATTTTGAAAGATTATTATAAATTTTTTTTTGCTGCTGCTTCAGCTTCTGATTGCTCCCCTTCTTTGTCTGCTCCCTTCTTATTCTGTCTCCTTCTTCTTTTCCTTTATCCTCTTCTTTACTTTTGAAGTATCTATGGATTTCTACCACCTTACATGAGTTTCTACTCTTAACTTTGTTATTTTGTATTTTTCGTTTTTGTGCAGTACGTATTTTGTTTCCTCTCTTCAGCACACTGAGTTTCTGATGTGTGACTGTTACTTAATGGATTCCTTGTTGTGCTGTTAATAGAACCAAATGTAAACAACTGTACCAGCCGACAGTAACATAATGCAGCATGTTAAGAGTTATCACTATCATATAAATATACAGACAGTATCGTATCATTGTTGATAAATATTTAGATTTAGTTTCTAAGTGCATTCTCAGGTTATCACTGTAAAGAACCCTTTTCCATGCCTTTAGGCATGTTGGGCATACAGTGCTACACTTGTATTTTATAGACCAGTCGGCACTCTATGGGTGATGCGGTAAACATCACACTGGCCATCTTTACTTCCCAGGAATTTACCTGGTTTGCACTCAAGACTGGGTCAAGCTAAAAGCAAAAAAAAAAAAAAAAAAAAAAAAAAAAAAAAAAAAAAAAAAAAAATAGCCTGGAAACATTCAGATTCGAACCCACTTCGGATCTATAGGTGAGCGTCTAGCTGCTTCACCACAGTAGCTCCTTTGTTATCACTGTCATATTGGTGTTTAGACATTGCACAGAATCATTTTTTGAAAATTTTAAGTTTTAATTTGGTTGCAGGTTCATTTTCAAGAGGTTCAAGAATATTCTTCCATCCCTGCAAACCTAGACATTCTGTCCAGTTCCGACTCAGATAACACCAAGTATGACATCAATGCCAATACAGCGGATGGCTTGCGTCATCGTCCTAACAGTCCGAGTCAGTATAGTAAGAACATCAACCTCAACAATAGTGCCCTAGATAAAAAGGTAGACTGTTTACATGTGGGTATGAATTATTTTGCTCTTAAATGTTTTTTTTTTTTTTTTCATATTTCTTTTTTGTGTGGTTCACAACCAGGTTTTTTTCAGGCCACACATTTAGAATGAAGTGTGCAAGCCCTTCACCAGGGCTATTCAACTAAGTTTACTCTTGGGCCAAAATGTTGAAAATGGTGATCGTCGCGGGCCAGTGGCCCGAGCCCAAGTGTGGGAAGATTAACACATTACAATTGAGAAAACTGTTGACTCCGATATGGTCTGCATCAAGGATGGGAAGCCGACTAGAATGGCTTTGAGGTCTGGAGATGCAGACACAGCCATTGGCTTGACATTTGTCTCTCAGTCGTCGGTTTTAGATGTTAAATGGACTGACCTGAATGACCATGGGAGTGATCACCTACCATGTTCAGTCTTGATTTCTAAACTCAGTAAGGTTAAGGTTGGAAGAGTACGTAAGACCTATCGGTATAAGTGGTCCAACAACCTACTTGGACGCCTCAGACAGGGAGCATGCAACAGAACTGCCAGAACTAATTTTCTACAACACTCAAGGTGGACTACAGAAGTTGAACAGGCATGGAAGGCAAAGAGAGCCGCAGTGAAGCAGCTAAAGAAAGTACAACAGACACCCTCAAGCTCACGAGAGGAAGTGTAGATGGCGGAAAATGTGAAAAAATATAAGGTGGAGGTTTTCAAGCGCTGTGCTGCAGAGGCCAAAAAAGCAAAGTGGGAAACTTTTGTGAATGATATGGGAGGTGATAAAACATTGGGGAAATTCTGGAAACTGCAAAGGCAGATGCAAAGAAAAGATCGGCCTGGTCGGAACAGTTTGTAGAGACGATGGTGTGTGTATGACAACAGACAAGGAGAAAGGGGAGGCTTTTCTCCATAGGTTTATAGCCCAGACAGATCATAATGATGTAGACATCAGGGATGCAGTTAGAAATGAGTTAGCTGGCACCTTAAAGAATATGCATTATGAAGACATGATACAAGTGGAAGATATCAAACAAATTTTGAAAAAAGCAAAAGACACCTACACCAGAGACTGATGGAGTCAGGTAGGGTCACATGAAGGCTTTGAGCGATGTTTACCTGACAGAGATGGCCGACTGTTTTAACCAGAGCATTTAGACAGCATTAGTACCGCAGGACTGGGTGCACAGTTATCTAATCCCACTACAAAAACCTTTTAAGGATCATTTAAAGCTCAGTGGCTTTAGAATCATCGCCTTACAAAACACATTTGGGAAGGTCTTGGAGAAGATAGTTGCTATAAAGCTGCAAGAATTTTTGGAAAGGGGGAAGCTTCTCCCAAGAGGTCTGGGAAGCTACAGGCCAGGAAAGGACACTTGGGCAAATGCGGCCACTTTTGCTTTTGACGTCTATGAAGGGTTCCAGAAGAGACAGGAAACCATGGCTGTAGGACTGGATCTCGAGGATGCTTATAACAGGGTGAGATATGACATTTTAATGACTGCACTGAGGTAGAAGTAGGTCAGTCCATGGCTGGTTAATTGGGTTGCAGCTGTCCTGTATTTACGTCGGGTTGCTCTCCGACTGGGCTCATGGACCTCAGAACCATGCACTTTGGCCCCAGGACTGCCACAGGAATCCGCCATCTCGCCTGTGCTCTTTAACGTGTATACGAGCAAGATTGCAAGCGTGGAGGCACCAGGAGTTGGAAGGATACTGACTTTTGCGGATGATATACTTGCATATAGGCAGGGGGAAGAGAGGGAACAAACAGCCAGGGAGCTACAAGCAACAGTAGACAAAGTGACTGAGTGGTGTACAGAAATTAGGGCTGTCGTCCACCCTGAAAAGGTGTCTGTTTTGTGGTGTTCTCTGGACAACAGAATCGTTAAAACTAATGTCCCAAGTCTCACGATAGATGGTAGGAACGTCAAAAGAGAGAGCAAACTGAGGTATCTGGGAATTGTATTTGACAGGAGCCTGTCATTTAGGGACCATGTGGAGAGTGTTGTGACGAGATGCCAAAAAAGCACTTAAGACTATGGCTTCAACTGACATAGAGCATAGAATGCTTTTCACACTATATCAGCACCTGATCCTATCAGGGGTTGATTATGGCCTGGGAATGCTCACCGTCTCAAAGAGTCAGATGGACAAACTAGAGCAGATTCAGAATGTGGCTATGCGGGTCATTCTGGGTTGCACCAGAGACACCCCAGTGGTGTGTATGCGATACCAACTTGGTTTGCCGACGGTTGCAGGTAGGCACAAGGTGCGACTGGCGAAGTCATATCTCAGGGTAGCTGCAGACACATTCCACCCTCTGCATGAAGGTCTGGGTGCAGTTAAGGGTCAGCGGCTGATAAGAGGGAGGTCATGGATGGCTCAGGCAGAAGACACAATCAGACAGGTTTGCATCCTTGAGAACATTAGGCGAGGAGAAGAGTGGGTCAAAGAGCCACGTGAACAGTCAGACTTGAGTAGAGTCATAATCACGCTGAGCTGGGAATTCAGAGACTGGACAGCAGGTGCCACAGAGGTGGAAATTCAGCCGTTAATTCAAGATAATGCTCGCTCGAAGGATTTGATCACTTACACAGACGGCTCAGTGTCAAGAGGCAAAAGAAGTGCTTGGGGCTTCTTAGCAAAACTTAATGGTCGATGTTTGGTGCAGGAGAGCCTAGCATATGATACCACAACATCCAGCTTAAGAATGGAGGTGGAGGCTATCACTGCAGCTTTCCGCTGGCTAGATAACACGACACACACGCACACACACATCGTGACTGTAACTGACTCAGAAAGCATGCTGAGAAAGATCAGAACAGGCATGCTTCGTGCAGAGTGGCAGGCTTCGCTGCGGAGGACACGGGTGAGGAGTATTGTCTGGATTTTTTCACCGGGTAATGAACACGCGGACAGACTGGCTGGCTCTGCACAACTTGGTGGAATACTGATACATGATAAGGCAGAAGTGGTTAGTGTCTTGTGGGAGAGCGTGTACAGTTTGGAGGAGCAAATGGATCACCACAGTCTGGTGAGATTGATGCAGCGGGGAGTGACGAGACGTTCTGGCAGATGCTCGAGGCTCAGAGGAAAGGCAAGACGGACGTTTAATCAGAATGCTACTGGCACTATTAGTATTGGAACTCTTCGCTGGCTGCTGAAGATCGGGATGGAGCGCTTATGGGAATGCCCCGAGTGCTGTGATGTCGGTTCTTGAATCAAATCAAATCTATAATTCGAACATTTAAATGTTTATTTTTTTTTCATGTTTTTTTTTTTTAATTATCTTGTTTTTATTGTCTTGTTTTTTTTTAATCTTTTTTTTAATTTTTGTTGTTGTTTTGATTCTTTTCTTTTTAATTGTGTTATTTTTATTGTCTTGTGTTGTTTTTTAATTGTTTTATTTTTATGGTTCTTGATTTTATTGTTTTGTTTTCACTATATTTTTTCTTTTGTGTGTGCTTTAATTGTCTTTTTTATTGTTGTCCTTTTTGGCGTTGTTTTTGTTTTTAATGTATTGTTTTCATTGTCTTAATTGTTTATTACATAGATATAAGATAGAAGACACTTTTGCAGGCTGTTTTCGCTGAAACTTAAAATAGAGCAGTGTAGCATTCTGTCAAGGAGCCATGTAGCACAGAATCTAGAAGCTTATAATGATTTGATTGATTGATTTAATGGGGATAAATTATGACCCTAATTATTATCGTCTATCAGTTCTTATATTCTGTGACCAAGAAAAAACATATACACTTGCACACACACACACACACACGCACGCACGCACACACACACACACCTACCTCTGCACTCATACACATGTAGGTGCACCCACATGCATGTAGGCACACACATACAAACAGTGAGAGAGTACAACTTCTTCTTCTTCTTCTTTCTTTCGCCTGAAATAAGTCTATATCAGCAGTTGTGTCTCTTATATAAATTTCACTGTCGTTGTTAGTTCATTCAGTGGTCCTTAGAGTTTATGCTCCACTGTTGTTCTTTCTGGCCAAAAGGTTTGCCTTAATGTCAAATTCAGTGCAGTCCTGGAGTACATGCTCTGCTGTCTGGGGCACATTTCCACAGGTGCACATGGCTGATACACCTATCTTGAATTTTGTGTACATGTGGTTACGTAATCGGTTGTGCCCTGTTCTGAGGCGGAGGATAAGGACTTGTTCTGGTCTGTCCATAATAAAATAGTCGTCTTGTGCTAGGGCTGGTGGTTTCCTGATCTATTTAATGATTCTTGTCTTTAGGTGGTATGTGACTGGTACATCCGGCTGCACTTTTGTCGCACCTTCCTCTGCCAGTAGATCAGCTTTCTCATTTCCAGGCACTCCACAATGAGACGGTATCCACTGCATTACGACTCTTCGCTGAACGCTGAGTTGTGTCAGCAGTGTTTGCAATTCTGGTAGTTTCCTAGACTGGAGTGCTTCAAGTACGGATTTAGCATCTGTCAGCATTACCACATACTGTGAGCTAAGATTGGTATTGAGCAGTTTCTCTGTTGCTATCTTGATAGCTTGAGTTTCTGCATCATCTTTATGGCAGTACTTTCCGGTTGGTACGCTGGACTTATCCCTAGTACCATCTGGGAATTCTATGTACACTCCAGCACCACCATTTCTAACTGCACTTTCTGCGGACCCATCTGTATAGATTCTGACCCATTGTTCTTGTGGATATTCTTCATCAATATAACTGAGGATGGCCATTCTGCGTTGTACACTATCTTGCTCTTTCTTGTCAAATATCCCTTTCACATTTGTCTGGATTTGTACCGTTAGTTTGCATTTTTCTCACCATGGGGTTTGTTCCGGAATACTTTTAAGTGGGCAACCAATTTCTGGAAGGTCAGTAGTTTCTCTACATATTCTTTTTGCTTGGTGTATAAAGCTGCTTCTTTTTAACCGTCCCAAGGCTAGGTTCTGAAATCTATTTTTCATGGGGTGATCAGTCATACTGAGGAGAGTACAACAATTCAGGTACTTGCTATACCACTCTATGTGGTCTGAAGTCACACTTTTGACAGTAGGGAATACAGTTACTTCTACACGTACACATTTACCGCTTTGGATGTCCACAGAGATATACGTTTTGGTTCTTGCTCTTCTAGTCACCTTGACCATAAACATTTGATGCTGTTGTTAGCACGTCTCACAATTAATGTTAACAGTTCCCCTTGTGGGTTTCAGTGGTGGAGGAGGGGATGGGTTGGGGGGGGGGCCTGGGGAGAAATAGACCAACTGCTTCATTAACAAGCATCTCATAAAAGTTCCCTTCAACTAATCAGGGGTGTTCCCTTCAACTAATCAGGGGTGTTCCCTTCAACTTATCAGGGGTGTTCCCTTCAACTAATCAGGGATGTTCCCTTCAACTAATCAGGGGTGTTCCCTTCAACTAATCAGGGGTGTTCCCTTTAACTATCAGGGGTGTTCCTTTTAACTATCAGGGGTGTTCCTTTCAACTATCAGGGGTGTTCCCTTCAACTAATCAGGGGTGTTCCCTTCCTAATCAGGGGTGTTCCCTTCAACTAATCAGGGGTGTTCCCTTCAACTAATCAGGGCTGTTCCCTTCAACTAATCAGGGGTGTTCCCTTCAACTATCAGGGGTGTTCCTTTTAACTATCAGGGGTGTTCCTTTTAACTATCAGGGGTGTTCCTTTCAACTATCAGGGGTGTTCCCTTCAACTATCAGGGGTGTTCCCTCCAACTATCAGGGGTGTTCCCTTTAACTAATCAGGGGTGTTCTCTTCAACTAATCAGGGGTGTTCCCTTCAACTAATCAGGAGTGTTTCCTTCAACTAATCAGGGGTGTTCCCTTCAACTAATCAGGGGTGTTCCCTTCAACTAATCAGGAGTGTTCCCTTCAACTAATCAGGGGTGTTCCCTCCAACTAATCAGGGATGTTCCCTTCAACTAATCAGGGGTGTTCCCTTCAACTAATCAGGGGTGTCTCCTTCAACTAATCAGGAGTGTTCCCTTCAACTAATCAGGGGTGTTCCCTTCAACTAATCAGGGGTGTCTCCTTTAACTAATCAGGGGTGTTCCCTTCAACTAATCAGGGGTGTTCCCTTTAACTAATCAGGGGTGTTCCCTTCAACTAATCAGGGGTGTTTCCTTCAACAAATCAGGAGTGTTCCCTTCAACTAATCAGGGGTGTTTCCTTCAACTAAACAGGGGTGTCTCCTTCAACTAATCAGGGGTGTTCCCTTTAACTAATCAGGGGTGTTTCCTTCAACAAATCAGGAGTGTTCCCTTCAACTAATCAGGGGTGTTTCCTTCAACTAAACAGGGGTGTCTCCTTCAACTAATCAGGGCTGTTCCCTTTAACTAATCAGGGGTGTTTCCTTCAACTAAACAGGGGTGTCTCCTTCAACTAATCAGGAGTGTTTCCTTTAACCAATCAGGAGTGCCTCCTTCAACTAATCAGGAGTGTTTCCTTCAACCAATCATGAGTGTCTCCTTCACCTAATCAGGAGTGTCTCCTTCAAATAATCAGGGGTGTTTCCTTCAGAGTCAGAGTGCATCTACCTGAGAGGTAAGGAACCAACAGTCTGTGCACAAATAAGCCAGATTCAAGTAAGACCAGAGTCCAGAAGTGGACGGAAAAAAAACCCCATAATTTTGCACTGGAATTTACAGCTGCTGAACACTAAGAAGAAGAACAAGATATTAAAGCCAATAATTGTGGAGGGTTTTTAAACTGAGCAAATTCTCCAAATTACAATTTGCAGCACATGGTTGTGGAAGGCTTTTCTGGTCCAGGTGGATTTTACATCAGGTTGTTTGGTCTCTTTGACAACTTGCATTTGTTTTGTTGCAAACTGAAATGATGCATTTGATTGTTAATGTTAACTGATTTCGGCAAACTTTTTTGGTACCAGAGGACAGTTAAATTAGCATTCTTGGATACTGAAACTGTTATTTTTTTTAATTTGTTTTTTTCTTATTGTTTGGGCTTTGTTTATTTTGTGTGTGTGTGTGTGTGTGTGCGTGCGTGCGTGCGTGGGTGGGTGGGGTGGGTGGGCGGAGGGATAATTTATGTGTTTTGAATAACCATAGAAATGTTAGAAAGTGTCTAAATCTTTGAGAACTTTTGAGAGCTATAGATTTGTTATAATTCAGAAGCTTATTAAAAATTACATATGTAATAATGGGACTGTAATAGAACAGGTTTCCTTCCCCAACCCCTCTAACCCCACCCATATGGTGACTGCAGGGTCATATTTGGGATGTTTAACTCAGGTTTAAATCCTCCGTAAGAACTTTTCTTAAAGAGCTACAAATATTAAAAGTCCTAACCTTCATAGTCTTTGATAAATTCCAGATTCTAAGACATAACCCCCCCCCCCCCCCCCCACACACACACACACACACACACACGCACGCACGCGAAGTGGTAAATGCAATGAGTAATAGAGTTTTTTTTCTTTTCTTTTGCATATGCCCCTGTGCAGTAAATTATTGTATGCCCGCTCTTCCTGCAGTCAGCCAAATGCTGCCATGTCAGAGTGAAGTGCTGCAATAATAGTACCATACCGTTTTAATGCCAAATCACTGTCTATTGAAAGTTTCAAAATGAAGCTAACAAATATTTAAAATTGTTGCTGGGGTGACTACTAGTTACATTTTGATGTCCCCAAGATATAACCTCCCTTTGTAGCTGCACAGCCCTTCTTGTTCTTGTTCTTCCTTTTGTTCTACTTGATCTTCTTCTTGCTCTTGTTCTTGTTATTCTTCATCTACTTCTTCGTTCACCCTTGGCATATTTTTGGGGGGGTTTACAACTTGATATCTTTATACTGTAAGTTGCATTACCATTATCCCCCCCCCCCCCCCCAATCAAACCCAGCAACAATAAAATTACCGTTTTGTTCTATCACTGGGGGGCCGCTGTGGCGTAACAGCTAGACACACATCTAGGGGCTTGAAATTCGTAGTCATTGAGCTGGTTTTGTTGTGACGTTGACCACATAACCCACTGAGCACCACTTTGTCAATAAAATATAGATCTGCACTGTTTACCCCACCATGTACTAGATTCATTGAGAAACAGCAAATCAAGTGGTTTGTCCATCTTGTTAGAATGCAGCGAGATGAAATACTATCACAGGCACTACATCTCAGAAGATCAGCTTCACTATTTTGCTTATTCCTCCCCACGACGCTGAATGGCAGAAGTGGTTTATGATGATGACTGTATACCAAGTATTCCCAAGGGAGTGAAAAAGGGTTCCTTTCTTTTACTTTTGTCATGATCATTTGTTACTATCACAACTTGATACTATCTTGACCTGTGTTCAAGCATGACCTTTTTACTGTCATTGCCTTTGTTACTTTCATCCTCCCACTGAAGGCAGTAGTTTGCTTTGTTACCCTAGCAAGCCCCATTATGACTGTTTGACACAGTTGCACTGAGTATCTGGGATTTGTTTAGTTGGATAGGCATCTGAAAAGTTTAATGTTGAATTAAGAATCAACATCATAGCACTCGGGACACCCCCATAAGCACTCCGTCCCCATCATCAGCAGCAAATGAAGAGTTCCAAAAATGATGATATGATAGAGAGAAGATAAGTTATTGTTTCTTTTTTTTTTTTCTAATGTTTTTTTTTGCAGTTTTTTAGTTACTGTTGTTTTTTTACTATTTGTTACGTTTGCATTTTGTTACAGCAGTCTGCTGTGCCGAGTCTTTCTAAGTCCATAACCCATGCAAACGTATTTGTTGGCCGTTTTTTGAAAGTCAGGTTGGTTTCATTTGTTGTTTTGCATTATTAATTGATCAGAACAGAGTTTTCACCATTTTAAATGTAATGAGGACAAAAACAGTGTATTTATTGCACAGCTAGTTGCCTGGTATATCTTTTTGGTTTCTCATCAGGCTCATCCTACAGTTTTTCCTCTTAATTTTACAGGTTAAATACAGAAATTCAGTTTTGTTCACAAAAAACTGTTAGGATTTAATATTTAATTAAGACATTATGTGTGTGTGTGTGTATATATATGGATGTGTATAATAAAAAATAATATAGTTTCAGATACATTCATTTAAGACATTATTGACATTTGCAAGTTAGCCAGAGTTTGATGAAATGTCAAGGTTATCAGTAAAATATGATTAGATTTTTAGGTAATAAATTAATGGTATTTCCAAAATTAACAAACATAAACAGACAATAATACTATTAAAAGCCAAACATCTTTGGGATTTACAGGTAAGGAAGCCAAAATAAATTGTATTTGCAAGTTAACTAACAATAATTAATGTGGTTTACGTCCAAACAGCCATACATTACTGATACTTACAGGTAAACAATCTGCACTTAATGAGGGGCCTTAATTAAGCTGTTTATCATAATTATATTTTTTTTAAACATGTAACATGAAAGAATTGTATACATTACCTAAAGTCAGTAAAGCTATTAATTTTGGTCTGTATTAAAAAGCAGGTCTTTTTTTTAAATTCTGGTATGAATTACTGGCAACTTTTTAGTTATAATTTTTTAAATCAATGTTACTGTAAATGGACACTGTTTTATGAGTACTGGCTCTTTTTAAAGACACTTTGTGGGTGAGTACTGGCACCTTTTTTTAGACACTTTGTGGTGAATACCGGCACCTTTTTTAGACACTTTGTAGTGAGTACTGGCACCTTTTTAAGACACTTTGTGGTGAGTACTGGCTCCTTTTTTAGACACTTTATGGTGAGTACTGGCTCCTTTTTTAGACAAAGTGGGGAGTACCAGCAGCTGGCTTTTTCTCTCTCTAGAAAATAGCACTGATGATGGTCATTGTTCATGTTGTGTTAAAGTCAATAATACTTTGCCATGAGAGAAATGGAAATGTAATAAATGTTTCATTATCTATGCATAATAATTTTTGTTTATTTATTTAACAGTTGTAAATTTTTATTACATACCAGATATGGATTCTGAACCTAGATTGTGTCAAGTAATTACTTCAATTTTTCTTGAGTTTGTGCAATCATTTCTTCAAACAGCAGGTCCTTTTCAGAATGTCACTCTCGTCACGGCACACTTGAAAGTCTCCCTCTTTCTCTAGCCAATTCTCTAGCCCTATATGCTTTTAAAGCCAACGCATCTTTAATGTCTTGTTTCCACCTTCCTGAAGGTCGGCCTCTGCCTTGTCCTTCAGAAACTGTACCCTCAATCATCATTCTCTACAATCAACCCTGACGTGCAATCATTTAATTTCCTGTGGCAGTGATAGTTTTCGTCTCCATACATTTACTTAAGCTGTGCTAATCACATCACCCACTGAGTGTGGATTGGTCTATCAAATATGAGCCTTGCTTTGTATACCTGATGCCCACTGGCATGAAAAGGGTCCTTTTCCTGTCAACTGTTTCCATTTTAAATCACACTTGAATGTTGTAAAAAAGTAAAGTAAAGATCCCTTTACACGCCCTTAGGCGCATCGGGCATATGGGAAGAGCACCCATATTTTTACAGACCAATCGGCACTCGGTGGGTAATGTGGTCAGCATTACACCGGCCGTCTTTACTTTCCCAGGACAGCTATCCTGGTACCCATTGAGGCTGGGTCCACCTGCGACGTCCCATACCACGATAAAAATCCACGCAGCCCACGCAGGTTTTGATCGCGGTACGTTGGATTACGAGTCAGACTCGCAACACCTTAGCCACGGACGCCGCTTAAAAGTTGAGTGTTGAATTAAGATTAGACATCATAGCACTCTGGACACCCCCATAAGCACTCCATCCCCATCTTCAGCAAAAAACGAAGAGTTCTAGCTCCAATGGCACCAGTAACTGTCTGATTGTAAATCACATTTATGTCTCTTGGTGTCATTCTGCATTTAATTCCTCCTAACTGCAGCTAGTCCTTGTCCTGCCGGCTGCTCATGAACTTGCATGCTCTGTGTTGAGTGTATCTTCTCAGCCGTCTTCTTCTCTAGTCCTTTTCTGCCTTTCAGTATCAGGTTTTTAAGAAGCATCTGTTGCAAGGCTTCTTATACGCTACATAGATACTGATATTTACCGGCTCAGATATTCCATCTATCCATTGCTTGCGTAGTCGACCTCTGGCTCTGCTTCTATTATGTCCAAGTGACAGGGTTATCTGTGGTGCACTGCCTGGTTGTAGTCTTGACCTTGTCCAAACCATTTAATCTCTTGTCTTTAATTTAGTACTGCTTGGCCCCATCTTCTTTTTTTGATATCATAATTTCTGATCCTGTCTTTTCTGGTTACATTTATTGTTCATCGTAGACATTTAATTTTCTTGTTTCAGTTGAACTTTTTTCTCTTGTTTTTAATTGTCCATTTTTGGCAGTGGTAACACAATGTTAGTAAAAATATTGTAGTCTCAAAAATATACTTTCCTTTTGCTGATACCGTCATACTTTTTTGTCTTCATGACTGTTTTCTATAAATGCTAATTTTTGTTCCAAGTATTTTTAATTACCTGCTTATATTCAGAATGTCCTGGATGTGCATGACAAGCAACTGTCTCTGTCAGTTGTCTCTTTCAACCATCTCTTTCAACTGACTTAACTACCTCATTCACATGTCACTTTCAACTGGCTCTTTCACCTATCTCATACAGCTGTCTCTATCAGCTGTTTATCAGCTTTCTCATTCAGCTATCTCTTTGTTTGTTTGTTTTAGTATCCAGAAGCCATGAGTTGTTAACCCTTAGGCTCGGTATTATGGTATTACCTTTCGGCCTTGATTCCATGATAAATACCGTAAATCTGGGAGAAATGTGGCTTTTCTGCCTACCCCCAGGAGTGAACCCGGACCACAAGGAGTTCGTCACCCGCTCACCGCGCAATCCTGTTTAACCAACTACGCTAGAGAGACGGGCAGCTGTCTCTTTCAACTATCTCTTGCAGCTGTTTCTTTCTACTGTCTCTGTCAGCTGTCTCTTTCAACTGTCTCTTTCAACTGTCTCTGTCAGCTGTTGCTTTCTACTGTCTCTGTCAGCTGTCTCTTTCAACTGTCTCTCAACCATCTCTTTCACACATCCTTTTTAACTGTCTTTTTCACCTGTCTCTTTCAACCTTCTCTTTCAAATATTTTTTTTAAATGTCTCTTTCAACTGTCTGTTTTAATTGTCTCTGTCAACTATTTCTTTCAACTCTGACATATGTCTGTTTCTACTATATTCCTGTGATTCTAGTTTGTAATTTACCCACTTGTGCTATAAACAATTGAATTTTGTTTGGGTTTGTGCTGAGAATTGGATGCAATAGTTCTTCTTGATATAAATATAGAAAATCAACATATGATGTCTACTTTCTGGATTATTTTGAAATCAGATTGGTGACCGTAACCATGGAAACAGCTGTACTTGTATTATTCTTCTTCAATCTTCTGAACCCTTGAGGTTCATTGCTGCAGATATCACCTGCCTCCATTCATGTCTTTGGTTGGCCTTCTGTTTCCATTTGGTGATACCAAGTTTTTTAGGTCTGTCTGGATATTATCTTTCCATCATCTTTTTAGTTTGCCTTGTGGTCTATGACCATTCTGCTCCCTTGTTTATACAGTTTTTACCTCTCTGTAATCTGACATTCTCTCAAAATGCCCCAGCTAATTTTGTTTATTAGCCGTCATGATGTCTTTGATCAGAAGTGATTTAAACAAATTTTGAATTTTGTTGTCGCTTCTCACTCTCCATTTCCCGCTGTTTCCATCTGTGATGGGTCCAAAGATTCGTCATAAGACTGTTTTAAAAAATTTGTAACAAGGCTTCATGTCTTTTAGGTGTGCTCAAGTTTCAGAACCATATAAAACAACTGGACTTATCAACATTTTATATATTTTGATTCTGTTGTTGCAAGATAGAGACTTTAGCAGGTGTTGAAGGGCATAGTACACTTTATTTCCAGATTGTATTCTAGATTTTTTTTCTTTTTTCAGCATATTTGAGCAGTTCAAGTTCTTAGTTATATGTTTCCGTTCATTGGATTATCATATTACTGACGTATATGGCTGGATATCATTTCATTGTCTTGTTATTATCATGTATTCTGTCTTATCTTGATTGATCACTAGTCCCATTTTGTGAGCCGCTTCTTTTAAAGAGTAAGTGTTTTTACCATCTCTAGTTTTCTCATTTACTGAAAATTTATAAGCTGTTGTAAACTTTTCTGTTGACATGTCACATAATATAATTTATTTTCTCAGCCCAGGGGATGAGTTGACATTTCTGGCCCGGGATAATGGAGATTCGTTTGATGTCATAACCTTGACCAACACTCTTCCTTACTCTGTGGCTTTCAAAGTATGTCATGCTATTATTTATGTATTACTTTGTGCTTACAACTGTTGCATGTTTATCAAATATAATATGTTTGTGCACATCATTCATAGTCTGCTACATAAAGAGTTAAAAAGTCAATGTGTGAAGCGATTAGACTTTAAAAATCTAGGAAGTATATTCTTACTGGAAAGTATATTCCTGCTAGGAAGTATATTCTCACTTCTCAGTCAGCATCTGTGGCTTGAGTGTTTCAAAGATGCTCTATAAATGTGAGAGACCTGTTATGGTTTGATTCCAGGTGTGGGCAGTTTGGCAGCAGACCACTTTATTTGAATTTCAACAATGGTATAGAGAGTCTACCATTCAGAAAGCAATGGCAAACTACTTATTGTAACATTGCCTGGTAAAACCAAAAAAGCCAAAGAATGCTGGGGTTGGTTCTGCGACATCTTGTAAAGGATATGCAACTAACTTTCATATTCTCTGAGGATGAAAGAGTATATTGAGAAAGAGTAAGTGCGCTTATACCGGCACCCTAAAAATAAAGAAACATAAATATGACCACCAAAATACCGATTATAAACAGCATATTCATTACAACCCTGTGCTGCCAGTGCTTAACCCTGTAAATTATCAAAGATTCACCTACCTAAAATTAACAGCCGTGAGGTGAGCTGAGATACCTAAGGAAAGCTGCCAACTTTACCTTCCAGGACTGAGTCAGACATGATACCCTCAGATAGATTATGAGAACAACACCTTGCACACAATTCATTAAGAGGCAGAAGATCAAATGTTTTGGCCATCTCCTTATAATGTAGCCACAACAACTGCCAATATGAGAGCTACACCTAAAAAAGGTCTTTTGTGTGTGAGAGAGAGAGAGAGAGAGAGAGAGAGGGAGGGAGGTAGGGGGAGGGAGGAGAGAGAGAGAGAGCACAATACAAAAATTAATTATTTAAAAGAGACAGAACAAAACATATCCACCATTTTAGAATGATACTTTTTTCAACTACATCACATGACACACTAAAAGAATACTAAATGTATACACATACTTAGTTGAGTATTTGCATAATTGAATATTCAAATAGTTGAATATTTACATAGTTGAATATTTACATAGTTGAATATTTGCATTGTTGCATATTCAGATAGTTGAATATTTACATATTTGAATGTTAACATAATTCACTATTCCAATACATAGGTGAGTATTTACATTGCTGAGTATATACTTGATTAATAGTGGGCTGCATGGTCTCAAGGCATGGCGTACGCCTCGAGTGCAGGAGTCCTGAGTCCCAGGTTCAGACTTCCCTGAAGGCTGGGACTTTCAGTAATTTTTTTTCCCTGGTCTCTGGGTAGTGAGATCAGACGTCCGTGTTTAGTGCTGCGCACTTAAAAAATCCCTTGACAGTTGGAAATTGAAAAGAGTAGGCTAACGGCGCTGCCCGGACTAAATTTGAAGTTTAAAATCTACCCAAAGTATTTCAGGATCCTCGCTATTGAAACGGAGTTCATGCACTGCGCTGAGCTGCTTCAAACTCAGGCTTGAGTTAAAAGTAGAACGGAGCACTTATGGGTTAAACCCGTGTGCCATGATGTTGATCTGTTGAAAAATACTTGATTGACATTCATAGTGAAAATACTGACAGTATATTGTATTTGTCTCAGGTGAAAACAACCTCCCCGGAGAAGTTCCGAGTACGTCCAAGCTCAGGTCTGATCAAGCCAGATAAAAAAGAAGAGGTTTACGTCTATCTAGTTCCAGGTTCTGTCACACTGTAGATTCTGTAACATTGTAGATTCTGTCACACTGTAGATTCTGTCACACTGTAGATTCAAATCATGGTTTTCCTGTAGTTAATTAAAAAATTGAGGTCACCAAAAATATATTGTACAGTTTATTGTCTGGCATATTTTTAGAGAGAGATAACACAGTAACCTTCATCTTAGCGTTCCTCGCTTGTAAACTTTGGTGCATAGTTCTAGTCCACTCCTGGACTTTAGTCTTGACCCAGAACTTAATTTCTGTGTGCACATCAACTTTGCAGATCATATGCAGACTGCTGGTTCCTTGCCTTTCAGGAAGATGCACTCCGACTCTGAAGGAAACACCCCTAATTAGGTACATTGTAAGACATGCTTGTTAGAGGCAGTTGGTCTATTCTGTGTTCTCCAAACTGGAGCCCTGGAACACACTTGAGAGTAACACTGTGCACAGATTAATTATTTAATAGAGACAAACAAAACAGAGGAAACATATTGCCTGGCATATTGTATGTTATCTCACTGAGTACCTTCTACAGAAATGATATCAGTATATTAAAAAAAAAGTAAAGTAACAGACCCTTTTCCAAGCCTTCAGGCCTATTGGGCATATAGGGCTAGACCTCTATTCTGTAGACCAAACGATATCTGGTGGGTGATGTGGTCAGCAACATACCAGCTGCCTTTACCTCCAGGACCGCACCTGGTACCCATTAAAGGGTGGGTCAACCTGGCAGCTCCACCATTATTCTTTCCAAACCACCATGGTGTTTAATATGGCCAAAGTATTTCTGTTTATGAGACAGAAAACTCTTTGAACCCGGGGGGGGGGGGGGGGGGTGGGGTCAGAATAGTGTAGGAATTGCAGAAAAATTCCAACAATTTGACACAGGTCGTTAATAAATTGTTATAAAATATATTTGTCAGCACTTTTTTTGTAGAAATATATTTAGGGAGTAATCCGTGAATGGAGTTAGGCATTAAATGGAATTATATTTCACTAGGGTTTAAAAAAAAATGGTGTTGGGTGACTCATACTGTGACACTTTGACCTAATCAGAATTCTAACACTAAAGCTATAGGCAAATAAGGATGTCAGAATGGCTTTAAAATGGCCATTTTGTTCACAAGCAGACCTCCCTAAATGTTATTTTTAATAGGGCTGTACCGAATATTCGCTTCGGGGCCGAATAGTGGACCGAATGACTATTCGGTATTCAGCCGAATAGTTGTGGTCGGGCCGAATACGAATAGTGGTTACTTTACACTCATTTCTGCATGCACTGCGATGAACTGAAATAATTCTCTCATTAACACAATAGTTGCTGTTGCCTAAGTTTGTAGTAGCGGGAAAACTAGGACCCCGTTGCGTGGTACAGCAGCTGGCAAGGTCTTGCCTGCTGACTCGACCGAGGCATTACAGCAAAGGTTCTCAAACTGGGTGCGTATGCCAAGGGTGCCACTGCGAAAATCAAGAAAAGTCGGCTATAAATTGTAACATTATCAAAGAAGACATATAGATACTTGAGAAACTTTCCTCACCACTGTCGAAAAGAGCACAGGCGACAGGCAATACTTTCATTTTATAAAATGAAGAACATCTTATTCAATATATCTTTGCCATTGAAGGTTAGAAAAATAATTCTGGCTTGCTACTATTTTTCTCCTATTTTTCCAATTTTAACATATGGTTGTAAGGCAGGTCAAGCAATTTCTCTAGGCTTCAGAGATGTAGTTTTACAGAACAATGCTTAAAATACCTTGAACAGCCAAAAAGCAACCAATAGGTTTTGAAAGAGGCGGGAGCCCAAAGACAACTAATCATGTCTATTGCTGACGTGCCAAAATTGACACAGACTGCAAACTTAACAAATCCAATTCACGCATGCATTAAATGCACAAGGCAGCTGTCAGAAGGGCCAGCACAACAGTACGACACTAGAAAGCATTTGATCATTGATAGAAGCAGCAGTTACAACAGATCAGTTTTTGCACACACGATTAATCACAAAAGACACCATCATTTCTGTAGCAACAGGCCAGTCACCATTTTCTGAATCTGCAGTTGACAACACAAACCACATCCAATGGCAATAACTATGCCTCTCCCCGACAAGTCATTACAGTCTTGCCAAAGTAAGCAGCATTTACGGAAAAGGAAACAGACAGATGAAAATGACTGATTCGTTGCTTCTCAGGACAATAGAGTTAAGGGAAACATGTGTCTGGGAGTTTAAAAACTGAAACCACAAAATGCTGTAGAGGATGATGTCTTTGTAAGAATAATACTTTTTAATAACTGTATTTTCTATGAGGACAGTATGTTACTGTTGTTTATGTCACTATGGGCAACAATATGTGCAATACTTTATGTCTTCTCAGACCAAGCAGGGGATGTAAGTAAGGACAAGTTTCTGGTCATGGCCATGGAGGCCCACAATGAGGTGGTGGATCCAAACCAGTTGTTCCGAGATGCTGCCAAGGATAAAGTTATGCAGCACAAGTATGTAGATCTTTGGGATAGGGATAAAGTTATATATCATAATTATTTCAGTTGTACGGAAAGATGTTTATTTTCTGTAGGTTAGTGATAAAGCTGTATATCATAATTATATCAGTTGTAAGGAAGGCCTGTTAAATTTTTTAAGGTAGGGATAAAGCTATACATCACAATTATATCAGTTGTATTGTATGGGTTGTTTTTTTCTGTAGGGTAGGGATAAAGCTATATAGCATAATTACATCAGCTGGATGGATTGTTTTCTGTAGGATAGGGATAACGCTATAAATCATAATTATATCAATTGTATGGATTGTTTGTTTTCTGTAGGTTAGGGATAAAGCTATATATCATTAATTATTTAAGTTGAAAAGGAGGCTTGTTTATTTTGTTGGGAAAAGGATCAAACTATGCATCATAATTATATCAGTTAAATGGAAAATTGTACATTGAAGTTTATTTTCTATGAGTTAAAGCAATTAAATCAGTTTTAAGGAAAACTTTTGTTTTTTTTTTTTTAACAGTGGATGAAAACCATACATTATAATTATACCAGTTGTAAGGAAGACTTAATTTTCTTTAGCGTAGGGATACATTTTTTTGTTACACTTATGTCAGATGTTGGGTTGACTTTTTTCTTTGGGGAGGGGGGATGGGGGAGGTGGATAAAACCATGTCATAGTGACATTTACAGTAGACACTGGCTAGTTTTCTTTCTTATAGGAATCAAATTGTGTATCATAATTATATCAGTTCGGAAGTCGCGTGGGCCGAGTGGCTAGACGCTCGCTGCAGATCGGAAGGTCGTGGGTTTGCTTCCTGGCTGAGCCGGACTTTTTTCAAAAATGACTTTGGTTCCCAGGTCAACCCAGCACTTGAGTGGGTACCGGGTGCAGTTCCTGGGAAGTAAAGGCGGCCGGCGTGATGCAGACCACATCAGCCATCTTGTGCTGATTGGTCTATTAAAAATATAGGTCTGGCCCTGTATGCCCTATACACCTAAAGGTGTAGAAAAGGGACCTTTACTAATTATAACAGTTGCTTGGTAGACTGTATTTTGGGATAGTTCTTTGTTTCGTATCACCATATTTGCATTCAGGGAAAAACCCACAGATACTGTTGTTTTCTCAAGACATGTCATATATGCTGAATGTTTCCAATATGGCACTGGTTGTAAATTTATCAGACTTGTGCCCTCACATGTCTCTTCTGGCTGAAATCACAATAGTCTAAGAAAACTACCTTTTTATTTCCAATGAAAGTGTTTATTTCTACATGAAAGGAAGTAATCAATACAAATGGAGCAAACTGATTTCCTAACTTGTGACCAATTTAAAAGTGGTTTTGTTCACTCAGCCTCAGAGAGCAGCGTGAAGTAGTCATGAAACTGTATGATGTCGCAGTGAATTGGGATTTAAAAAAAAAAAATTTATTTCCCCACTTTAAAAAATGTATTTAAAAAAAAGTTTTTGGGTAAAAATAGAGGAATAAATATTTAATTTAATCTGTAATTTTGGGTTGTATCTAGTCATCCTTTGTGGGATGCAATTTTTGGTTATTTGAAGCCCTACTATGGCTCTTGTCAGCGACTGCAATATAGCCCAGCCATAAATATGGTCTAATGGCTGAACAAGGTTTCTTGAACTTCTGCATGGGTGATCCTCATCCACATGGTGGCACTTTGTGTCATCGGGTGTTTATCGCTTGTGTGATGTCCTGGTGGGGAAAAAGATAGATAGATAATTTTGGGTAAATAAATTAAGTATAAATTAACAAATGAATGAATCAGGAACAGACATCACTACACTTGGGACATTCCCACATGTGCCCTATCCTTTTCCTCAGCAGCCATGGAAGAGTTCCCATGCTGATGGTGTCAGTTGCAACCTGATTACAAGTTTACCTGTTTTCTACCCTGCAGAAAGAAATTTGTCCAGACCCTCTGCTGTCTCCAAGCTGCATCATTCTCTCCAGATATCAATGCTGTGTCTATTCTGTTGCACTTTTTACTTGATTCTAGAGAGTCTTTACCATGTCTGTTTTATTATAAAGTAGCTCACCGTCCAAAGGAGCAATAGCAACTGATCTTTCAGGCTACTTATTACCACATACACCAAAATTTCCTGGGCAAAACAAAAAAAAAATCCAAGATATACGTTTTATTTGAATCTTTTCAAGTTGTGCAAGCCACTCTCCGCAAAAGACATTGGTTTCTTCTTTCCAGAACATGCAATGTGAGTCAGTTATAATTACAAGTTTTTGATTTCTTGAAAGCAGCTTCCATTTTCCTGTGCATTGAAACCACATGGTCTTTTTTTTTTTTACAGCTTCTAGTTTCCTTTACATTGAAACACCATGGTCAGTTTTTTTTTTTTCAACTTATCACTACAGATCCATGTGTGTATATAATGATATCACCTGGGTGTGAGTTTTCATTGATCAGTTCTTGCACCAATGCTTCTGTTTCACCAACTATCCATTCCCATCAAGTATATTAGTACAGCATGATAAACAAATTTATATTCAGTTGAACATCATTAACACAAACTCACTTAAAAAGAACACTCAGTTAACATAAACTCAATTTTGGTCCCAGCAGGGATGTATTGTTAGCATCCAATTATCACACCTGCTTTTAACAGGAACTGGATTTTCTGCCCCTTGATACTCGTGTTAACTCTTTAAGCCCCAAAGAACACACAATATGTTTCTGGATCTGTTCAAGGAGCCAGACTAGGGCTTTAAATAACCAAAAATTGCATGCCACAAGGGGATGACAAGATAATATAATTGTCTTGTCTGATTGTAATAGCTTATTTGATTTCATTAGCTGTTTTGATTTTAATGGTCTTAAGAAAGCAAAGTCCAGTACCATTCTTGTCTGATGACTGAGACTTTCTACTGGTGTACTGTGATACAGGTTAAAATGCGCCATCGGGTTCCAGGAAAGTCTGCTATCAAGGGAGACAATGGCTTCACCTGCTGTGAAAATAATAGCAGACCCACTAATTAACAAGGTATGAACTTTAGTCATTTGCATAAAAATACTGAAGATTTTCTATTAGACTGCAGAATTGTTCTTCTTATTATCATTTACCGGCTGTAAACTCTGGCAGAAAGTTCTAGTTGTTCGTTCACCCACTGTAAACTCTGGCAGAAAGTCCTAGTTGTTCGTTCACCGGCTGTAAACTCTGGCAGAAAGTCCTAGTTGTTCGTTCACCGGCTGTAAACTCTGGCAGAAAGTTCTAGTTGTTCGTTCACCGGCTGTAAACTCTGGCAGAAAGTCCTAGTTGTTCGTTCACCCACTGTAAACTCTGGCAGAAAGTCCTAGTTGTTCGTTCACCGGCTGTAAACTCTGGCAGAAAGTCCTGGTTGTTCGTTCACCGTCTGTAAACTCTGGCAGAAAGACCTAGTTGTTCGTTCACCCACTGTAAACTCTGGCAGAAAGTCCTAGTTGTTCGTTCACCCACTGTAAACTCTGGCAGAAAGTCCTGGTTGTTCGTTCACCCACTGTAAACTCTGGCAGAAAGTCCTGGTTGTTCATTCACCGGCTGTAAACTCTGGCAGAAAGTCCTGGTTGTTCGTTCACCCACTGTAAACTCTGGGAGAAAGTCCTGGTTGTTCGTTCACCGGCTGTAAACTCTGGCAGAAAGTCCTGGTTGTTTGTTCACCCACTGTAAACTCTGGCAGAAAGTCCTAGTTGTTCGTTCACCAGCTGTAAACTCTGACAGAAAGTTCTGGTTGTTCGTTCACCGGCTGTAAACTCTGGCAGAAAGTTCTAGTTGTTCGTTCACCGGCTGTAAACTCTGGCAGAAAGTTCTAGTTGTTCGTTCACCAACTGTAAACTCTGGCACAAAAGTTCTAGTTGTTCGTTCACCGGCTGTAAACTCTGGCACAAAAGTTCTAGTTGTTCGTTCACCAGCTGTAAACTCTGGCAGAAAGTCCTAGTTGTTCGTTCACCGGCTGTCAACGCTGGCACAAAAGTTCTAGTTGTTCGTTCACCGGCTGTAAACTCTGGCACAAAAGTTCTAGTTGTTCGTTCACCGGCTGTAAACTCTGGCACAAAAGTTCTAGTTGTTCGTTAACTTATGGATTTTGGCCTTGTTCCAGAACTTAAGTTTTGTATGCACATCCATATTACAGATCTGGCTTATTTCTTCTTCCTCTTCAAGTTCATCGGTTGTAAACTCCGGCAGAAAGTTCTGGGTGTTCGTCCACCTCCGGCCTTTAGTCTTGTTCCAGAACTTGAGTGTTGCGTGTACATCCGTTTTACACATATGGCTTATTTTTATGCAGACTGTTGGTTCCTTGCCTCTCAGGCAAATGCACTTTGATTTCAAAGGAAATGCCCCTAATTAGGGGTCTATTTCCTCCTTCTCCCCAAACTGGGACCCCGGAACCCACATGATGAGGATGTGTGAAACAATTAAAGCATTTTGTTTTTTATCTCTAGTCTAACAAAATGACCAAACCACTTGATCATCTGTTTCTCAGTGAATTTGGAGCATGGTGTTTTTTCCACAGTCTGTCTGATAGTATAGTTTCTTACTTTTTTTCGGTTTGTTAAATTGGTGGCTTTTCTCAGGCGTCTCATTTCTCACTTGTTAATTTGAGACAGGTTAGCCTTTGATGCTGGCCGAATGGTTCTCAAGTGAAAGACCTGGGTTTGAATCCTCAGTAAGGCTGGAACTTTTATTCTGTCAGTGGCAAAATAAAATCTCCACCTGCACAGACATGGCAACAGCACTAGCCATGAGTCGGTAAATTCTCATGCTCAAAGACCCCCCCCCCCCCCAGTCCCCTGTGCCTACACTGCAAAAGTGGTATAATAAACGCAGTAATTGGCAGTTTTTTAGCCTTTGATAATGTCCATTTTTGGCAGTAAGAAACAGAGTGTTGGGCTCTACTGTGAAATTTGGCCGGTAAGTTGGACTGCTTCGGCCGGCTTAGCGGGGCTTAGTGGGAGTTATGTCCCTTGGCCAAACTCAAAACAAGTCACGGAAAAAGTCACGAATCAAACGGCATACTTACCTATCATCATCCGGGTGCGTGTAGGGTTGCGTAGGGTGTCTATCATCGTCCTACGGTTGCGTGTAGGGCTGCTTATTGCGTGTAGGTTGGTTGTTTGCGTAAGATGAGGGGAAGGGTTAGGGTTAGCGTTTAGGGGTTAGGGTTTAGGGTTAGGGTGTAGGGTTAGGGTTAGGGTGTAGGGTTTAGGGTCAGGGTTAAGTAGCGTTAGATGTGACAATTGTGACGCCGTAGTTCCCTACAATCGCGCACAGTCGCATGCATGCGCGCGCAAACAGTCGACGGACGGTGGATGCTACTGACACGGACAATTCGCCACCGATTGGGGCACCAGCCGCCGAGCACTATTGCAGTCATATTTGGCAAACTTCCAGTGTTGCCACTCCCACAAGCATCAGATTGTCGGCCGGTATTTCGACCTCCTACTTGAAAATTGTCACATCTAACCCTAACCCTAACCCCTACCCCTATCCCTCTCTCTAACCCTACCCCTAACCCACACCCCTAACCCTACCGCTAACCCAAACCCTACGCAACCCTACACGCAACCGTATGATGATGATGATAGACACCCTACGCATCCCTATACGCAACCGTATGATGATGATAGACACCCTACGCAGCCCTACGCACAACCGTATGATGATAGGTAACCCTAGACGCAACCCTATGCAGCCCTACATGCACCCGGATGATGATAGGTAAGTATGTCATTTGATTCGTGACTTTTTCCGCGACTTGTTTTGAGTTTGGCGAAGGGACATAACTCCCACTAAGCCCCGCTAAGCCGGCCGAAGCAGTCCAGCTTACCAGCCAAATTTGACAGTAGCGCACAGTGTGGATATGAATATGCTGTTTATAATCTATTTCTTGGTCCTCATTCTCAAGTTTGGATGTCTTGAAAACGGTGTCAGTTGGTATGTAAGTGCACTGGCTCATTGGCATATTGTTTCTGTTTCCTGATCTATTCTCCCATCCTCTGAGAATATACTTCCACTGGTCTATATATATGTGTGTGTGTGTGTGTATGTGTATATATATATATATATATATATATATTAAATAAGAGAGGGGAGAGAAAACATACTTTTCTCTCAGCATCCATTGATTTTTATTTCAGTGGGTCTGCCGTTTTTTTTCTATTTCTTTTCAGCGGCTCTGCTGTTTTCGTTATGTAGTCAATAGCTGTCAATATAATGAAGCCAACAGAACACTGTTGCCTTACTCCTGTTCTTATTTCAAACTTACACTTTATTTATTCCTTATGTATTTTGTTTATGTAATTTGTATGCCTTTGAACTGTCGTTACTGCCTGTACATATCACTTTTTAGGTCAGTGAAGGACAGAGGGTTCTTGAGCCTGGGAAGTTAGGGCTGAGAGGGGGAGGGGTTTTTGTGGCGAAGTGGTCAAGCTATTCGCCTCATGCTGTAAAGGTCATGGGTTCATTTCACTGCTGGGACAGCCAGTTCACAAGTGCAGTTTTTACAGAGACCCATAGGGATCATTGATGTAGCTGCAGTGTTCATGCTTTGTGCGACACTCTCGGCTGGAGGCTAGCCGTTGTGCAGATAGAAACCGAGTCATATGGGATAAGACCTGGTGAAGTCATACTGTGACTTTAACCTATAACTTTAGCTTTGAGCAGTTAGGACCGCATGGTTAATGCAGTTGTCATGAACCCTGCAGGTAAGAATGTTTATTTTTTTGGCCCTTACAGAAAAAACTCTCTGTTACCTTACCGCGGATCAAACTCGGGGTTTCTGCGGAGACCCTTACATTTGTCATCAGGTCATTTAATTTATTCTGATTCTAGGATATGTTCTTTATGATGTTTTTTCTGTGACTTGTATATACAATTTAGTGTCTTCTAATGAAGATTAAACATATAAGGGTTTGCTTACAGTTAAAATAACTAGCTGTTGTGTTTCAAAAATTAGGATATTTTGCGAAATTAGCTTTCATTTTTCGTATAGATGATCATGTTAGTTAGGCAGAGATTGATGGCTGAAAGGCTAGGATGCCAGTCTTACGGTGGTGTATAATTCATAGGGCATTTATTCTAATGCTTGGTGAGTTCAGGCATTTTATTTGTCATAGCTCCTGAATGGGATCTATGACCCCATTTTGTGGTAAAAAAGACATGACCCACTGTCTTCCTTACAAGCATGTTTAAAAAAGTCAACTAATTGGAGGGTGTTTCATTAGAAGTCCGAGTGCATCTGCGTGAGGCGAGGAACCAGCAGTCTGTAAAAAAGACAGAAGTGTAAAGATGTGCACACAAATCTCTAGTTCTGGAATAATACCAAAGTCCAGAAGTGGATGGACCACCAGGAATTTCCCCCAGAGTTTACAGTCGCTGAATGCTAAGAAGAAGAAGAAGATCTGTCAGAGGTATAGGATGTTTTAGAAGGGATGCAGAAGTAACAAGGAGAAGCAAACAGAATATAAGAAAACTATGACTGAAACCGCTCATACAATTCAGTAAAGAATAACAGTAAATGTTTTGGCCAATTCTTAGAAGAACATCCAAGTAACTTTGATAGCCCATTAAAAAAAAAAAACCAAAACAAAAATTTTGCACAGAGCAAGGGGAAGGTCATGCAAAAGATAGAGTAACAGCATCAAGAAAAATCTAAAAACAACGATGAGCAACTAACTCATTTACACTCCATTAGAAAAAAAGATCCTTACATCTTTCTTCAACGCCCTCCTGCCACACACACAACACCCATTTTCTCCCCATCACCTTCTTCAGTTCAGCAACATTTTACTAGGGTAACTGGAATCAGAGAAGAAGAGGCAGAAATACAATCTGGCTGGTCTACCGCATGACAGCTGTTGGGCGCAGAGTTCTCCTCAGCTGTCACCACCCTCCCCCTTTCCAGGAGGACACCAGCAGAAGTGAAAAAACTAAAAACTATTGTAACACCAGCAGTGGCACATACAAATACTGTAATAATCATTGGTTTGAAACTGGCAAATTTTAAGTGTCTAATTCCTTTTTGTTTCTTTCATTAGATTGAACAGCTGCAACTACAGAACCGCTGCATGCAGAAGCAACTGAACGTTTTATTAGGAATGCAGTTTGTTACAATCTTCACCTTGCTTCTTATCATTTTGTTGTATTCCTGCTTTGGAGAAGACCTCTTTTCACATTTCTTGGCCCTGCCGTTTGAGTTCTGCCATGAGACTTGTGGGCGCAAATGCTGAAACTGGGGGCGTGAAAATTGTCTGTGAGTGCAATACAGAATCAAAGATTTAGTTTTCTGGACTGCGGTTGCAGGCATCATTTGCTGTTTGTATCACTATGGGGTAAACTGGAAAATACATCTTATGATTTTAAGATACTGTAGAAAATCAGAGTGTATATTATTGAAATATTCAAACAGTTGAGTGGTTCTACAGTTGAAATTTTATACACACACACATACATACGACGAAGCGTCACAAGAAGACCTTGAAAGTTTGTGATAGAAATTACAATAACCATGCCGGTATCTTGTAACCTGTCAGTGTTGTTACGGATGTCAAAAGTATTAGGCATGTGACATCGCCGTGGCGGAGCAGCTAGATGCTGGCTGTGGATTGGAAGGTCGTAGGTTCGTTTTCTGGCGGAGCCGGACTTTTAAAAAAAATGACCTTGGCTCCCAGGTCGACCAAGCCTTGAAGGGGTGCCGGGTGCAGTCCTGGGAAGTAAAAGCGGCTGGCTAGATGCTGACCACATTACCCATCTTGTGCCGATTGGTATATAAAATATAGGTCTAGCCCTATACGCCCTATATGCTAAAGGCATGGAAAAGGAACCTTTACTTTTACTATGTGACATCATGGTGCAGACAAAAACTGTGCTGTCATAATGACAGTTTAAAGATGGCCGCATGCCCGGCCAGTCATGAATATTATCACAAAAGTCACACTGTTTATTTCCTACTCTGCTTTGACACCTGCTGTACTGACAGGCAATCATGGCCAGGCTGGACTTTCATTCGTCGATGAATTTGTTTAGGTTTCAACCCTTCACTGATCAAAATGGATATCAGATTATTGGTCCTCATTGGTGCATGTAAAAAGTGAAGTGGCCATCTCTAAATTATCCTTTGACATCACAGTTTTCATCTTTGATGTCATGTTGTTAACAGTTAACACTCTTGACATCCTTAACAACATTACTGATGGGGTATAAAACAATGACATAGTTTTTGTAACTGCCATCACTTTTAAAGTTTTTATTTGGAGCCCTCTTGTTCATAATTATAATCATAATGTGCTGTGATGATAAACATAGGCTGTAATTTTTCGCCATCCCATACAATCACCAGGTATGTGTGTGTGTGCATGTATGTGTGTGTTTGTTTTCACATTTGCAGCATAGTGGAGTTCAGAGTCAGCTACAACCATTGTGCTGATTGTGCCAGTGGTATGGGTATCTAATACTCAGAAGGCCGTGGCAAACTACTAAAATAGTGACTTATCCTACCAAGAGACTAAGACATTAATACAATCTAGTATCCAAAAAAGGTGGCTGAATACACACACACAATTCTCTCCTAATCACTTCATCGGCTCTCTAGAGAGGGACAGTCTATTATATTCAGACTAAGGACGGGGCACAATGGACTTGGTCAACATATGTTCACACTTTTCGGGTTAGGAAACACAGAGACATGTCCTTGTGGCGTAGCACCAGAAAATGCTGAGTATGTGCTCCAACACTAGTAACTGTTTGCTGTCTGCAGGGACGCAATCTGGCCTGCTCCAACACTTGAAACTGTTTGCTGTCTGCAGGGACGCAATCTGGCCTGCTCCAACACTTGTAACTGTTTGCTGTCTGCAGGGACGCAATCTGGCCTGCTCCAACACTAGTAACTGTTTGCTGTCTGCAAGGACGCAATCTGGCCTGCTCCAACACTAGTAACTGTTTGCTGTCTGCAGGGACGCAATCTGGCCTGCTCCAACACTAGTAACTGTTTGCTGTCTGCAGGGACGCAATCTGGCCTGCTCCAACCACAGTAACTGTTTGCTGTCTGCAGGGACGCAATCTGGCCTGCTCCAACACTAGTAACTGTTTGCTGTCTGCAGGGACGCAATCTGGCCTGCTCCAACCACAGTAACTGCTGCTGCTGGTTTGTGACATTCTAAAAGGAACTGCAACTAACTATATTTTTTTGACATAAATCAACTTTGTCTTACTGTATATATAGCAGCATCCGTGGCTTAGTCGTCATGAGTCTGACTCGTAATTCCAACGTATCGCGATCAAAACTCACTGCTGGCTGCGTGGATTTTTAATCATGGTATAAGGCGTCGCAGGTCGACCCAGCCTTAAATAGGAAAAGGATGTATGTCCTGGGGAAGTAAAGTGTGAAGACGCCTAAAAAGGAATCTTTACTTGCTATATATATATATATATATATATATATATATATATATATATATATATATATATATATATATATATATATATATATATATATATATATATAAAACTAACTCTAGTTTGGATGGTATTTTGTTAGTCTTTGGTCTTCTCTGTGACGACCTGAAATATCACGAGTTTGTTGATTTAAAAAAAAAATTAAAATGTGACTCCCTAGCAAACAATATCACATGAGTAATAGTTTCTTTAAAATGTTTTCCAATGAAAGCAGTGGAATAAATTGAATTAATTTTTTTTAAATAACGCTTGGAAGGTGACTCTTTAACCCTTTCATGCCTTGGCCTTTTTTTCCCTTCACTATTGTAGCTTCTTCCTTGTCAATCCCATTATTCTTACTTCTGATGTTAATTCTCCTTTTTAACAATTTTATTTGGGACTCCCTTTATTTATCTTACCTGGAGGTTTCTGAAGATGGACCATCTAGTTATGCCTTTAACTGATTTCTTTAATCTATTTTCTTATTTAGTGCCAGAACCTAAAATCAGTAATTAATGCAGGCCAAAATCACATCACTTCAGAATATTTATGTATTGGTACTTTATTTTTATGGTTTTCACTCTGCCTGCAGGTTGACATAACTTGCACTGTACACATAACCTGTGTACACTGTGCATAAACCATTCTTACACTGTACACATAATATTCTTCCACTGTACACAAAGCCTTCATTCAGCCTTCCAAGCCCCTGAGGTTCATTACTATACATATCACTTGCCTGCATTCCTCACTGTGATTGGACTTCTATTTGCACTTGGTGTTCCAAGGGTTTGTAAAGTTTCCCTGAATGTTATCCCTTCTGTTTTCTAATAAAAGAGGTTTTACAGAGGTGGGGGTGTCTAATCTGGAAGACCATAGTGTTTCTCTTTGTCTGTTCTCTACCATTGACCTTACTGGCTTGGAAAGTAGCTATGCCACCACTGACATAGTTTTAAGGTCATTAAGAAACACAAGATCCCCCACCTAATTCCATTGCCCAGCTCCTGAATTGAGTTTATGAAAATACACTGTGAACTGTACAATTTATTTGGAATGCTTTTCAGCTGTGTCCAGTTTGGTTTATGATGTGAAATGCCTATTCAGAAATAACGAGTGGCATGTTGCCACAGAACTGGTGTGCCTTTTGTGAATAACTGGGTGTACGGCTACTGATGTGTTGTAACTGCTTCTTACAGCAGTTCTAGTGCTGATCTGTTTGTGTTGGCATCTCCGACAGCTACCTTATACATTTAATATGTGTGTATGCTGGTGGCTTTGCAGAGACTGCAGTATTTACCTTTAATTTTTTATTTAAACAAGGGACAGCAACAGGCATTGTGGGTGATTTTCATTGGCACAGGAATGGAGCAGCTACGGGATGACTTATTTGCTGGGAAGTTGGAATTGTGATTACTTGATTACAATTAACTGAAGAGATCCCCCCCCCCCCCCCAAACCCCCTCTGGCAAGGTAAAGACACATTTTCAGGGTGTCTTTCTGACACTGTTCTCAAAACATTATTCTGTACACATTCTTACACTACACTGAGCATTATTCTGCTGTACACATTCTTGTAGTACACAGAAGTTTTTTTACACCTTACACGTATCAGTTGTACAGGTTTCATTGCTACTTATCTTCAGTATAAAGGCTCCACCCTGGCTTTTGCCAAGGTCGCTGAATATAGCCCGGCCATAAATATGGTCTAACGGCTGAAAGGGGTTTCTGGGACCTCTCCACGTGTGATCCTCATCCGCATGGTGGCACTTTGTGTCACCAGGTGCTTATCGCTTGTGTGATGTCCTGGTGGGGTACAACTACCAATCAGCTAGTATAAAGGCCTCAGTAGTACATTGGGTAAACACAGTGGTCTTGTGTTCAAATGCCTGTCTGTGTGAAGAGAAATTGTTTCAAGCTCCTAGGTTAACCCAGACTAAAATAGGCACAAGAAATTGTCTTCATAAGTAAAGGCAGCCAGTGTGATCTTGTCTGTATCACCCACTGAGTCTCAGTTGGTGTGTAATAATGTGAGACTTGCACCATACAGTCGTTACACCTCAAAGGCATGAACATCTTCTGATTTTGACCTATTACCTTACTCTGTGGTGGTTTCGGGCTTCCATTGTGCTAAAACTAAAAGTCTCTATTCAGGTAAGGCGTGAAACTGATGTGCACACAACACTTAGCTTCTGGAACAGGACTACTAAAGTCTGGAGGTGGACGAACACCCAGAAATGTCCACCAGAGTTTATAGCCAGTGAACATGAAGAAGAAGAAGATTTTTTTTTAACTTTAATAAATACATTTCAAACTAATCCTTCTTCTTTAAGTCCATTCTGTGTGGCGTTGTTAGTCATATTTGTCCACAGCTTCTGTCTCGTGTACTTTCTGTCAACTCTGACATAAATGATTCTTCGTGTCTTGATGTCAGACTGTCCAGCATCTTTTCTCTGAGTCTCCTTCTGACTCTCCTCCCCGTCAACTTTCCTACTGTCACAATGTACTTCAGTTTTTTCCTTTTTATGACATGACCAAAGAATGTGGATTGTCTCTCTCTGATGTGGGCAATCAGTTCTCTTCATGGCTAAGTAATACAGTGAAACCTTATTAATGCAAACTCTTGATGAACACTTGATTAACAAAAAAACTTTTTTTTTTAAAGTCCCAATAGGGAGGTATTATTGTTATTAGTCTGCAATTAGCACAAACATTTTTTTTAATGCAAACTAGATTTGTGGTCCCTTGGAATTCACGTTAACAAGGTTTTACTGTAAATGCACAGAATTTATACAGACTGCTTTGCATGGTCAGATATGAAGTGTCTTGTTTTGCATCTTCCTAAAATGTGCAGTAACATTTTACAAAAACCTGGAATTTCTTGCCATAGATCAAACTGGTTTATGTGTGCTGCTTTAAAAAAATTTTAATGTATTCTAAGTAACTTTTAAAAAATGTATAAAATGTTATATAAACATGGAATTTTCTACCTGTCATATATAAAACTTAAATTTTTTTTTTTTTTTTTTTTTTTGCTGCTTTGAAAAAAAAACTGTTGAATTAATTGTTTGAATAATGTAGAAAATGTTATGTGAGCATGGAATTGTCTACCATATATAAAACTTTTTTTTTCTTTTTTTAACTGCTGCATCTCTCATCTCCCCCCCCCCAGATACTTTCTATTAACATGGCATTTTCTGCCATGTATAAAACTAGTTTTTTATATGCAGCTTCTCCCCCCCCCCCCCCCCCCCACCCAATCTATTTTTTTTATAGCTGTGTAAAGAATTTATAAAATGCTATGCAAACATTAAATTCCCTACTAATCAGACAAAGCTAGTTTTTGTATGCACCTGAAGAAAAAAAGAATCACTGAAGTAATTGTTCAAATAATTTTGAAAATGTTATGTAAACTTGGAATTTTTTACCACACACAAAACATTTTTTGTTGTTGCTTTTCCAAAAATAAATTTGATTCATTAATATAGAATTTCCTACCATAATAAAACAATAGTTTTTCTCTGTTGCTTTAAAAAAAAATACTTACTGTAAACATTGAATTTTTTATCTCACATAAAACATTGGATTTTCAAAGAATGTATAAAATCATTACCTGCACAACCAAAACTGAAGTTTCTTTGCTTCTTTGAAATTTATTGACCGTGCTAAACGTTGTCTTTTCACCTCATTCATTTAGTGAAAATTTGTTTTCAGATTCCAGTTGTTTGCTAACTTTTTTTTTTTTAAACAGTTAAAAAAAATTTTTTTTTAAAAGATTTATGTTTTGGAGTTCCAGAATGTTTTGCAGCAGATTTCCAAAAAAGAAAAGGTGTGGGTATAGGAATAGAGAGCAGTATTTCTATCTCCAGTTAGGTTGAAGAGCTGACTCTGGATTGTTATTCAGCGTAAAAAAGGATTGCACTGTGTAGACCAAGTTGACATTGAAAGAGAGGCCAACTGTGGAAATAATGGACAGAAGAAGTAACAGAGTCCTTGAAAACTAAATTGTTAGCTTGAAAGCATTTTAGTACCTTGTAAAATCAATTCTTTATTTTTCTTCTGCCCCCTTTATCTCCCAGTGAAGCATAGACCCTGGACCATTTGATGACAAGTCATCCTAACCTTTGCTATCACATGCAGCTCACACCCTGTCCTCTCAGTCTTTTCAACTTCACCCTCCAGTTCACTTATCCATGTATTTTTTGGTCTGCCTTTATTTATATGACCCAGTGGGCTCCAGTGTAAAACCCATCTAGTTAAATTGTTCTTTTTTAAAGTGTGACCTATCTAATGCCAGCATCTTTTCCTCACCTCTTGATTTACTGGAATATGTTTAGTTCCCAGAGCCCCATATAAATGATTCTTTTATACCATTTACTTAATTCCCTGTATTTTGCGCAAGTACCAGTTAAGTAATTTATTGTTAAGCAATAAAATAAAATAACTTGTTTGTTTATTTAAGAAATTTCCAAAAACAATTTATCATAAAGTACTAGCATTATAAAGCTTTGAATGAGTCTTTGAAAATCAGAAACTTAGAAGTCATGAAAAAACCATCTGCGTCTGTCTAGTTACTTTCTTCTTTGTTCATCTGTTTACATTTTGGAGAGACGCTGTGTGTTGTTCCTCTTTACAGCCTAGCTGTGATGCTAGGGCATATTGATTGAAACATTTGTTGTCCAGATGAACCTTCCCAGTTGTCTAGTCTTATGATGATAAATATCACTTCAGTGATATTGAGTGGTGAACTAGTCCCAGAATGAGAATAATGTTATTTGTGTCATCTGTTTGTTCAATGGTTATATTTTATCTTCATGTTCCAAGAAAGTTTGTTATATCTTGTTTGTATTTTAATTGTTGTTCATTATCACATAAGACCTTTTATTTTGCACTCTTGACAAATGTGCAAGTGCTGTGTCCTCCTGGCACCAATAAAAGAAATTGAATGCTGTCTCTGCAATACTTTTGTGGGTTACTTTCATGTCCTTCTGAATTTTTTCAGTTCCAAAAGATTTACAGCAGTTTCTGACAGGGGAACAATATCAAGAAAAAAAAAGCATGGGTATGTTGCATCTGGATGACGAATTATAACAAACTTAAGGTTTGCAGATGACATCAACATGTTAGCCGGGGAAGAACAAGAGCTAGTCGAACTTGTAAACCAGCTTGATGAAACATCAACCAAGTATGGCATGGAACTAATTCTGGAAAATACTAAAGTAATGACTAATAATCCAGCTGGCATAACTCCAACAATGTATGTTAAAGATTACAAATTAGAACAAGCCAGTCATTTCAAATATTTCGATCCATTTTAAGTGGCGTAGAATCTAGACCAGATATCTCATTTAGGATTGCAGGGACTAAAAATCAGTCCATGACAAACAACAAATATTATGGAGATCCAAAAAGTGGAGACCACTAGCTGTTAGTACATTTACATATGCTGTGAAACATGGACAACAGCTGAACTTGGAAAAAAAAAAGATTTAAGTATGGCAAATGTGATCTTTCAGAAAAATTCTGTGCATATCATAGAGACCACATCACAATTAATGAGAGGTTCGCCGTATAATCACCCAAAACAGTGGCAACTATGAATCTCTTTTAATTACAGCGAAAAGGCAGAAAATGCAATGGTATAAACGTGTTTTATAAGATCTAACAGCCTCTCAAAAACAATACTACTGTGCTCAGTAGAGGAGAAGAGGCAGACCAAGAAAGACTTGGATATAGAACTTGACTGATTGGACATGCATTAGGCATGCATTCATGATGTCCATTGCATCTTACCGTCAAAGGTAGAAGGAGCTGATCAGACAATCAACTGGTGACCCAACAACATACAGCGTTACAGGATAATGATGATTTTTGCACCCAATGAGGCAACACACACTGCAAGATAAAATAACTAGCCAGATTTTGTTAGTTCGATCAAACGTACCAATACAAAAATACATTATTTATTATCTTGTAAAGACTTCTCTTGTGGGTTCCAGGCCACATTTTGAGTTGGCAGTGGGGGTACAATAGAGCCACTAATCTCCTAACATGCAAACCATAAAAATAAACTAATTAGGAGTTTCCTTCAAGGTCTGAGTGCATCTACCTGAGAGGCAGGAATTAACATTCTGCTAACAGTTAAGCCAGATCTGTAAAACAGATATGCACACAAATTCAAATTCTGGAGCAAGACCAAAGTCAAGAAATGGATGAATAACCTGAGATTACAGCCAGTGAACGCTGAGTAGAAGAACTTTGTACAGGCACTACCGGGAAGGCTAACCCAGTCAACAAATGCCCACAGAAGTCAGATGTGTTGGCTGGAAGGTGCAAATGTCGCAGGCATGCTGTAAACGGGCACAACATAATTACGTCTTTGGATGAATTCAGAAGAAGAAGAAGTACACATATTAAGTGATCACACGTGTAGCTAGGCACACCAGAATACTGAATATGTGCTGCAGACATGCTGTCTATGTTTCTTAGTCCAGGAGGCATACCTTCATCTGAACAGTTTTTCCTGTTGTCTCAGTTTATTGTTATGGTTATTTAATTTTTATGCTTATCTTATTATATATTTTTTTTAAATTTCACATTATTACTTTATTCTGTATTTTATCAGTACCATTTATAGATCCTTCACATTATTATTTTATTCTGTCTTTTATCAGTACCATTTATAGATCCTTCACATTATTACATTATATTGTCTCTTATCAGTACAATTTATGGATCCTTCACATTATTACTTTATTCTGTCTTTTATCAGTACCATTTATAGATCCTTCACATTATTACTTTATTCTGTCTTTTATCAGTACCATTTATAGATCCTTCACATTATTACATTATATTGTCTCTTATCAGTACAATTTATGGATCCTTTACATTATTACTTTATTCTGTCTTTTATCAGTACCATTTATAGATCCTTCACATTATTACATTATATTGTCTCTTATCAGTACAATTTATGGATCCTTCACATTATTACTTTATTCTGTCTTTTATCAGTACCATTTATAGATCCTTCACATTATTACATTATATTTTGTCTCTTATCAGTACAATTTATGGATCCTTCACATTATTACTTTATTCTGTCTTTTATCAGTACCATTTATAGATCCTTCACATTATTACATTATATAGTCTCTTATCAGTACAATTTATGGATCCTTCACATTATTACTTTATTCTGTCTCTTATCAGTACCATTTATAGATCCTTCACATTATTACATTATATAGTCTCTTATCAGTACAATTTATGGATCCTTCACATTATTACTTTATTCTGTCTCTTATCAGTACCATTTATGGATCCTTCACATTTGTATTTATACTACACTTTTATTCCTACTATTATTATATTATATATTATCACCTTTTTATTTTTTTGCGACTATTTTTCCAGCTCCAGTCTTCCTTTATTTTATTTCATTCCTTCCACATTACCCTTTTTTAAAATAGTTTCTCGTTGACCCCTAAGTGTTTGTAAAACTCTTTTCCTTGTTATGGCTGCCGTAGTTCATATTCTTGTCGAGAAAGGCCCAACATGAAAATGTCCAGTTGTTTACCAATGCTTTCTGGACGGTCAGCTTCTGGCGAAACCAACACAAGGCACAAGGCCTGCAGCTGGGATTAAACCCAGCACCCTGGCATTACAAAGCACGTTCGCAATGTGTATATGGTGCTAGCTTTTTTTTTTTTTTCAATTTTATAGTCTTGGTTAAGATTTTAACTTCAATACAGTTGGGATTACCTTACTTGCTCTGTTCCTTTGCCAGTTCAGATCAAATGAAATGTCCCTCACTGTCGCATTTGAAAAACTGGTGAACAAATAATTAGTCCCTGAACAATCCAGATATATGCGCATGCAGTATATGCAAATTTCAGTTGCTTGAGGTGCCAAAGCCAACAGTTGCCACCAGAAATGAAGTTTACCGTCAATGAAAGTAGTAGGGCATGATAAGTTGGCTACTATACAAGAAGAATTATCACATAAGGTATTTCACCAGCTCACACGTAAACCTGCTACCAGCCATATTGAAAACCATGACACAGCCGCTTGTTGTGTACAATATATGGGTAAATAAAAGGGAAGTTCATTATTGAACGTAAACACTTGGTGCGGTGCAGCACACAGTGAACGCAATGTGAAGAGAGAGAAAAACGGTTGGCTCCAAGTCCCCGAAGAGGAAGGATGCGGTGATGTAGGTTCTAGTCTGGGTGTTGCCAGACTAGTCCTGCACACCCGCATGTTACGCTGGCGTTAGGCATATAGGCTATCGGCGAGAGATGCCGCAGAGGCCGGGCCAGCGTGACAGAAGCTCGTGTGGGGAGATGGGAGATCTCAAGTACGTGTCAGGCCGAAGACGGAAGGTCTGGATAATCTTCACAAGGTATTGTGCATCGGCCTGTATGATCTTGCTAGTGACAGTGTACCCAAGGGATGGGTGTCATAGGGACAGACACGTACTCACGAGTAGTGGGTTTGCACGAGCAGGTAATGTTTGCTCGTTGTTAACCACGGAACAGGGTGGTAGTAGAAGTAGCCCAGAGCGTCCGGAGTGTGTTTTGTCTCACCAGTAGGAATGACTGTGGCAGTAGAGAAATTCATGTGGATTCATTGTCTTGGTTTTGAAATACATAAATTATATTTTGACGTTCAACATGTATCCAGCGTCCTTTATTGCTGTTGGGCGGGAGTGGTGACTTTGATCTGTAACACTATTAAGCATACCTGGATACTTGGCAAGTGTGCAGTGCATCAAGCGAACATTTTGCACGCGTCAATGGGATCCAAGCCTTTAAAGAATGAGGGACCTCTGGTCACAAGTGTGATACGACATTTTGTCATATTGGTTTTGCTCAAGTTGTACACGAAGCACATTCCAGTTGTAACAATCTTTACACATCTCTAGCTGTGGATATCGTCCAATGTTTCAAGGTCGTCGCCGCCGGTCTGTTTTAGCCATCGTTGGATATTCATGTGGACTTTATCACTCTTCGTTGGATCTCTGTGCCACTCTTCGTTGGATCTTTGTCATAATCAGGTCACCGTTACTGTCTGTGCCACTCTCCGTTGGATTGAATCGGATGAAGTCGTCCTTTTTAAAATACATAAATTCTGCATTGACCCTCAACGTGTAGTCCCGCGTTCCTCCATGTGCTCTTGGATTCGCACGCGTCAATGGGGACCGACGCCTTACCCGTAGAATTCATAATTGGGCACTGAAGCCTGGCCTGGAGAATTCGTCATTGGGAACCAAAGCCTTGCCCGCAGAATTAGTCGCTGGGAGGAGATATCATCGTCTGTGTCATCGAAGTCAACCCGTGTTGCGTCACTGAGATCAAGGCCGTCAAGCGGAGATCTCGCAGTGGAGAACTGGACTTTGCTGTGATCTTTTTCTTCGAAGTCAAGCCAGGAAACCACTTAGCTCAAGTCAGCGAACTGTGAGACACGTAGTGACACTGAATGAGATCAAATATGGTTTTGCAAGGATGGATTCTAACAGTGTGTCATGTTTCTAAGCGTGTTTAATGAAGAGCGCTGAATAGCTGGTATTTACAGTTGCTGTATTCCTGTGAGTGGAGCGATCGATTTCCGTTAAGCTGCTACTGAGTGTGAATTTGAGGACTGATTCACCATCATTGTTTGGATGCTAAATACACGAGGTGATGTAATTTATGGTTAACTTTCGGATTCATAAGTTTTGCTCAAGTTTTGCATTGTTCGCTACATTATTTTGCTTGGTAGCCCTATTTTCTCACGTCTTTTGATGGTTATTCACCGTTGAAGAAGTGTAAAAATGTCGCCCAGTTACGTTTAGTTTACGTGAATATAGTAAAGGTTTTCATAGCATCTTGTCATACCACGTAAAAATACAGACATTTCATTCAGTGAATTTGTTCCTAGGTCTGGAGGCGGAACAGGTGGTCAGTCCCACGGAGGCTAGGAAGAGAAAGCTGTCTGAAAGGGAAGCCGCCATGAAGGAAAAGAGAGTGGCGGATGTCAACGAATCAATTTGGTGACCCTAGGTTGGACGTTGGAATGCTGTCAGTGGAGTTGCCAGAATGGACGGTGGTGCGGCCCGTGTGTTTCTTGGGTCAGAAGTGGTGAGACTATGGGACAGGTAGTTGACAGGGGTATCGTATCTGTAAGGGCACAGAAGGTGCCGGGAACCTTATATTATGAGTGTTAACTAGCGTGGAGTGTGATGTGGGGAAAGTATCGGAGGCTGACTGACAGATTGGTAGTCAGCGATGCTTCAGTGACTAGGTAGCAGGCTTTGGTCTGGATTTCTTTTTGGCTTTATTTTTCACCGTATGGTGCATCTACCTTAAACCCCCAGATTGGTGGATTCGTTGGAGGGGCAGCCATCAGGGGGTGGTCACTTTACATCACATAGGTGTATCTGTGCGGTCGGGTGTCAGTTGCCCGTGGCAGGCACCTGGAACATAGTTCGCTGGGGTGTTTGTCCACGTTTGGAAAGACTGCCGAGGGGAATATCCGGGAAGGCAGTCAGTATTTTGTCGATCACTGGTTCATCATTGGTGTGTTTTTCCATGATAATCTATTGTTTGGATGACATTCTTCGGTTTCATGAGGACATCGAGGAACAAGGGTTGAGAAGCCCGTTGGAGTGCATCCGGTCATTTGGATTGACAGTCAGAGTAACCAACGTAGAGGTTGTAGTACAGGAAGTGACGTTCCTGGGTCATGTTATAGGCAGAGGGGTCAGAAAACCCGTTCAAACCAATGTTCACAAGTTTCTGAACCTGCCTGTCCCTAAGACCATAAAGCAAGTTCGGGCATTGCTAGTTTTGAGTAATTTCTACGCTAAATTCATTCCCCATTATGCTACCATCACGTATATGTGGTCTGATCTGACTAAGAATGGGATGCCAGACAAGATATTGTGAAACCAACAATATGCCGAGTCCTTGAGACGATTACAAAGTGCATTCAGTCATTTGCCATTGTTGTGTTTGCCTAATTTAAGTGTACATTTGATATTTCATGTGATGCTTCTGGTGTGGTAGTGGCCAGTGTCCTGGTACAGGAGTTCCCAGGTACCCTGCACCCAGTCCTGTGTGTCAGTAGGAAACTGTCCCCAGTGGAGACGCGCTACTGTGTGATGGAACGAGAGTGCCTATCTTTTGTGTGAAATATATTGTTCATATTGGGCATGTTATGTAAATTATGAACTGCATATTACCATGTGTTAAGCACGGCAGTCCTGCCTCGAGCAAACAGAAACAGATGGTGTCTGTTTGCTGGAGGAAGGGGGGAATAAGCTGTTGTGTGCAATATATGGGTATATGAAAGGGAAGTTCATTATTGAACGTAAACACTTAGTGCGGTGCAGGACACATTGAACGCAATGTGAAGAGAGAGAAAAACGGTTGGCTCCAAGTCCCCGGATAGGAAGGATGCGGTGATGTAGGTTCTAGTCTGGGTGTTGCCAGACTAGTCCTGCACACCCGCATGTTACGCTGGCGTTAGGCATATAGGCTATCGGCGAGAGATGCCGCAGAGGCCGGGCCAGCGTGACAGAAGCTCGTGTGGTGAGATGGGAGATCTCAAGTACGTGTCAGGCCGTAGACGGAAGGTCTGGATAATCTTCACAAGGCATTGTGCATCGGCCTGTATGATCTTGCTAGTGACAGTGTACCCAAGGGATGGGTGTCATAGAGACAGACACGTACTCACGAGTAGTGGGTTTGCACGAGCAGGTAATGTTTGCTCGTTGTTAACCACGGAACAGGGTGGTAGTAGAAGTAGCCCAGAGCGTCCGGAGTGTGTTTTGCATCACCAGTAGGAATGACTATGGCAGTATAGAAATTCATGTGGATTCATTGTCTTGGTTTTGAAATACATAAATTATATTTTGACGTTCAACATGTATCCAGCGTCCTTTATTGCTGTTGGGCGGGAGTGGTGACTTTGATCTGTAACACTATTAAGCATACCTGGATACTTGGCAAGTGTGCGGTGCATCAAGCGAACATTTCGCACGCGTCACCGCTGCACAAATGAAAGGCATTCCATAGGAAAATACTACACACAGGGCTGCATCAAGCACTAAACTCAGTTTATCAGGCAGCGAAACTGTAGACTACCATCCATATGTGGAAACTGCATTAGCAAAGTGCCATTGGAAGCAAATATAACTTAAAAAGCTTAACATTCTGCCAAGTCTATCCTCCATCTTAGGCCAGAAGACCTTTTTTATTTTTGTTTAAATTTTTTTTTTAAATGTACAGGAGTGAAGTTGTTAAGGACTGTCATGATAACACTTGGGTATTCCCATAAGTGCTCCATTCCCATCTTCAGCAGCCAGCAAAGGGGTTTCTATTCCAATAGTAGTCTGATTGTTTGTCTGTCTGGCCTTTCCTCTGAGTGTTAAGTGTTGGCCAGATTCCCAGGTTACTCCACGTTGTACCATTCTCTTCAGACTGTGATGACCTGTTTGTACCTCTGCACCACATCTTGCTTGTTATGCATAAATCTACCATTGAGCAGTGCAGAACTGGCCAGACTGTGCTTGTTTGTTTCTTAACACATGCCTGCTCTGGGAAAATGCACAGCTTGGCTCATAATGATGAATCAGTACCACACTAGCTGCCTTTACTTCCCAAATGATTTCTTAGTTCCCAGTTTAGGTAGAACTGACCTGGGAGTCCAAGTTAACAATTCCTGCCTTGAGGGAAATTCAAACAAATAATCACTGGCCTAGTCATTAAGGAAGAAAATAGGAACTTTTGAGCTAAAACGCTATAGAAAGATACTCAGATTACAATGGACCAAGAAAATATCTATACTGACATTCTAAAATATCGCAACATCACGGAAGATTGGATAGTAAATGGCATCTTGCATCGGAAATATTTTTTCCAAATCAAGAGCCACGCTAATCCGAATGAGGAGCAACCAAAGGCATGATAGCAGGAAAGAGAGGCAGCGGCTGGCCTGCATGAAAATAGGAACAGGGTATATAAGTGAAACCCTGGGTAAGAAGGTGCATGAGGAGGGAGAGCAAGACTTGTATGACAAACCCATGTTGAAATGTCTTTTCACCAAGAGCCCTACGATATGGCTACTTAGGCTCAAATGTTCATCCATCAAGTGTCCTATGGTTTGACAGAAAATGTCCAGATGTTCCTAGCTTATAGAATTTTAACTTTAAAAAAAGTTTAAACATCGCCTGCTGTTGGCTACACTGTCGGAGTGTAGTGACTATATACAGGAAAGCCATGCCTGATGCACGATTTCCATGGATGCCACACAAAGTCCTCCAGCATATGTGAAAGGTGCTACTGGCAAATACAGCAAATCTAACATCCTGAGAAAGCAAGATGCCCATTTAGTCAGGAAATTGAAGTCTTGGGTCTGCAGACTGCTTCCTGGCGATCCCTAAAGTGGAAGGCTCAATATTTGTTTGTAATGTTAGGCAGTCACGTGATTCTTTGGGGGAGTAAAGTACCAGAGTGCCATGTTTCAGCTCTGCATTTATGGAAGTCTCTTTGGATGGTGGGGAATGCCCATGTTCTGTCCCTGCCTTTCCTTGAGGGCCAACCAGTCTGTATGTGGACACCCTGGAAGGATCCTATTGAGGCAACACTTGTTGATCAAGGAACAATGAGGTCGCCATACAAATGAAATATACTTTAATGTCTTATGAAACTAACAGGGAAGGGTGACCCTGAAATCTATGCCTAAAGAAGTCTGATGTGTCTGCCAAAAGGCAAAGATATCGCAGCTGTGCTGTAAACAAATACAACACATTTACATCACACGGATAAATAATGAAAAAGAAGATAAGAAACTAAACCATTTATTACTTTCAAAAGTGATTTATTGTACAACAAACTTTAAATATTGAATGATCAGTTTATAAATGAAAGTACTTAAAAAAATTATGTAACTATACATACAACAGATCTGGCATATATTCAGGTTACTAAACAGCACCTTTTGTTTTTGTAAGTGTACATACTAACCATTATAGCAAATATTTAGCAGAGATTACTTAGAATAACTGTTCAGCTTATGAAAACAAGAAGTACTGGTAAAATTAATTGTATTTCGATACAAATTTCTGAAATGTCCTGCACAAATGTGTATATGAGAAAATAAATCTGTGGGCACCAAAAGATATGTCACTACAAATATTACTTAGAATGATACAATTTTTATGGCTGCCATGTTTTCTGTAAAAATGTTTAGTATTTTTTTAATTAGTGTTTTTTTTTTTTTTTTAAAAAATACTTAAATAATGTTTTTCAATGAATATATGTGTGTGCTGTTTATGTTGATTAATAAAGACTGGTCGAAATGTTTGGTGGTATCTATGTGCATATTTTCTATTCCTTTTTGTGCGTCATAGCCATAATTTGTGTTTAGTTAATTTAATGTTTGACATCAGCTCGCAGTCAATTTTATTTTCAGCTCTAGATTGAAAAATTGGACTTAAAATATTCTATACAGTAATGCTTTTATATTATGGCTGATATTATGCTTACAGTGGTTTCAACAGGCAGTGAATATAGCAAGATATCCTGCAGTCACAGTAACTAGTCTCACTTGAATCTATAAAGATTCTGGCAGGACTTGTAACAATGCTATTCATGCCTTAAAACATACAGATACAAGTAGATTACATAAACATGTTTATGTAATTAAACAAAATGTGAACAGTATGCAAAGTTTCAAATCTGTTTAAATGGTTTCACAGAGTATATGTGTGTGTATTAATGATTATATGTGTATTTTTATGTTAGACTTGCAGGCATCTGTATAATCATAATATTAATGTAAAGTATGGTTATATATTTTCAGCCACAGCAGGGATGATGAAACTGTTGTATATAGATGTGGCAAGAAAGATACAATGTACATATAAATTCAAATTAAACTTAAAACACAAATCAAACACATTACTGTCATCATTATCATACGCAGTGCCAGATGGTTTCAGCATTCATCACTTAAAACACAATGCTAACTGGTTAAAAAGACCCTTTTCATACTTTTGGCACATCAGGCATACAGTGCTAGACTGCTGGACCTATATTTGTATACACCAATCTAGATCTATATTCTTATAGACTAATCTAGACCTATATTCTTATAGACTAATCTAGATCTATATTCTTATAGACTAATCTAGACCTATATTCTTATAGACTTATCTAGACTTATATTTTTTTAAAGACTAATTGGAACTCAATGGGTGATGGGGGTCAGCATCACACTTGATTTTCATGGACATTATCTGCTACCCACTTTAGGCTAGGTTTATCTGGCTGTCAATAGTTTTGAGTAAATTATTTGCTTAGCTGCAAATTGGAACCCTAAACCTTGGGCTGGCAGGTAAGCATTTAGCCACCACCCTACCTCAGCTCCCTTGGTAACTTATGTTGTAGATAAATTCTCTGTTAATGACATTGCTGAGTTTACCACTTTAGACCATCTAGTATAATTTCTTTTTGTCTGCCTCGTTCTCATTTACCAATAAACTTTTCAGTTGTCACAGTGTTTTTCATTACTTCTTTTCTCATCACTAGACCTAACACTCTCACTGCTTTCTTATTGATGCATATAATGTTTTACTTTTGTGAGCATTTCCAAGGCAACCCTTGCTAGTTATAATACATATTTTTACATATTTGATTATTTCTCATGTTGCAGAGGGTAAAGTTATTAATTGCTAAAAGAAAATTGACTGCATATTTTCTGCAACTTCATTTCTTCTTTTTCTTCCAGATATTCATTCTGTGATAATCACAGATCAAGGTAAAAATGTGTTGAATGTGTGAATTCTTTTTTTTTCTCCAGCAATATTTATTTTTTTATTTAAAAACCTCAGTAAGGGGATGTCACTGTAAAATATTTTTCCTGGAAGCCAGACATGCTGTGATTGCCCCCACTGATATTCTCCATTGTTGAGACCATCTTCCAAATCACAAAATCATATTTCATCCTTTTATGTTAAAAAAAATTCAAACTGTCTGTCCAATACTAAATGTTGCACGGAAAGCAAGTAATAAAGTGGCACAGTGAAAACACAAATGAAAGACAACTTTATGTCATACATATCACATTAAATAAAAGTGTAAATCTATGGAGACAGGTTTCTTATAAAATGATTTTGTCTTATTCTGACTCACTGACTGATTTTTACCCTCCAGGCTGCCATCTGGAGGTGTGACATCCCTATGACCTAAAAGCCACATCATGGATGGCAGTCTAATAGAAAATATTCTAGATATTCTGTTAAACTTCCTGAGAAGTTATAATTAGGGCACTACTATTCTGTTGTCCTAGGCAGGTAGGAAGTGAATAATTAGCCAATCGTAGCCATAATAACTCTTTTAAGAAAGCATCATATGTTTATAGGTTGCTACCTTGTAGTCAAATAAACACACGAAGCGCTGATTATAGGTTTTCTGTACTAACTTTTGGACACAAAGAGTTAAGTTGACTGATTACTTAGACAAATGTATTACTTCACAAATGTTTGTAGTGATAAAAATTCACTGTAACTGGTTAATAATAATAATAATAATAATTAGTCATGTAATGGAGAAATTATAAAGCTTTCATAAAAGTTGAATAATGATAAAATATGCTGTAATTCATTAATAATAATGAAGAAATTATATAGCTGTTTAATCAAAGAAGCATAAAGGAGATATATTATAAAAGTACACAAAAGTGCAGTGAATAATAAGCCTCTCATTCCGATCATATGTTTAAATTCCCTTCGAGTCAATATTCTCATTGACTCGAAGGTTGATCCAGCTTTAAATGGACACCAGGGCATTTTCAGGAAAGTAAAGGGGCTGACATGATATTGACCATATCATTCATCAAGTGCTAATAGGTCTAACAAATATGTGACTAACACGATGTACCCATAAACCTGATGGGTTGAAAATAGGTTCATCACTTCTTTACAGGTGGACGTGATGTACACAAGTGAACACAGAAATGTACATGACCTGATTCAGTAATTACTTGTACTAACTCTTCAGCACCATGTACCCAATATACTCCATGGTACTTATGTGTGTTTTCTGGGGCCCCATTTTGGTCGGGGGTGGGAAAGTTGGGGGGGGGGGGGGTAGACTCGCTGTCCCTTATCAAGCATGTCATGAGAGGTAACTTGTAGAGTTTGCTGAAATCGGGCCAAAAGGTGCAGAAATCGCAACCTAGCTGTAAAACACAACACAACAACATGCATTTTGAGGGTGACTGCAGAAAGTTGAATCAGAAAAAGAAGATACCCCGATGGTATGAAGAGATAAAAGTACACAGTGTACAGAAGTGACAATGAACTGCTTGATCTGTTAATCAATTCTACCACTTTCTTAAATAAAACCCAGCACGTTCTATGTCATGACAATATACAAATGCACAGTTTACATAAATAAGCATAATCTGGTTACAAATTCTACCAATTTCCTCTCATTATCACCGAATCTAAAAAACATGTTATTTCTAAAAACATGTAGATTAGCAATAAGACTTTAATCAGTATAAGATGCAAACAAACTATTATATATATATATATATATATATGGTTTGAATGTGTGAGTGTGTGTATGCATGCGTGCGTGCATGTTGTGTGTGTGTTAACAATACAGTTATTAAATATACACATAGCAGATAATTTAACATTGTCGCATTTAGAGGCAATTATTTTAATTTGTATACATAAAATAATTCTTGAATATTAATAGTTGTATAAGTATTTGAGCAGGTGGGATACATTTTATATAATTTAACCATACAGCATTAGTAAACAAACTTGGCTTTTTTCAAGACCAGAAGTGTCCATTTTGGAAATGTTAACACTGTGAAATCAACAGTTTATTTGCAGAATATTGTCGTTTTGAGCTGTGGGGGCAGAGTGGCTAGTGCACTTGCCTGCCGAGACAGAATGGTCCTGGGTTTAATTCCCCAGTAGTAGAAGGCATTGTTTTAAATAAGTACAGAAAGCTCTAGAGCCAGCAGACAGCAACATTCTGGTGTGGGACTGTTAGTGCGGCATATCTGACAGCGCCTATGCATTCAAATTGCATGTGTGGCTCCAAAGATCAAAA